>BSBK01000286.1:935000-1058213 GCA_027943335.1 Chamaecyparis obtusa | reverse complement strand
TATGTATATACATATACATATATGTACATATACATATATGTACATATATGTATATGTATATACATATATACATATATGTATATACATATACATATACATATACATACACACACACACACACACACACACATATATATATATATCTATGTATGTATGTATGTATATTTTAAGTAATTAAACTATTGATTAATAAACATTGATTAATCAATATAGTATTAATTAATATTTAATTATTGTTATTCCCAATATAATTGAATATTTAATTATTGATTAACAATAATTGAACATAATACACAAGAAGTTATATTTGTATGTCAATTATGATTCACGAAAGAAATTGGCTAATAATAGAAATTGGCTTAATCGTGACAATAGCCGCCATTTACATAAGGGCCGATACAGACAACTCATCAACCAAGCGTATTGATCATTTCAGTCTTGGTGTCAAGAAGATTGCCATTTAGATGAAGATAGTTTATTTTATTTATATTTAATAAGATAATAATATATTTATCAATATTACATTAAATAATATATTATATATATATATATATATATATATATATATGATATGATATGATATATTATGTTATATCATAATATATTTATTATTATTAGTGAATTTTATTATTATAACTATATTACTAATATATTAAATAATTAAAACATTATTATACTCGTTTCTAGAAATATATTGTATTATATCAATTAATATATAATATTAATGATATAATTAATTTTAATAATAACTTATTATTTTTAATCATTAATTAATTTTTTATTAAATTCCTTTAACGAAGGGGGACATTACACTTACTAATTACAGTTGGTGGATATTAATTAATACTTAAATTTTGCCAAAGAGAATTATTTCAGAGGCAAGGAATTCCATACAGAGCTAGGTGTAGTAGTGAGGTATACATCATCATCCTCCCTCATCAGGAATAATCAGTGCAGTAGAGAAGAGCCTAGATCGTTAATGAATATTATTACTCGTGGAAGCGATAACTGATTGGAGTTGAGTTCATTTGCTGCAGTTGAGAAAATTATCATGTTTGAAATCATCTTGGGATGTCCATATTTGTGATAATATTTTGGCTGGCCATCATGAGACCTTGTCATGATATTAAAACAAGGACTATAATTTTGTCATGTAGGCACATAATTGAGTGACCTTTTTCTGATTTTTAAATAATTGTTTTGAGAGATTAGCAATGGTGCCATCAAATTCACAATTGTTTTTTGGTGTCTTGATGGCAAAGCCAAGTCAATTCAATCATTGTCTTACAATGACAATTCTTCACAGGGAGCATAAGTCATCCTGATCCAAAATTGACTGTTGTTTGGATTTACTCTATTGGGGATATATAATAGTGCTACTACTACAGATCCAAAAAATTTTGTGGTTTCTCTATTGCGACTAACATTTTTTAGCCAGATTTGTGGTCTTGCAATAGCGTAGCAAGCTAAGTTACTGGTTCGGGTTCGGGGGACGGGTTCGGGTACGAGAATCTGGCTCGTGGGTTCGTGAAATTTTTCTTTTTCCATTATTGTTCGTATGGGTTCATGTGTGTGTGTGTATACAAAAAAATAAGAGAAATATACATAATTGAAAAACTTAATCATTTCATAGTATGAATCTATGATGCTTGATCATTGATCAATGCTAGATGTCAAAGATAAACATTAAAAATTTAAATACTTGATCATTGATCTATGTTCACGATTCTAAAGAAAATCATCACATTGAATTATTGAATTACAAAATGAAAATTCAAAATATAGTTCATTAAAGTTTGAAACATGATGAAATGTTTATGAATCATGAAAGTGTTCAATGTTCGTGAAATGCTTTTTAAGTGAGTTTGGGCCCACTTTACCCATTTGGATGTCGTGGGTCCCTACCGGTTTGTGCGGATCCGTGGGCGGTCCTCTCGGATTCTTGCTAGATTTCTACAGGTCCGCGCTCGGTCCGCATAGGGTTTGTGTTCGGACCTCTGGGTTTGTTTGGATTCGTTGTGGTGAGGACCCGGACAAACCCACAGGTCCAAACACAAACCTTGTGCAGACCAAGTATGGACCGATCCGTGAATCCGGACCCGGCTTGGACCCGAACCCGGTTTGAGAGTCCAGGGTCTGAATCCAGTAACTTAGGTAGCAAGAAAAGAAACCTAGAAAAAGGCCCAACTCTCCGATGTGATCCATAAAACTTGATGTGTCCGTGGAAATTGTATTATGAAGTCAACATGTGTTGTGGTATGTAGTAATTCATGAGATTATAGATTGATCAACTTGAACTCAACTAAAAACAATATTCTAGTAATTTGCAAAAGATGAATTGCTTCACCTTCTCATCTCAAAGTTCTTTTTTAACACCTTTAGTATGTCAGTTTCTAAGAAACAATATGAAGGGATTGGTGTGCTGGTGGAATTGGAGACAAAACAAACGAATTTTGAAAACCAAGTGCATGAAGCTAGCCAATGCTTTTTGGGGTATAAAAGATTTTGAATGTGAGAAAAATCTTAGAAGTGTTTTTATGTTCATCTTGCTGTGTATGTATTCATTTATGCAATATTAATAAAATAATTTTTTTTGTGTGAATTTTGGCTTGTGGTTTTTCTTTCAGCCCCAAGTGAGACATACTAGTTAAGTTGATTCTTAACATCCATTAGTTTTGGTTTTGAGCAAAATTTGTAGTAGTTTGTGTCAAAGTGTAAACACATACTCAAAAGGAGTAGCTCTTGGAAGGAGAAAAGGTCGACAATCAAAAGCTATTGGTCTTCTTGACATCATGAAAAGCTTGCAAGCTTATTTAGTCATCATTGAAGTAGACTAAGAAAGAGGAGTTGTTATAGAAATAAAGCGAAGAAACTAATGATGAGGAAGAAGCAACATGAAGTCCAACAATTTGAAGAAGAGCTCCAACTTGCAGAAGTGCTAAACTATGAAGCAAGCTAAAATGTAATACTACTTTTGCTGGAAGTTTAAATCTCAAGCAGTTGATAGATTGGATTATCAGAGGCTTTACAATATATCATCTCTAACAAGAACCAAAATAAAATGATTCTCTCCTATACATTCTGATAGCATAAATCGCCATATCAAAATCGCCATATCAACCTAGCTAAAAAAAGGAGCTACGCCCATTTTAAATGGATGGCCAAGCTATGAATTTGATGTATAATCTTGGAGGGAGACTTCCAAGTAGAGGAACAAACAAGAATCATAGTCTAGAAGAACAAAAAGAGAGGAATTTCAGACCTAATTCTTATGAAATTGTGAAGATATAGTAAGAGATAAAGGCCTTTCATAGAAACATTCCACTTGTGATTCACATATGAGGCCAATTTATAAAGATAAGCTATAACAACATTCCATGCCTTAGGAATATGGATAGAAGGGAGCTTCAAAATTGAGAGTGAGGTGGAGAATCTATTAGCTAGAGAAACCAATCTCTAAGAGGACTCATGAATCCTCACATTATTAAAAAGAGAAATTGAGATCATAGAGTCCACTTCACATATAGCCTTTTTACAACCTAGTTTGCAAGCTTTCATAATAGCTACAAGAATGACACAATATTCTTTTTGATTGTTCATGCCAACCTCTATAGCAAAAGAGGAAAAAAAAATGAATAGTAGCATAACTAGCTTGCTCAACAAATCCAATTCCAGTGATGCCCAAATTGCCACATGAAGATCTATAAGTCTTAATTTTGAAGAAACCCAAAAGGGAGGAAACAACTTGCCAACTCTACGTACCTTTCCAGAAGCCATAAGGCTTGAGCAAGATTAAAACAAGGAAGCAACTATAGAATATATCTCAATGTATCATGATAATTGAATATTAGGAAACATGCAATCATCCAAATAACACTTAGTTGCTAAAGTTTCTTTGATCAAATCCAATATCTTTTGCTAAACATGCCTAATGAGACATTGGTGACCTTAAACAATCTAATGGATTTTCTCCAGCCAAATTTGCTAGATGATAAAGAGGACCCAAAATCTCAATCAACTAAGAGAAAAAAAGCTAAAGTAGGAGGGTCAGCTACGCTTTCCCAAAACTTGAGCAAAGAAGTATCATGCACAATAGGTGGCTTCCAAATCTGCCACCACTACCTCCAAATACCCAAGAAGAGGGAAGACTAGAATAAAAGGTGAGAAACACAATCCTAATTCGTGCCATAAAGGATATATTTTGAATGACCCTAGATTTCTCTCTTGTTTATGTTATCCTACCTAAGAAATTAGTTTTGACAAAACTAGTTAATGAAAATTCACTTAGGCCTAATAAATTTGTTCCAAATTTCATTCCATGTGGGGAAATCTCTGTACTCATCTTTTTCTTGCTCTAATAATTGGTAATCAAGAGATACCAAATGAACCCCTTTCAGATCATATCCTCAAGTAAGGACATTTTCTTCCTCTAGTGAACAACATGAATTATGTATAAGAATAGAAGGGTAGCCTAGGATCTAGGAGTTTTTCCATAAGCTAGATATAATTTTTTTTCCAATTATAGATCTAAGATTCCCCCAATAGGTGAGGATCCTTAAAATAATAAGCTTTGCACCACCTTACCAAGTTAAATACTTAAGGGGGGTAGAAGGGGAAATGAAGAGAGGTTTGGGAACAAAGGTCTCAAGAATCATTTCGAAAAGAAGGTTATATGACCATTTTTTATGATCTAGAAGGGCTTTTTGTCAAAAAGTGAAGACCACTAACCATAAAACTTTTCCCAACCAAATTCCTTCTCAAAACTTAAACAAAAGAAACAACCCATCCTAAGTACTTGAAGTTATGAATTCTACTCTAATGTTGAGCTTGATGCTTATGCCATCTCCAATAGAGTTTAGTAGCCAAGGTTGATGCTTATGCCATCTCCAATAGAGTTTAGTAGCCAAGGCTTGGCTATAAAACTCAAACTATGGAAGGTCAAGCACACCATTTTTCTTAGGCCTACAAACTTGAACCCAACTCATTAGACTCCATTTTGTGAGTCAAAATTCCTTGCTCATAAAAAACTCTTAGAAAGAGAATCAAAGTCCTTTAGAAAGCTTTTAGGTGTATATATCACAAGGAATTTATAAATATAAAGAACTTACAAATAAAAATTTAGGAGTATCAAATGTCTAACAAAAGACAAGCAAAAAGTTCAATGTTTAACCCACATTATGGAATCTATATAGAATACTCATCCATTGACCTCTTTTGAGGATAATAGTTAATATGGAACTATCAAGATAATCTAAAGGGATCTACCTATTTGAAAGTGTAAACTCAAAGCAATTCTTTGTTGAATGACCAAATGATTTTTTACGAAAAAAATTAGATATTCTTATTAATCTATTGGCCATAAATAATGAAATGCATATATAAGGGTTTCCTAAAATCAATAGCCTCGTGACTTTTGACATCACTCAACAAAGTAGTATCATTCACAATTTGGAGATGGGATCGGGAACCAAAATCTTCAATCATAGTCCAATCTTGAATGCAATCATATTCTTTTTAATGCTTATGAAGTCTAGTTAAATGCTCCTATATGAGAATGAAAAGATAAAGGGAGGGAAGATCATTTAAAAGAAAAGAAACAAATAAATCGTATATCATTAATAAGCATGAAGTAGATGAGAAGTTGCATAAATTTGTTGACATATTTAAGTTGTCATTGGTTAATTCAGAGGAAAACATCAATCCTACCGGAGCACCGGTACTCTTAAGTGTGCATTAGTAGACCAAACAAGTAAGTGGTGTACTTTGCTAGTCACACTTATACCAGTCTCATGAGACATACAGGGAAAGTATGACCAACTGGGTACAAGTTTATTACCGGTTGAGTGCATGATAATATGAACCGGATTATGTGGAGCGATCGTAGTTAAAACTGGATTATACAGAGCATTCATCGTTGAAATTGAAGTTAGCTTTATTTCTTCTACGGGTGTTTCAAGGTAAACTCAAGATCATTTTGCAAGCTTTTTCGCATGCATGATTTATGGTTGAGTTTACAGCTTGGCGAAATTGTGAGAAGTATTTTTAATATGATTAATTTATTCTAAATACAAGTCATAGGTTACATAAGAAGTGTTGTTGAATATTCAGAGCATGAGAGAGATATCTTTTGAGAGGAGCTACAGTCACAAGAAGTGAAAGGCAGAGAAAGGTTCAACAACCGAGCAGAGAAAATGGTAACATGTATGATCTAATCAGACAAAATATGTCATTATAGATCATTGCTTTAAGATTGTGAAGCATATTCAAATCCCTTAAACAGGGTGAACCCTAATAGGTTCTTTGTATAAATCCCTTTACGGGTTAACATCTTTATTGGTGTTGAAAGTCCTCTTACTAGATGACTCCTTACAGGGTCAAGATCCTAACAGGTCTTCTACCAAATCCCTTTACCGGGTAGCACTCTTACAAGTGCTTTGTAAGCTCTTAACATGGCACCTTTATTACTGTAGTAGTAAAGTTGTGGGTTCTGTCCCACCGTGGTTTTCTCCTTCTAACTAACACTAGTACAATTTGCACCTATTTTCGACACACAATTGGTCAACTATTCGACCAATGGTTTGGTTGCTATTTTTTGAGTCGAATGTTCAACATATCTTTCTTAACGTAGAAAGTTGGACGCTAATCTTGGTCAAAATTCACAACTGCTATTAGGAATTCATCAAGTTGAACTGTCGACCAAAGTAGGTCGAAATCTTTAGACCTTTCGACCTTACTTGGTCGAAATATTTAGATCGTCCGACCAAGATGCCAAACCCACGTTGGAAAATTTTGACAGAACTTGGTCGAACTTTAGACCAAACTTTGTGGGGGTTTCGACGAATAGTTATCAAAAGATCGACTAAAAATGGAATGTCGAAAAAAAAATAGCTAAAGATAAATATCCAGAGTAATCACCAACGACATCCTCCAATTTGGCTGCCTCATTTTGCCGATCCCCGAGATTATCCCCCCAAGATACAACCCACACCCAAGCCAAACTTCCCATGTTGATGCAGATGATCATCTAATCGCTCATCCACCTTGTCCTCATCACCCTCAGCTACCATCCTAAGCCCTTCTTCCCTCTCCAATTCTTCAAGCCTCTGCAAGATATCTGGATCAATAAAGTCTGCAACATTGTGTCCATCCATGATCTTAGGAATATCATCTTCTTTCCACTCTTCATTTGCCAAAATAGACTAAACTCCAGCCCCACCATTTTCATTCTCAATATCCTTCTCTAGCTTCATGGCCTCCTTGGTAGCACGCGCCTTGGCATCCAAAATAGCTTGAGGAATACAAGGGGGCCTCTCTTCCCATCTCACGGCTTGGGCATTGCAGGATGAATCCTATCGAGACAACTAGTGATCTTCTTCGACTTCATCTTAATTTCCACTCTCTGCTCCAACAACCTCTTGCATGCTGCATTCTTCACCGCAATCACCCCTTCTTCCTTCAAAGCACTCAAAGAGAGTACCACACCATCATCCCCCCCTCCTGATTCCCAAAGAACCCACCCATATCTTTCCCAACCTCGAAACTCACCTTCGCAACCAATTTTGCATCCTCCTTCGGTTGTGTCTCTAGTGGTTGCAAATCAATCTTATTACAAACTACAATAAGAGGCTTATTGACAAACAAAGGTTATATGCTGTGAAACAGAGCTGCCTGTTGCGCAATACTATAACCATAGGACCCTGAAACATCAAGGAAAAATAAAACAACCACCTTCAAATGAGCCAAGGCAATAATACTGAGCATCTCAATGGTGTTCTTGTCCTCTAAGGGGTGGTCCAAAATACTAGGGGTATCAATAACCGAATACCTCAAGTACTTATAATCAGTATGCCCGACAAATAGAGACTTAGTAGTAAAAGCATAAGGTTGCACATCCACATCCGCCCTAGTAATCTTATTAATAAAAGAACTCTTGCCAACATTAGGGTACCCACAGAACTCTTGCCTCACCTATTCGAGGTAAGCCAAACTCGGTCCAATTCTCTTAACAATGGTACACATCCATCCAAGTGTAGCAACCTTCAAAGATTTGCAGCGGTAAAGAGAATCACCATATTTTATCAGCCTAACATAGTCTTTGGCCACTTTGGCAATGAGATTGCGAGCGGTATTGATCTGGCCCTTGGCTAGATTGTTCCTGAAAAAAATTTACAAAACTAAACCAATGACATGTTTATAACAAAAAACAAATTACAAAACTGAACCAATGACATGTTTACAACAAAAAACAAATTACAAAACTGAACCAATGGCATGTTTACAACAAAGAAATAGAATGATAATAATATGTTGAAAATTCTATTTTATTTAATACACGCCAAAGGACCAGTCCCAACAATTCTTAAACATACTTTATCTAATATGATGAATTCTTAATAAAGGTCTAATTCTGTAGACTGCTAGCACGACGGAAGATTTGACCTAGCCAAATCTTCCTTGTACCACACAAAAAATTATGTGATAACTATGTCTACTCCAACCTTAATTGTTTAAGAATTCATCATATTAGATAAAGTATGTTTAAGAATTGTTGGGAGTTCTATTAGACCTTTGTTGTAAACATGTCATTGGTTCAATTTTGTAAATTTGTTTTTTTGTGTTAAATGCATTTAAATGGAACCTTGCTCTATTCAGTTTTCTTTCATTGTTAATTCATGGGATTATAAGCAACAACTTGTCAGAAATGGCAATTAAAATTTATGTTTGTCTCCTCTTTCATGCCTTGTTTGTTGCAGTCCTACACTTGGGTGGAAATGAATGGGTGGTTGGGATAAAAATCCCAAGAAGAGTGCAGATTCTGCCCCTTCAGAATTTACTTTTGTTGTCAACTTCACAACAAATTTCTTGTTTAGATTGTTAATATAGTCAGTTTGGTGACTGGTATGATTGATTGAACTATATGATTGCACTGATTCAACACCAGTCATGGCAAGTAGATGAGTAGGTGGAATCATACTAAGTTGAAAATCAGTGATTTTGAATCATATTATAAGACTTTTTAGGGTCATGGAGACCTAGAGGCAAGCGGATATAGGAGTTGCTTTGTTGAGGGAGGGCTAATTAGGCCTAGTTAGAGAGTTAGAGGGTGGGGGAAATCTTCACCAGTCAAATGATGAAGGACTAAGACTGAGATGCCTTTAGTAACTCCAAAAAGGGTATTGGAAAATGTAAAAACATTGCTAGGTTATTTGGGAAGTTTGTGAATGATTTTCTGATTTTAGGGTGTGAAGGGCTACTAGGCAAGCCTAGAAAGGCTATAGAAGAGGAATGGTAGAAGCTTAGTTGATTGGAGTGAATGTGAAGTTGGAATATATACATGCCAATGACATGTTTACAACAAAGAAATATAATGATAATAATATGTTGAAAATTCTATTCTGTTTAATACACGCCAAAGGATCAATAGGAGAGAGAGAGAGAGAGAGAGAGAGAGAGAGAGAGAGAGAGAGAGAGAGAGAGAGAGAGAGAGAGAGAGAGAGAGAGGAATGGCGAGGATATTGATGCTCCGCTTAGCCGTTATAACGGCTAAGCGGAGCATCAATATCCTCGCCATTCCTCTCTCTCTCTCTCTCTCTCGTGCTAGGTTTGACTTATATAATCAAATGTTGATCCAAACTCTCAATTATTTAATTAGTCTATATTTATATAAAAAGATTATATCTTTATGTAGTAATGAATTAAATAAGATTTGAATAAGATTAATAGGAGTTCACATTTTAATGGGAATGTATCATTCAATTGAGCATTAATGCCCATCTATAGCCAATGAGATGAACATAACTTATGTACCTCATGCTAGTGTGCTTGGATTAAACTAGACATTATCCAACTGCCTGTGAGGGTTTTCACTGTTATTAATTTTGACATTTTGGACTTGGGCCTTTGATCTTCGAGCACTTTATATAAATACTCACTATTTGGATAATGTCTAGTCTAATGCAAAATAGTGTATACAAGGTATCCAAGCACACTAGAATGAGGTACATGAGTTATGTTCATCTCACTAGATATAGATGGGCATTAATGCTCAAATGAATGATATGTTCCCATAAAAATGTGAACTCCTATTAATCTAAAAACTCTCGTGTTAAACAACTACAAAATAAAGTCAACATAGTTCCCTTAACACAACCATATATATGCACACTTGAGGCAAAGAGAAGTTACACCATATCCATATTAAAATATTAGTTACAATATGAAAATACTAAACTGACTAATTCCTGAGCTCATCTTCGCATATGGTCACAACAAAGATATGTGATTACAATACAGAGAAGGCATCGTAAAAATATAATTTCATCATTTGCCCTAGCCTGACACGTTTTGCACTCAAATCCTTCATCGCGAATAAGTGGAGATGGGCGGATAGATGCAGATGAGTTGTCATCGACCCAACTAAAGTATCCGCAGCCATTATTTCCCTATGATGCCCAATCTACATTAGTTCTTATAATATAACGAATAGTATTTACATTAGAAACATTAAATATATACACATTAGCAACCTTTTTTTCTATTTGGGCAGCACCAAAATTGTCGTCCAAGGTTGCTCTGTGTCCATGAAGTCTTCAACACATACTGCCCACCACCACATTGATAGTTTGGCACATTGACAAGAGCCATCGAGCCTATATCAATAATGCACCGCACCATCGTTACTGCATTTATTGCATAAATATTATAACATATAATCATATGATTATAATAATCATACATTCACCACTATTGTTCTATTGTAGATTCAAGTACTTAAAAAATGTTTGCAATCAATGGTTTGAACAAAGATGTCATTCTAGGGCAGCAAAGACAATTTAACTATACCTGAGCTAGAATTAGTCAACTTCAAGGCCTTCATAAAGAGGGTTTCCAATGAACAAGTGTCCAACTTAAGGTCTCTTCAAAGGATACAAAACAAAGAAAAGCATAGTCCAACAAATAAGAATTATGTCTAGTTACATTTGACCTGCAATAACTCTGTTACATTCAACCAATGTTCCTCCAAATGTTGAATCAATAAAAAAATAAAGATTGTAAACCTAAGAAGGTAAACAGTAAACTTGATTGTATGCTATCATGTGAAAATGCTCACAGGTTTACTACTGATAATGTCTCCATGGTAGGCAATGTTTGAGTATGGTAAATAACATGCTTCAATTACAATCATAAAATGCCATTGCCATTAACTACTCATTTCAAACTTACAACGTTGTGTAGGGAGGGCTGGTTGAAGGAGGCGTTGTACATTCTTCTTCCTCAACACAACCCTCCTGAAGACTCCTCTATATATCTTCAATTGTTGCAAACTTGCATTCTCAAGAATGCGCTTTCATTGGGAAAAAATATCCACTCTTTCATCACTCACAGATGATGGGTATTTGGTACACGCACAACTTAGAATAAGCTTATTTATATGTATGCAAAGTGCAGAAGTTTGGTTGGTGCTCGTAAAGTGTTTGACCAAATGAAAGAGCACGACAGGGTTTCATGAAATACGATCATTGCGGCCTACAAAAGACATGGGTGTCCTAACAAGGCAGTAATACTGTTTGACCAAATGCAATTAATTGGTTTCCAACCCAATCAATTCACATTTGCTAGTGTGCTTCCAGCCTGTGCCGAGATGGGCGCTTTGGAACAAGGCATGAACATCCATCAAAGCGTAAGGGATGGAGGAATTGCTTCAAATGTTGTAGTTGCAATTGGTAGGTGTAAAGCCTGACTTCACAATCTTTGCCAACATTCTCTCTACCTGTGCTAAAATGAGAGCTCTGGAACAGGGTATGTACATCCATCAAAGCGTGAAGGATAGAGGAATTTTGTCAAATGTTGTGGTTGCAAGTTCTTTGGTAGACATGCATGCAAAATGCGGAAAGATAGACAAGGCACGCGAACTATTTGACAAAATGCCTCGAAGAGATGTGGTTTCATGGAATTACATGATTTTAGGATATGCGCAAAATGGATTTGTTGAAAAGGCTATAGATACTTTCAAAGACATGCAATTGGCAAGAATATATCCAAGTTCTGTAACCTTTGCCAGCATCCTCCCTGCTTATGCCAAAATAGAAGGTTTGGAATAGGGTATGGATATCCATCAAAGCATAATACAAGGGGGATTTCCATCATATATTATAGTTGGAAATGCTCTATTAGACATGTATGCAAAATGTAAAAGCATAGACAAGGCACGGGAAGTATTTAAGGGAATGACTTAGAGGAACGTGGTCTCATGGACTGCAATGATTGTAGGATACACTAAAAATGGATGTGTTGAAAGGGCTGTTGAAACTTCTAAGAAAATGCAATTGGCACGTGTAAAACCTAGTTGCACAACCTTTGTCAATATTCTGTCTCCCTTTGCTAAAATGGGAGCTTTGGAACAAGGTATGGACATCCATCAAAGGATAATCAAAGGAGGTTTTTTGTCAGACATTATGGTTGGAAATGCTTTGGTAGACATGTATGCCAAATGTGGAAAAATAGACAAGGCCTGTGAGTTGTTTAATAGAATGCCTCAACGAAATGTGGTTTCATGGACTACAATGATTGCAGGATATGCACAAAATGGATTCCTTGAAAAGGCTTTAGAAACTTTCAAACAAATGCAATTGGTGGATGTAAGGCCGAATTCCACAACCCTTGCCAACATCCTCCCTGCTTGTGCCAAAAATGGGAGTTTTGAAACAGGGTGTGGACATCCATCAAAGCATAAAAGATAAAGAAATTTTGTCAGATGTTGTAGTTGCCCTGGTAGACATATATGCAAAATGTGGAACTATAGACAAGGCACGTGAACTCTTTGACAAAATGAATCAAAGACATGTGGTATCATGGAATGCCATGATTATGGGCTATGTACAAAATGCATCAAAGACATGTGGTATCATGGAATGCTATGATTATGGGCTATGTACAAAATGGATTTTTTGAAAAGGCTTTAGAAATTTTCAAGCAAATGCAAATGTTAGGTGTAAAGCTAAATTCCACAACCTTTGCTAGCATCCTCCCTACCTGTGCCAAAATGGGAGCTTTGGAACATGGTATGTGTTAACTTATAGTGTTGATCTGATTGATTATTATTATGGTTAATCGACTATATATATATATATATATATATATATATATATGATTTTATATCGATCATATGTATCATAGTAGACTGAGAATTATCAGGCCGGGGCTCACATTATATATAGTATGCGGTCACTGTTAAGATTGACTTAGTCAATTGCTTGATCACACGATAACCAGTAATTAATGGTTATCATAACACATTGTTAATGTGTTACGATAACCACTAACTAGTGGTTATTCGTATCACTGTGTAAGATAATGAAATGATGCCAGTCAATTGATAATGAAATGATGCCAGTCGTGTCTATTCATATTGGTATTAATAACCATTGTGTGGGCTGGGAAAGACTTACCAACGCCATATAATTGATAGGAAATAATCAATGATACCCTAGCTCGTATAAATGGATGCCCTAGCTCGTGGACACTAGTTAGCATAGCAGAGAAGGAAATGTGTTGCCAATGATGCCATGAGGATCACATGTTCTAAAAATAGTAAGCAATACAACCAGAGAATCCAATGAACACACATTAACATGATGCCCTAGTTCACTATCACAACAAGTGTGATAACATCAAAGATGTAGATCAGGCTCACGGGCTGTAGTAACATAAAATAAACATTACATGATGCCCTAGCTCATAATAAAACAATGAGAATCTAGATGTAAATGCCATAATCAAATCATCCCTACCTCAATGATCGAGCTTTAATTTGATAAGGAGAGGAAAAGCCAAGTTTCCAAAACCAAGCTTGAAGATCAAAGGCCCAAGTCCAGATAAAAACTGCAACCCCTATACACAGTGCCGAATCAAATCATCCAAAGAAATGAACTCAATGCCATGGACACAATAGAGCATGGAGTAATGATCACAGTAATTCATGCGTTGCAACCCTTGAAAAAATTCACCATGTTTATTTGATAAGGAGAGGAAAAGCCAAGTTTCCAAAACCAAGCTCGAAGATCAAAGGCCCAAGTCCAGATAAAAACTGCAACCCCTATACACAGTGCCGAATCAAATCATCCAAAGAAATGAACTCAATCCCATGGACACAACAGAGCATGGAGTAATGATCACAATAATTCACGCGCTGCAACCCTTGAAAAAATTCGCCGTGTTTATTTGAAAGGAGAAATGAAATCTTGTTTTTTTAAGTTATGCCCGTGTTAGTCAAACTTTCAACGTACATGGTATTGGTCAAAATTTCAACTAACACAGGCATGGATTAAAAAAAATGAAAGTTTTCCTTCTATAATCTGACCAACCAAAACCATTTTATTTCATGGTAAAAAATTTTGGTAGAAAAACTAGGTCAAATGTACTAGTGCAAGGGTTTCTACGTATATATGTTGTGTTGACTTCTGTATTTCTATTTCTGTTTATGAGTGTTAATTATATTCTTTTAATTCTGCAAGAATACATTTATAAGGCTAAATTGGAATAGAAATTGTATTTACTGATTCACCCCCCCTCCCCCGCCCCCCCTCTCAGTAACTGGTTAGGATTAAAAATTGGTATCGGAGCACTTTGGTTCTCAAAGATATAGAGCTTAACCGCTTGAGTAAAAGATCATGGAGGGTACAAGTATCAAAAACAACTTGAGCAAGCGAATGGTATAATTGCCTCTCTTGAGAATAGACTGAGGAGGTCCATTGCAAAAAGGAGCTGGCTCTGCAACTGAGTGAGAGCAATGAAATAATTGAGGAACTCTTTGGGAAAAGTGGATCTGATAAAGCAGAGGAGGCAGTCTCTAAACTTATGGAGAAAAATCAGTCTAACCGATTAGATCTCAAATATGAAAAGGGAGTAGGAGAGTAATGCTCTAAGAATGACTAAAATCATTGAAGAAAAGAGGAAAGCTAAAGATGAAAGGAACAATGCCATGAAATCACTAGCAGCCTCTGAAAGAGCAATAAATCTGGCAGAAGATGCGGTAAGAGAAGGTGATCTTGTTGTTTTACAACTTCAAGAAGACATGTAGATCGTAACTCAAGAAAATGTTATTATGCAAAAGAACTTGCATGATATAGATGATGCATGCAAAAGGCTGGCTATTGAATTGTATCAACTAAAGGAATAGCTTAAGACTCTTGAAGAGAGAAATGATACACTCAAAAGGTACAATGAAGGCTCAACAAAGCTTGATGAGCAATTGAAGGCTCAAGGAAAGCACAAGGATCCCACAGGACTTGGGTACACCGGTCAAAACATAAATGAAACTGGTGAACCCTCTAAAGTCAACAAGGGAAAGAAGGAAAAGAGGAAACCGATAAAAGATAAAGGTAAGCAGACTTTCAAAACCTCTTGCAATCATTGTGGTAAATTGGGTTATAAAATAAATGACTGCAGAAATGCACCGGTGAAACCACTCACTTCTAATAGTTACTGCAGAAACTGTTACAAGTATGGCCACAAGACCTTTGAGTGCAGGTCACATCCCAACAGTGTGTCTAGTGGAAGCAGGGGAACCTTCAAAGGTTATTGCTATGCATGTAACAAGTTTGGACACAAAGCAGATGAATGTAGATCCAAAACCACAACATTCAAATCCCCACTAAGACCGGTATTCCTTAAAAGGAACACAGACCGAAGCACAACCAATTGTGCTAGTTGTGGAACATCTAACCATAGCAACTCTCAATGTCACTCATCCATGAACAAGGAAAGAAGGGTAAATCCATGGAGAGCAACCAGAATGACTTGTTACAACTACAACAAGATTGGGCATCTAGCCAAAGAATGTAGGAACCGACCAATGAACAAAAGAATATGACCAACCAAACCGGTGAAGAAGACCTTGTCTCCTAACCAAAAGGGTAACAAGGGAAAAGAGACTAAAAAGGAAGTCAAGAAGATTTGGTTCAAGAAGGAATCAAAGAGCTCTATTGAGGAGAAGATAGAAGGAAGATCATCATCTGCTGATGGTGATATCTCTTTAACAAACTAAGTCGAAGGGCTTAGAGGGAACTGATAGTTTGCCTATTGTTCCCGGTAGAACTGGTGAGCAATGATCTCACACAGTCAAAAAGTGTAATCGGAAGAAGTCACCGGTCTATCATGTATTTCAGAAAGGTAAGTGCTGACATCACAACCGAGGATTGATCAATAGGTAAAACTCATTAGAATAGATTGTCGTAAGAAAGATTAGGTATGGTAATTAATGTTGTAGCCGTTAAAAATTGTTACCGTCTGGTAATTACCATTATACCCTAAATCTATTTAAGGGAAGGATGATTACTCATTTAACTTTACAATGCAAACTGTGATTTTTGTTTTCTTAAGCTTGAGTAATCTCTTCTTGCTTTGATTTACGGTCTTTGCTAAGTGAACTCTGTAAATCCTATCAAGAATTCTTTGTGTAAACTGGTCAGATACAATGACATCATCATCTTCTGTTGTCAATCTAATTCAAGGCAACCAATTTGATAGACCAGTTTACGATATCATGCCAGTGCATCATAGAGAGAACGATATGATAGGTGCACTATCATCAGTGCTTGATGGAGTTCTGCTAAGTGAAGACATTATGACATTCATTCATGCCAAGCAGGAAGAACTGGGTGAAACTTTCATCCAAAGTGAGTATCTCTCACTCTGCCAGGATGGAAAGCTTCAAGATAAGTATTTGAAGCTTGAGTCTTCAGGCCTGATCAATGGAGTTAGGTATCCAGCCGTGTTTTGACCGGATTGGATAAGATTGGTTTTTAGTAGGGTTCATGAACCAGGGATGTGGCTAGCAAAAGGCACTGTCACACTGATCACCAAGGAGGATTTGTGAAGGGTTACCGGTTATAGCAACAAAGGGGAAGCTCTTACCCTTAGAACCATTGCGAATGTTGTAGTCGCAAGGTTAACAAAGTCAAAGTCTAACAATCGGTTGATGATTGTTAACGACATAGAGGACGAAGGCGTTCGATTTGCATCTGCGATCTTTGGGTACAAAATCTATTAGTCAAGCAACATCAACAGTGTACCGGGAGGAGCAATACATTCCGCACATAGGATCATGCATGATAACACACAATATGACCTTTGTGCCATGCTAAGAGGACAAATTTTTGAAAATCTAAAGAAGCTCGGTCTTGTGAAGAAAAAGTTTCTAAAATATGGAACTCTACTGGTATGTTTGTTCTTTTACTATCAAAATTTCTTTCCGGGCATAGGAAAAGTAACCTGGCTAGCAAATAAATCAGTTATGATTCAAATAGGAGATATGACGAACAAACTAGGAAATCAATTTAATAAAGTTATGACTGATTACTTTGAGGCCTTCAAGCTGAGAATGCACGCTAGGGAAAGAATTCCCTCAGCCATTATTGATTTATACAAGGATGGGGTGTGTTTTCTCATCAACACTGATCACTGTATAATTCAAGCTATGGAGCCCAAAACTGAGTATGCATTGGAGCTTGGATATGAAATCTCCACCAAGGTAGCCAAGGCATACACAGAAGCATTGCAAGAGAGTGACCTAGATCTCTCTGCATATTGGTTTGGGACTTATGAAGAAATTCTGGAAAATATGAAGATGAAGTCACCAGTTAAGGAACCTAAAAGGGTATATATAAAAAGGACTCCCACACCGAAGAAGAAGAAAAAAGTAATAGAGGAACCTAAGGTTCAAAGGAAAAGAGCACAACAGGTGTCCAATACTCAAGGGGAAGAAACATAAGACACTGAGATTGAAGAGACAACCACTCTTCACAGAAAGAGGAAGACCGAGAAAGTGGTGAAAGAGGATGCACCAAGAGGAAAGAAGCCAACCATTGAAGAAGTGGTTGAAGGGGTTAAGGTGATAGGTGGACTAGGAGTAGTTGGAAGGAGATATGGACTAAGTAGCAAAGAGGATAAAAGAAAAATAGAAATTGTAGTTTACTGTCTCTACAAGTTCAATTACACTCCAACTGAACTTCACAAAAGAATACTAGATGATTTACTGGAGATTATAGAAGGAAGATGGAAGTCTTCAATTGACAAGGAAAGGGAGCTAAGAATAAAAGCTCTACTTGAAGTCCAAAATCATCTCACTCTAGAAGAAGCAACCCAACAAGTTGACTTGCATAAACATAATTTTAAGATAAGAAAGAGAATAAGTTAGGCATTGATTGGTGAAGTAGACCAAGTGCATGAAGGAGTCACTACCTAGACAAATCTTCTTCAACAACAACACTAGGCAGAAGGAGAATGCCAAAAGACCAAAGTGCCACTGGTGATAGATACCAGAAAAAGAAAAGGCATACTAGGAGCGGAGACTCAGGACAAAGAAAAGATATCAACTAGACTGGTCATTGTTGATATCACTGATGATAAAGTTGGTGATCTGACTCCACCAACTCTACTTGCATCCCCAATTAAGGTAAAGCTAGAACCTTAACATTAGATAATATTGTAGATGAAGTCATGGATTATGGCGAAGTGTCAAATGCAACCAAATGGATTAGTGTGTTAGTAGAAGAGGATAAGCAGAAAATAGAGACTACCCTGTTGGAAACTTTCTTAGATTTCAACAGAAGTCCTAGAGATTACAGGGCTAAGTTTCCTCTAGAACTGAATCAAAGAATTATGGTTAAACGGAGAATCAGTCTAGCAGCCAACAATAGAATTTCAAAGGAGACATTAACACAGGTAAAACCAGGTCTCAGTGAAGAGACAACTAAACTTCTAATGGAAAAAGTGTTAATGAATTTGGACACAAAGAACAGGGTCACCAATACACTAGAGTTTTGGCAGTGATATGACTTTAGCACCCTAAAAACATTAGGTCCCCAGGAAATCTCTCAAGAGGAACTTGGAAGAGAAAAATCACCACCGGTACAATTCACAACTTGTGAAAATTCTTCAACTGGTGAGCAACAAGTTCCAACAGAAACGTTCACAACCAGTGAACAAGTGAATCTGGGCAAACAAATTACTCCAGAAGATCAAGTATAGGTAGAGTCATCAGAAAAGATGACTACTAATAAAGGAATAGGTGAAGAAGAAGTTACTATGAATGAACATGTTGCTGAGGAGCAACAAATAGAGCAACCACCAGAAGAGAAAGTTCATCCAGAAGAACAAGTTCGTCCAGAAGAGGAGGCACAACTAGAGGAAGCACCACAATAGGAAATTCCTCAACAACAGAAGATACTTGTTAACACAGAATAGGAGAAGCCAACAAAAGAGCAACCGACACAGGAAAAACTGGTAGATATTCCCAGCTCATCTACATTGAAAAGAAAACTAACTTTTACCATAGATTCAGAATCAAAGAAAAGTAAAGTTAGTGATACTGTAGTTGACATAAGAAAGATGTCAACAAGACAACTGAAAGAGCTCACTAAGTAGAAACAAGATATGGTCCTCTCTAGTGTGAGAAACATCTTGTACAACTTCATACCAGATGCAAATATTGATGAAGATGAACCTGTTATTGATCAATTGGAGATACTAGCACAAGCAATAGGAGAAGATGTCATTGATCCAAAGACAATAGCCATTGATCACTACGAGAAGAAGTGGGTTGAAATTCTTCACAAATAGGTCAAAGAACTGAAGGTAACTGTATCTGCAAGAACTAGTGAGCTAATGCAACTGGTACAGGAGGCACTAAAATTGATCACAAGGACTTCAAACTTTGAAGACTTTGTTCAAGATATTACTGAGAAACCATCCAAGACTTCAGAAGAGATCAGGGTTCTTTCATCTAAGTTTGATGCAAAGACCTCTTCTAGAACCGATTACAACGGAGAATTGACTAGTCTTGCACTTATTCTCATAAAAGCATCAGAAGAGAAAACAAAGCGAATTCAAGATCTTATTGGATTCCAATTGTTTCTTGCACCTACATTTGATCTAATGCAAACAACTGCAACCCATGCAGATAATCTGATCAAGGAACCGAATTACAAAATAGTGGAAGACATGAGGAACATAATTGTCTCATTGCAAGCAGCTAAAAATAACTTGGACCATGTAACAGGTACATGGAGTCATTCCTTGATTCATCAAAGAAAATATACAAGGATATTTTCAATAAGATACAGATATGAAAGACAACAATTTTAGAAGAGATCACCCTTTGACCTATGGAGGAAAAGAGGGGAAGAAGATCAGATACAAGGAAGATGTTATGAAAAGAAGGATTAGATACCAGGTAGATCATTTGAAGAAATCAGACGGAAGAAGATTGTTGACATATTTAAGATATGATGATTCATAGGTGACACAAGTGATGTTTTACCACCAATGCCAAAGGGGAAGATTGTTGACATATTTAAGTTGTCATTGGTTAAGTTAGAGGCAAACGTCAATCCTACTGGAGCACCAGTACATCACACCAGTACTCTTAAGTGTGCACCTATAGACCAAACAAGTAAGCGGTGTACTTTGCTAGTCACACTTATACTGGTCATATGAGACATACATGGAAAGTATGACCAATAGGGTACAAGTTTATTACCGGTTGAGTGTATGATAATCTGAACCAGATTATGCAGAGTAGTCTCAGTTAAAATTGGATTATACAGAGCATTCATTGTTGAAACTGAAGTTAGCTTTTTAACTGGAGTTAGCTTTATTTCTTCTACAGGTGTTTCAAGGTAAACTCAAGATCATTTTGAAAAATTTTACGCATGCATGATTAATGGGTGAGTTTACAGCTTGGCGGAACTGTGAGAAGTATTTTTAATAAGATTAATTTCTTATAAATACAGGTCATAAGTTACACAAGAAGTGTTGTTGAATATTCAAAGTAGGAGGGAGATATCTTCTAAGAGGAGCTATAGTCACAAAAAGTGAAAGACAGAGAAAGGTTCAACAGTCGAGCAGAGGAAAGGGTAACATGTATGATCTAATCAAACAAAATGTGTCATTACAGATCATTGCTTTAAGATTGTGAAGCATATTCAATTCCCTTAAACAAGGTGAACCCTAATAGGTTCTTTGTATAAATCCCTTTACCAGGTAACATGTTTATTGGTGTTGAAAGTCCTTTTACTATGTGAATCCTTACAGGGTCAAGATCCTAACAGGTCTTCTACCAAATCCCTTTACCGGGTAGCACTCTTACCAGTGCTTTGAAAGCTCTTAACAAGGCACCTTTATTACTGCAATAGTAAAATTGTGGGTTCTGTCCTACCGTGGTTTTCTCCTTCTAACCGAGGTTTTCCACGTATATATGCTGTGTTGACATGTGTATTTCTATTTTTGTTTATGAGTGTTGATTATAGTCTTTTAATTCTGCAAGAATAAATTTATAAGGCTAAATTGGAATAGAAATTATATTTACTGATTCACCCACGCCCTCTCAGTAACTGGTTAGGATCAACAAAATTATAGCTCACCAAGTCCATCCTTAATAGAACCCAAAAGTGGACAATTTTCTTTTTTAATGAATGATCATCTAACCACATTATAAGCTTTGGACATGTCTAGCTTGATAAACACAAAATGAATATCTTTAGAGGCCAAAATGGTATGATCAAACGATTTGATGCCCTTTCAGAAAACCACTCTACTTAAGTGATATAAGAGAAGCCAAGATCTATTTCATATGACAACAATGATTTTAGTGATAATTTTATTAGTGGCATTACAAAGAGCAACAAGGTGGAACTAATTGAAAGAGTTAGCCCCCTCTTTTTTAGGAATGAGGCCAAATAGTAGAATCAAGAACTTCACTGTAGGCTATACTAGCCTTATAGGCTTCACAAAATAAGTTAACATGTGCATTTTCATTGGGACCCTTATCCAATGCGCTATGAGATGAAAACAAGAGACAATATGTAGCTAAAATCCTTCCTTGATCTTCCTTGCTTCTTGATGTTTATAGGTTCATTGACAAGTGAGTAAAGGTATATACATGTATTTCTCATTAAATACAATAATAAGGTCATCCCAAATGGAGAAATGATGAGAAAGAAAAAGTTTTGGCCAAAGTCCTATATCTTCACGTAGCGATCTAAAATAAATCTCATCCACATATCATCATCATCAAAGTGAAACACATCTATGAATTTTGAAAATGTATGTGCATGAGCATTCCCTTGTATATAATTGCACCCATCAAATAATGGTATGAAAAACAAAACAAAACAAAAAACTATATAATACGGTTTTTCATTTCATAGTCATCTCAAGTGAGGTGTAGCTACCTACATATAATATCAAAGTGCAATAATGTCTAGTATAAAACAACACATTTTTTTGCAATCATAGCTAAGTGACTAGTTTGAAATCTAGATCAAGCATTTTGATTTTGGTTTTGAGCTCTTTTTTTTTGTTTCCTCATAGATTCATTATCCTCTTGCACACTTTCTTTTAGGATTTCACGAGTTTTTACAAGAGTAATAGGTACTTGAATAGGGTGAAAATGTATCATGTCATAGAAGTCATCATCACTTTCTTTGCCATACCATCAATGGATTGAAGCATGAGAATGTACATATGAGGGAGTACTCATGACTAGATGAACCTTTGTTTCAAAATTGTACCACTTGATATGTGCCTTGATTTATCAAAACACGTTTGATGGGACAACAAATGCACTAGCTCTTGAAAAAGAGTCACAATTCTTCAAAAGAAGAATGTCTTGAAGCATCACAATATCTCCATAGACAAAAAATATTTGAGTTCATTTCAACAATAGTGATTAAATCACCTAGAACCCTTTGAACTCTCACTTGAAATGACACTAATTTGTTGGCTCTCTGTTACCTCACTTTTCACCCCATACCTATGTTGTTAAAAGTGAAAGATCTTGAAGTCATAGTCATGTCTAGTCTGGTTAGTGTCTAAGTCTAAGTCCTTCATAGGTAGGCTATCCTTGTCGGGTTTCCTTTTCTCTCGCCCTCTCATTTATAAGCCGGGTGGGTTAGTTCAAAGTGGTGTCATGTTGGGTAAGTGATAGTTCCTAACCCAGCAAGGATATCATATTTTCATTAATGATCTTCTCAGATGAAGGATGATTGTGAAGCTGTGATCTCCAGGCATATATTGGGGATCTAATGAAAGTCTTCTCATATGACTGATGCAATAACAAGTTTGGCATTTGAAATTTTAGAGATTCACTCCATGGGGTAGTGTGTACAATCCAGTTGATAAGACTTCTCTTGTCTTAATGTGTACATTGGTTATAAAAGTAGAGCTTGCAAGTGGAAGGCTTTGATTATATTAAAACTCTGCAAATTTAGAAGATCTCAAGGAACATGAGTAATCTGATATGGTTCCGAAGTGTGATCAGAAGACACATTAGATACAATGATGGTGCATTCAAAAAGGTCTCATTTTAGGCTCGGGTCATGGCTCTTGTTCGAGCTTGAAGTCATATGAAGCCGCAGTTTATTGAAATGCAAATGACCAATTCTCAGAAGACTGTTGGTTGGAATGATTTAATATGATCATGTAATAGCTTTAAAGTGGCTAAAGGCTCGAAAGTTTAAGAGTTTTTAATAAGTTTCAAATGCAGAAATGGCTGTTAGAAGGCGTGACACAGTCAAAGAAGGCATGTTCGACAGACCATAAAAGTTGATGTTTTCTACAAAATGAAAGCATGAATCGATTCTCTGGGATTAAACGGTTCAAATGAAGAAAATGACATTCAATTTGGTGGTGAAATAGCAAAGATTTTGAATCAACGATAGCCGCTATCCCTCGATGTCATGGAAGATCCTTTGCGGCAAGGTGGGATCTTGCCACGTGTACATGTGGACCCCTTCATCAAAGCGCATTCTTATGCTTCAAATCGACGGCTCCCACCATCCCGCTATGGTATCGGAGATCCTCCAAGGCAAAGCGGGATTGTTACACATGGAGTGGTGGGCCCGAGAGACAGTATTGTCATCGAGCTTGGGTTAAAAGAGAGCATCGTTTATTATTAAAGTATTCAATATCAATATGAGGATCGAGATTCCAAATCGGCGGTTCCCACTTTGTCGCTAAGCCGTGGAAGATTCATTGCGACTTAGTGGGATCCTTCCACGTGGAGCGGTGGGTCCAAAGGCATTTATACCGTGCGGCATTCTAAAGGAAGATCGACAGTCTCTGCTTTGCCGATATGGTGTGGGAGATTGATTGCGGCAAAGCGGGATTGTGATGCGTGTCCAGCACACAAATAAAAAGCAATTAAAAGATTATAATTTTAAAAGTACTCGGCATGCAAAAAGTTTGTTTCACGCACAATGATGTCATGCCACATCTTCAAGCTCGTGTTGATTGGTGAAAGCCTATTCATTTCACCTTCCCGAAGGCAGGATAGATGAAAAGACATAGTCTTTTGGCTCTTTGAATTGTAGTTTCGAAAGTGGTCTCCAGTCTTTCCAGATTTTGGAAGCTAAAACACTTCATATTCCCATAAAAGTTGTATTTTGTAATCCCTATATAAACTGTTGTAAAAGCAAATAAAAGGGTCGGCAAAATTGTTGGTGTAAGAGACTTGATATTGCAGAGTCAATTGAAGGGTGTTTTATGTCAATGATTTTTTGTTCCATTTAGTTAGAAATTGTTGATTCTATGATTCTTTCTTTTAATCCGAATTACAGTAGGAAGGAAAGGATGTTTCATTCCTTTGTCATGAGGATATGAATAAACCACAGTAGGATGTGCTTTGGGATATTCGGGGAAGGATTCATTAGAAGTCTTTAATCATTTCATTTACATTTCTGTAGGTAGATGCTGAGCATATAAAATTATAGGATTTGTGAGTTTGCTGCTTGGTTTTAGATTTGAGAGCTTTTCCTACCTGGGTTAAGTCCTGTTTAGGCTTAATTCGGTTTGCCTCTTCTGCTCTCAGGTTAAGAGCATACCCCGGGTTAGATTTAGGAGAAAAACATTATTCTTTGAATATCATACACATAGGGAGCTGTACCTACCAATTCAGAGAAAAGCCAATAAATAGAGAATGGCTTTTCAACTATTGTAACCAGATATTGTTCATAGTTTGGGCCTTAAGAGTTATTATCATAAGAAATAAGAAAGGACAAATCTGTTTACTAACACTCTCTTCACAACAAATTGTGCATTCTAAATATCAAGTACAACTCCTAATATAAACAATGCCTAATTAGGATAATTGAGCATATCTTATAATCAAATACAATATGGTAAAGAAGTCAATGCCTAATTCAAGGTCAACCATCTTCACTCTAGACTAAGTTTGGGAGGACCATCCTTAGAGGTTCCTTTGGGAATATAGATAATGCTCTTCAATAGGTATCATTAGTCTATATCATACAAACTTTCTATCTCAAATTTTAGAACTTTCATCTATAAAATGATTGTCATATACTTAACATATAGATAAAATTGATCATACCTCTAATAATTTTGCATTCCATCATATTATTTGACAAATGATAGTCAAATTAAAAGGCAACAGTACAAAAACGTCATGTTTTCTCTCATTGATCTCACTTGCATCCTTATGATGGATCACAGAGTGTGATATGAAACTTTAATGTAAAAATTCACACACAATTAGTTCCACAAGCATTTGTACTATACCTATGGATTGTGGAAATATGATAGATCTTATGTTTACTTTCATCTTTTAAGCTTTTAAATTGCATAACTTTTAGGAATTTATAAATTGATTAGAGCAATGTTTCTACTATTATTTTAAAATGGATTATTAATTTTGTTGTGTTTCCATTGGTAGTAAAAAAGTAAGCAACATTGTGATTCATGCTTTCATTTGATTTGGGTTGTATTATAAACTTTGAGATAAGAAAATATATGCAAAATCAAATAAGGTGTTCAACTATAAGAACTCAATAATCTTATAGTTAGACCTTGTAGGCATATAGCAAGAAGTACACATTTAAGATCTAAACCACAATAGTAAAATGAACTCAAAAAATATAGCTTAATAATCTAAGCATAAAAAATAATATTAGCTATTATCTCTAGCAACAATACCTTATTGTCCTTGACAAGAGGTGCAATCATTTGCGACATGAGCATCTAAAAGAATGATAAAAAGGCCATGCAAGAAAAATGAGAAACACTTAAAAGGCTTCAAATCCAAATAGAACCAAGAAGTTGAGCATATTTTGTCGCTGCTTTTTCCCGTACCTATCTCAAAATTGTCTAAATGGTGAAAACTAGCTAAATTAAATTGTCATTGAGAACATTGTTAATACTAAAGTTAATTGTATTCTCATATTAGCTAGTAGATTAAATGAAAAAAACATCACTCTTTCTAACCATACAATTTTTTTTTGTTAATGTTATATATGATATGTTAGAATAAGGGCAGGTCCCCATGTGACTGCTAAGCTTATTTTGGCTAGCAGCCGCTGCTCAATTTTTCTAGTTGCATTTTGTGGAGCCAGTGACCCCATGATTACGAAATTTGGTTGCTTATTTTATCTTTAATTGCATTTTAAATAAAATTAATAACAATATTTTTTTAACAGAAAAGTCGAGTAAAAAGAAAGCAATAAAAAAGGAGGGAAACAAATCTATGTAGCTACATCAAATTTTTTTAATAAGCAGTGAAAAAATATGAGGCTGAAAATAAGCAGTGATCGCTTATTAAAATAAATTGATGTGGTTTCACAAATTTGTTTCCCTCCTTTTTTATTGTGTTCTTTTTACTTTGAGCTGTGACTGCTAGCCAAAATAAGCCTAGCAGTCGCATGGGGACCTGCCCTTAGGCTGGGGTCCCATGGGAGGGGGCTTCCTTAAAAATAGAGCTGGAGCTACTTGAGGATTTTTAAGAATATTTTAAAGCTAACAGTCCAATGAATTTTATTCTTCAATTCAGCTTAAATATTTAGCCCCAAAATTTAAGGAAGCTTTTAGCGTCTATAATTTATGTACTAATAATGAATTGTGTTAAAATAATTGTTAGAGTAATAAATTGTTTGCTTATTAATTAAATCATATTGATTTAATTATTAAGTCACTTATTATCTCTTTTTACTTAAGCTAAACTTTAGGCATATTATCATGCAAACTAGGTTTGTTCACCCTTTTAGGGTTTAAAATCTCCTTTGTAAGGATTGATCTCTCTTGTAATCTTATTGAGAACACATTCATTTTTATTTGATTGCAAATTTTGTTTTTGCACATCAAGAATGTCTCCACTTTCATGGATCCTTGCGTTCAGGCCTCCATAGTTGTTTGCTTCTCTCTTCTTTCTGTGACAAGTGTTTGCATGCAGGTGGAGCCGTTGGTTGTTTTCTCATCAACTCCAACAATAATTAATTTTACTCCAAAATCTAACATGTGGCAGAAAAATCTCCTAAGTTGGTGAGGCAATTTCCAACCCCACCCCATTTTCACCCACTCAAATTTTAAGATCTAAAAAGTAGGGGCTCTTATTTTCTAGCAAGAGATTAATCTTGTAGCCTTAAAAAATAATTCTCATGAGACCTCTAGCTCCATAAAAATAGAGTTTAAGCCCCTCCATGGGATCCAACCTTAATTTCAATTTCTAAATTATAGCCACTCCACTAAAATAGGGAAAGATTATAATTTATCCTTGCTTAAAATTAAGTAAAAATAACAATCAACCACATGGGGACATGGGGTAAGGAACAAACACATAAACCCCACCTTGTATAAAATACCAAAATTATAATCAAGAAGTTTAACAATCATTTTAATTCAAAGACAAAAAAATGCAAAAATTCTAATTAGTATGTTAAATAATTATTTTCACTTAGAGACATAGGAATTTAGCAGTCCATAATGACAACAAAGTGTGTTTTGTGTTTCAGAATTCAACTACATAGCACTTATTCGTAATCACACCCTATAATCCATCAACAAATTGTGAAAGTTGTGGAAAGAAAATGATGGATTATAGAATGTGATTGAAAATGTTGATGAAAATAAATTCTACACAACTAAATCCAAAAACACAACACATTTTATATATTTTTAACTATCATATAACTAATAAAATCATTGTTAAACCCAAAACAAATTATTCTCCTATCTAACAAATAAAATAACTATGAAATAAAACAAAATAACTGAGACTAAAAGGTCACAGGCGTGAATGACCTAAAACCAGTTCTAGCCATAGTATTTTTCCCCTGGACAAATGATCGACTTCTTGAATTCAACCATAAAAAACAAAGAAAGTGTGCTTTTTCAACATCCCACTGGTGTCCAGTACCAAATAATCACAGCTGCTATGATAGGCTATACATTTTTGGATGACTCATTTTATCAAACAATTCACAATCTTGGTACAGAGGCTATTTCCTCCAATGATCGACAATTTTTTTTTCATAAATCATAAAAACATTATAAAGGAGAATTACAGGAGTTGATCTGAGCATAGTAAATGAGGTAACCCAGCTCTGAATAAGCAAATTTGGACAACAATTTAATATGCAAACCCATTTCCTAATTGTAGAAACCTGAGCTCAGACTTGTCGAAATCAATGATAGGGTGTGTAATTGAGGTAGACAAGAAATGGTCTATGTGCATTCACAATATGAGAGTACCAAGGATTTTTTTGAAAGCCCTTGAGATTTCTGGATATGGGTTTCTGTGGATCCGTGTAACTGCTGCCCTCTAGCTCGCTCCATTTTCTTCCCCTGCAATTCCCAAATTCAGGTGGGTTTTACTCAATCTCTTAATAGGTTTCCTCTTTGATCTAGTACTAATAGGCTCTCTCAAGTTTATAATTAGAAGGCCTAGGCCAGAGTACAATAAGGGCATGTATTTGGTGCTCTATGTTGATCACTGGTCATTCCCCAGTGGTCATGCTTCTAGGGTTTGTTTTATAGGCTCTTTTTTATGTTTGTGCCTGCAATTCTTGGAAGCACAAATGCCTCGATTTTTTGGTAATTTAAGTGTTGGATTTTTTAGGGCTGTGAATATATTGATAATGGTGTGGGCCATAGTTACTTCTAGTTCAAGAATTTTGCTGGGTAGGCATTATTTGCTTGATGTTATGGCAGGTGCATTTTTGGGGGTTCTTGAAGCTTTTATTGTTCATTACTTGCTCTCTATTTCAGAAAAGGTTTCAGAAACTTTACATTTGTGGCTAATGTTTCTGGACATCAACCATATTTGCCTTATTCCTTCTGTAAGAACCTAAATGTAGGAATTTGATGTCTTCATTGGTTTGTAATTGGAGTATAAAATTTATTTGACATCAAACATATTTGCATCTACCTTTCAGTAATGCAGGAAGTTGATTTCTTTTCTGGTTTGGATTTGGAGAATATAATTTTGACATCAAATATATTTGTGTTTCCCTTTTAGCGATGATTTAAAGGTATTAATTTGATTTCTTATCTGGTTTGAATTTGGAGAATAAAATATCCACTCGTCTTCTCACCACCACCCCTGCCAAAAAGTTGGCATCCTTAAGACTCTTGTTCTAAGGGCCTTTAGAATTTGCGATGACGACCACTTAACCCAAGACCGTACCCACCTTCGCCAGGTCTTCATAAGAAAATTTATAAGGCTCTTAACCAAGCCAAGGCCTCCTTTCATTCCAGCACTAGTCCTAACCCCTCCCAGTCTCTGCCTCCCTTGAATGCCTCCCTTCATTTTGTGGATGGCATCTCCCGAAAAATTGTCAAAATCTTAACTAGAAAGGGCCTTCGTGTTGCCTTCAAACCCCTTTCGAAGTTAAGAAATCGTGTTCCCTTGCTCAAGGACTCCAAAGATTCATTTCTAAACTCTGAGGTCTATAAGATTGTGTGCTCTTGTGGCATTCCCTATATAGGGGAAATGGATCGCTCTTTCCTCACCAGAATCCATGAGCATAGTGGTGATATAAAGTATGATAGGGTCCACAAGTCCACTTTAGTAGAACACTCTTCTTCCACCAAACATCATATCTGTTTGGAGAGCACCCAAATCCTTTCCAAGGAGGACAACTACTTCAAGAGGAAGCTTAAGGAGGCCATTGTAATTAACTACCATCCCATTAACCTCAACCGAGATGATGGGTGGTCCATTAGCCTTTCTTGGCAACCTTTGTTAGGCATGCTCGCCAACCTCCATTACCCTTGATTCTTTCTTGGTCCCCTCTCTTGTGCTTGCTCCTTGTTTTATTCTTTGTATTTGTTGTGTCCCCCTTTCTTTGCTTGCTCTTCCATATTTTTGGGTGTGCTTTGTTTGATCATTTTTGTGCTTCTTGTTCTTTTTTATTTTTTGCTCTCTTCGTTGTCGTTCTTAGAGGTGTTTGTGTGTGTCATTTGTCTTTACTTTGTTGGTTTTAGTTTTTTCTTCTTGGGTTCATTCTCGTGTTTGCTTGTTCTTTGGTTCTTGTTGGGGTTTGTCCTTGTACTTTTTTGTTTTATTTGGGTTGTTTGTTTTCGAGTATTCCTTTTTTGTCTTGCTTAGTCTTTATTTTATTTTTTCTCTTTTTTCTTTGCGTGCTTTTAGCTTTTTGTTGATTTGGCACTTCTTTTTCTTTGTTTTTTTTGTCTTTTTTGTACATTTAATTGTTTGTTTGCTCTTTTTTCTCTTATGGTCTTCATTTTTTGAGTGTTTGTTTATTTTATTTTTATTTATTTTTTGTTTGTTTGTTCAGTTTTTTGTCTACACACACACACATATAGGTCCATTCACATATATAAACAGGTTTTTTATATATAGACCTATATGTCTATAATATATGCATACAAGTGACACACACACACACACACACATATCACTTGTGTGCATATATTATAGGCATATATGTCGATATACATGTACCTTCATATACATACATACATACATACATACATATATATATATATATATATACACATGTATGTATATATATATATACATGTACATGTATATATATATATACATGTACATGTATATATATATATATATATACACATGTGTATATATATATATATATACATGTACATGTATATATATACATGTATATATACATGTACATGTATATATATATACCTGTACATAGATACATATATATATATATATATGTACATATATATATATACATATGTACATATATATATGTACATATATATATATACATATGTACATATATATATGTACATATATATATATATATATATATGTACATATATATATATATATATAGATATATGTACATATAGATATATATATATGTACATATATATATATGTATATATATATATGTACATATATATATATATATATATATATATATATATATATATATATATATGTACATATAGATATATATATATATGTATGTACATATATATATATATATATATATATATGTACATATATATATGTGTACATATATATATGTGTACATATATATATATGTACATATATATATGTGTACATATATATATATATGTACATATATATAGATATATATATATGTACACACATATATATATATATATACACACACACACACACACACACATGTATATATATACACATGTATATATATATATATATATACACATGTAGATGTATATATATATATATATACACATGTAGATGTATATATGTATATATGTATGTATATGTATATATATGTATATGTATTATGTATATATATATATATGTATATGTATATATATATATATGTATATGTATGTATATATATGTATATATATGTATATATATGTATATCCTTCTTTCTTTTCATTTTGTTTGTGGGTATACGTGTGTATATCTAATAATTATATACACACGTATACCCACAAACAAAATGAAAAGAAAGAAGGATATATATATATATATATATATATATATATATATATATATATATATATACATATCGACCTATATGCTTATAATATATGCACACAAGTGATATGTGTGTGTCACTTGTGTATATATATATATATATATTGTAGACACAGAAAATTGGCAAAGGCTTAAATCAATCAAAAAGGTGCATCAAATCATCAAAATAGCACTAAAAATCGATAAATGGAACAAAGGCAATTCAAATCAAAGGAAAATTCAATTAAATGATTAAATAATTAAATAAAGCTTGAAAAGGGGAAAAACACTAAGAAATTGATTAAATTCAATTAATGACATAGTTGTTGAAATGAAAAATCAAAATGAACCTCTTACCCTTCATGGCTAAATTTAATTACTTTAATTAATTAATAAATATGAAATTCCCTCAACAAAGCAAAAAGGAGACAAAATGGACACAAATCACTCACTTTTGTTGAAATGGTCCAGCCTTTTGAAACCATTTAAATGTTTGTCCCCCCATTTAGGGACAAAGCAAAGCCAATTGACCTTACCCAAGCATAACCATGGTTATCTCACTCTACCCCCTACCCTTGGGAAAATCTTATAAATAGAAGGCATTTTGAGGCATAAATCATCCACTCCATATCTTTGAATTGCAGCAAAGCTCTTGCAATTTGCATTCACACCACTCACTTAGCATTTTCATTGATATTTAGCTTAAATTGTTGATCATTTTAGAGATTTTCTTATCAAATAGAGCTAGAATTTGATAATTAGATCTAGTTTGCATATCATTCTTAGTTCAATTCTCATAATTAGAGTGTCACTAGTGAGGATTTGCAGCTGAGAGCCTCACTTACTACTTCAATTTAGAGAACCATGAGATATTTAGATTAATTGTGCATTATTTAGATTAGTTTGCTTTGAATAGTGTAAATTCTCTTTAAATCTTGTTATTTCATGAAGGTGTAAATCACTCACACACACATATACATATACATATCGACCTATATGCTTATAATATATGCACACAAGTGATATGTGTGTGTCACTTGTATATATATATATATATATATATTGTTTGTTTGTTCATTCAATTTTTTGTCTACACACACACATATATAGGTCCATTTACATATATCAACAGGTTTTTTATATATAGACCTATATGTCTATAATATATGCATACAAGTGACACACACACACACATATCACTTGTGTGCATATATTATAGGCATATAGGTCGATATACATGTACCTTCACACACACACACACACACACACACACACACACACACACACATATATATATCCTTCTTTCTTTTCATTTTGTTTGTGGGTATACGTGTGTATATCTAATAATTATTTATTTATTTGCGTGTTTCTTTTTATTTATTTTGTGTTTTTTTGTTTTTTTTTTGTGTTTCTTTATTTGCTTTCATTTTTTTGTTGTTTCTTATTTTCTTTCATTTATTTCCTTTTATTTGTGTGTTTATTATTTTTTAGTAGGTTTTTTGTTCCTCTACCTTGGCTTTTAATTATTTATTTTTTCTCCCACTTGCTTTTGAAGCCTTGTTTTTCTTTTTCTGCATAGTTTTGTATTTTTTTTCTCTTCTTATATCTCGAGACAGGTTTGGTCTACATCTTTTGTTTTTACAATTCTTGCACTCTCTCTTCCTGATGATGGATAATGGTTTGTGATCCGAAACGTTGATGCTAAAAACACACACAATACACACATGAACCAATTAAATAAATTTGCATTTATCTTCGATGATGACTTTAAAACAACAATTTGATTTCTTTTTTAATTTGAATTTGGCGAATAATTTTTTTTTGACATCAAACAAAGTTGCATTTATCTTTCAGTAATGATTTTAAGGCAATGATTTCATTTCTTCTCTGGTTTGAATTTGGAAAATAAAATCTCTTGACATGAAATATATTTGCATTTATCTTTCAGTATTGGCTTTAAGGCTGGAATTTGATTTCTTTTCTAATTTGCATTTGGAGAATAAAATCTCTTAACATCAAATATATTTAAGTTATCTTTTGGAAATGACTTTAAGGTAGGAATATGACTTCTCCTCTGATTTGAATTAAAAGAATAAAATCTCTTGACATCAAACATATTTGCATTTATCTTTTAGTAATGATTTTAAGACAAGTTTTTGTTTTCTTCTGTGGTTTGAATTCGGAGAATAAAATCTCTTGACATCAAACAAATTTGCATTTATCTTTCAACAGTGACTTTAAGACAACAATTTGATTTCTTCTCTAGTTTGAATTTGGAGAATAAAATCTCTTGACATTAAACATATTTGCATTTATCTTTCAGTATTGACTTTAAGACAAAAATTTGGTTTCTTCTCTAGTTTGCATTTGGAGAATAAAATATCTTGACATCAAATATATTTGGGTTACCTTTTAGTCATGTTTTTAAGGCAAGATTGTGATTTCTTCTCCAATTTGAATTTAGAGAATAAAATCTCTTCACATCAAATATATTTGCGTTTATTTATTAGTAATGATATTAAGGTAGGATTTTGATTTCTTCTCTGATTTGAATTTAGAGAATAAAATTTCTTGACATCAAACATATTTGTATTTATCTTTTAATAATGACTTTTTAAGGCAAAAAATTGATTTCTTCCCTAAATTAAATTTGGAGAATAAAAAATTTGTTTTTGATATTAAAAGAAGCCAAAATTAGGTGGTCGACCCATTACAAAACATCAAATCATCAACAGAATAACCATTGTTAGCAAATTATCAGCAAAACTGCAACCACCTACACTTTCCTCTATCAAAAACCTTAAACATGCTAACCACCTTAAAGATATGAGCAAAATATCTTTCAGAGTTTAAGAGAGTCTTAATAAAAAACTATATTATGCCACATAGGGCTACAACGAGCAGATTCCTTAGTAAACCACCTAACAATAAACATAAAAGTGAAACTAAATAGGCCATGAAGGCCACCAAAGAACCCAAAAAACCACCAGGAAGCAACCCACATTATTTCTTTTTACTAAGGCTAGTCTTGGACAACATCATCCTTGCCTAGTTTTATGTGAGAAACATGAAGATGTCCTTATAATACTCTTCATCACTTGGTTTTCCATTGGAAATGTTATCGTGCAACAGGGAGAGAGAGTAGTAGCCGAACTGTGCATGACCTTCAGCACACAACGAGATATATCTTGCATCCTCTTGTCCATAGCCATAGCGTTGCTGATAATCTTATGCACTTTCATATCTAGACCATCCACCTTTTTCTCAATATCAATCAACTTGCTGTCAATTTCCCCCTTAAAGCTATTAGCTTCTTCAACAATAACATTCTTATCAAGCCTCAGGGTAGGGGATGATGAGTTTGCACGAGTTGGGGGTTCAGGGGTAGGATATTTAACAAACATGTTAGGGATCTCAGAGACGTGGGTGGAGCTGCTGGCAAAAGGAGCAATAGTTTTATCCGGGGTGACATCCTCTCCCTCCTCACTCTCAAAATTCTCAATGTCAGTAGAAGTCTTTAAGAGTTTTCTCTTTTTCAGTAGGTTTGGTAGCAAGTCTCACAGAGCGATGGGGAGTAGTGGCCTCATCAGTAATTTCAACATTTGAGTCAATTTGGTGTATGTTAAACTTAGCTTTTTCAGGTTCAGTGGGCTTGGAATCTTGAGGGGAACTAGCTCTTCTCTTTCCCTTTTGTTTTTCGACATTTCCCTACAGAGAGGCAACATGGGGAGGGGTAGATTGCAAAGGGGTAGTCGTGGAAGGTCCAACCTAAAGCTTAAGGTGAGGTTTCTATTAACATCAAAGCCATTTGTCTTTTTTCATTTCTATATAGACATTAATGCAAGGACTTTATTTATTCTTCACATCTTCTTATGTTGCAATATTGAAGGGAAACTTATTTAGCATCTAAATCTACATGATAAGTAAAGTATCACTTATTTGAATAAAAATAATAAGAAAGCTAAAAGCATATAGATAACAAGTTGTCGTCTAACATATTCTAATGCTTCTTTTTGTCAATGCACCCATTTCTTGTTGTGATGTGTCCTTTATATGTTGTTATGTAGTGTTTTGTATGATGGTATGCATGTTATAACTTTTTGGCCATGTTATTTTGTAGTGAGAATGGCCATGTTTGTATCTATATTGGAAAAATCTAGATTGATCGAGAGCTTGTTCATGACATCATGCACACAACACACGTTCACATGGGTGAGAACCAACCTCCTGAAACCTTGGATTGGTGAATTCCACTTTTACAAACAAATTCCATGTGTACACACATAATATGTGTATAAGTATACATATATATAGGTATGTATGTATATATGTAGATATATGTACATATACATGTATATCTATACATACAATTATACATACACATACACATACACATACACATACACGCATACATGTACACACACACATATACATATACATGTATATATAGAGACATATACATCTATATGGATATAGATATAATATGGATATAGATATAATATGGATATAGATATAGATACGCACACACACATGTGTATATTTATATATATTTACGTGTGTCTATGTATATTAATTAGAATTGAAAATATAATGTGATTTTGAATTTGAATTAATAATAAATATGGCCAGTTGTAGATCTAGATGATGGATAGAGGTGGTCCACATTAGGCAATTAAGTATAATCATATATATGTTTTTTTATTTGTTGCAACAAACAAATGCAAGTATCTTTAGGCACATCATTCGACTATTTAAAGCTTGTATTCTTTGTAATTTTTCTTTGTTTGATAGACAAAGTATCTCTAGACACTTAATTAACAAATCAATTACTTTCATTCATTTTACTTTTATGATGGCCGCTCCTGTTGTCGCTCATAAATTTTTTGAACGCACTTTCGTGTCTGGGACTATTGCCTCTTATGGTGACACCTTTGTCCCTGGTCCTTCTCTACTGGCAGCTAGTGTTTCTCTACCTGGGCCTTCTCTAGCGGGTGAGCTTGGTTCTCCGATGGCTAAGGGAGCTGTTGTTTCTGCGTATGGTGGATCTGCGATATCCTATGCCAATGTGGTTTCTTTTGAGGTGGGAATCCATGGTCCTGCCTCTGCTGGTAGGGGGGGTTCCTGGTCCTCTCCTCTTCTGCAACCTATTTTTGTAAGTAAACCCATTATGGTTAAGTTGGATACTGATATAGTTGATGAGATTTTTAAAACTGTGGAAGACTTCTCTTCCAATGCTGCTATCTTTTGTTTTAGGGGTTTTTGGCCCTCACTTTTTGATTTGTATGCTTGGATCTCCAAACATTGGGAACCCATCTTAACCGATGTCGTTCAGATATACCCTGTGGCAAGGGTTTTTTTTATTGTAAAGTTTGAAAATGTTGAAGATAGGAAAACTATTTTGTGTGATAGTTGTTTCACTTGGGAGGAGTGTTTACTCCTGATGGCTAAACCCTGGTATCACGGGTTTGACCCTCTTTTAGAATCCTTTGATAAAATACGGGCTTATGGGTAAGACTGTTGAATCTTCCCCTTCATCTTTGGTTGGATTCAGACTCCTCTGACATTTTTAAGATGACCTATGCTCATATTCTTGTGGAGGTTGAAATTTCTAAGGGCCTTCCTGAGAAGATAACTTTGGCTTCTCCTTTGGGCTCTTGGACTCAAAATTTGGATTATGAGGGTATTCCGTTCAGATGTAGGAAATGCCACAAGATTGGCCATCTTGTTGCGCAGTGTTTATCAGATAAGGTTAAATCGAAGAAATTGCCTTCTTGGTGGTTGGGGGCCTCTGACCACCATTTTATGGTTCATAAAGTTTCTAAGGATGGGGGTTCAGATTATTGCCCTTCTCATATTGCTCACGCTTTGGGTGGAGCTTCTGTTGCTGCCTTTTTTGCTTCTGATGTTGTCTTTGGTGCTACTAGTGTTGTCTCTGATGCGACTTTGGCTCAACCTGTTATTGTTGTCCCTTCTGGTGCTACTATTGCTACCCCTGACCAGATCGCTAATGTTGTCTCTAGTTCAACGGTCTTGTCTATGGATGCTGCTAGTTTTGCTGCTCACGGTACTGTCTCAAGATCTGTTGTGGTTGATGTTGACTCTGGTTTAGTTTTTGTCTTGGTTGTTGGAGTTGTGCGCTCTAATGTGACCTGCCCTTTAGTGGGCTCTTCTAGCTCTCCTATGGCTTGGTAGAAGGCTATTGAAAAGGTGGAGGATGGATGGACAATAGTAAAGGGAAAGAATTATAAACCTTCCACTCCTTCTTTTGATATGAATTTACGTTCACATAAGGATGGGAAAAAATGTAAATCTTGATCGCCCTTGTAGTGATTGGTTTGGATGTATTTTTGTCCAACTAGTAGGAACTATGGTTTGTTTGGTGGGGCACCACATTTTTTTTACGGTCTTTCAATGCCTTATCTTTTGATGCTTTTTTTCAAGGTTTCGAGACCTTTCAAATCTTATTTTTACTTAATTTGAACAAATCAATTACTTTCAAAGAAAATGTGATTACATATCATATCCTTAAAACAATTATATATAAAATCATATGCATATTTTATGATTTATAAATGGTAGTTTTCAATAGGTGAGTAAAATCCCTTCAATTGTTGTCACCCCTTATATATATAGGTAGGTGTGTGTGTGTGTGTGTGTGTGTGTTGGATTTATTTGGTTAACCCCACGAGTCCATGAGGCACTTGAAAATAAAACTCCTATCACTTCTTAAGTGAAAACATTGTGATTAATGCTTGCAAGTTCTTGAGAGAGAATGATTGAAATAGAAATCAAATATCAAGATCAACTTGTAACTGAAGTTGATATATTACAAAGAATACAATGAAAACCTAGAAAAGAATAAAGATAGATATCTAGATGCAAACCCTAGAGGAAGATTACAAAAGTGCTAGACATGTGTGCACATCATAATGAATAAGACAATATATGTTAGATAAATCTCAACCTAATAAAAGATAAAAAGAACCTAAATTTAGCTTAAGTGAACAAAGTAATGAATGACCAAATTATATTAATTAAATGGGTGACAATAAGAGTCTTAGCATAGAGATGTAAACTAAGAACTTAGGAGATCTCTATTTTGACTTTTTCATTATGGAGGGATAACCAATAAGATACAACTTTAGTCCTTGAAGGAGAGCTGAATGATGTAATGTGATTATTCTTTTTGTTGTTTGCTGATAGTTTTGAATGTAGGAATTGGGTAGAATTCTAGAGAATTGGGTAAAATCGGTATAAACAATAAAGTACAAAATTGATATGCAAATTCTAAAGATAGACCTAGAACGAGGATTCAAAAATGAACATGTGCCTGTAATTTAAGCCTAAAAGTGTTAGTCTATGTCAATAGACACTCTAATCTGAAGATGTATAAGAAAGAGAAATTACCCTTAATAGTGCAAGAGCTAAATCTAAAGTAAAACGTTGAATTGAAATGATTTAGGTCTCAAACTTGATAATGGTGGCAATACAATTCTCTATGTATAAGACCCACAAAGGTTGATGCAATAACATGACATGACAAGACAATATCAATCATGAAAATACACTTGCATGAAGATGGTTGTAGCTTGTTGCTTGTAATAATTTTTGAAAAAGAAATGAAAAGTGCTCCCACTCCCGCAGCTCGATCTGTTCCTGCAGCTCGATCTGCTCCCACTCCCGCTCCCATTCAAATGGTTCCTACTTTTTCTATGTTTGGAGGATTTGTTAATGCATCTCGCACTAAGTCCTCTTCCCTTAGTGCGTCTTCTCAGTAAACCCCTGTTTCTCTCTCTGCATTAAATGATCACGTTTCTAGGATTGAAAAATCTCAAACGGGAGGGTTTTTGAAAGTGTCTCCGCCATTACATTCTACTACTGATGTTCCACAGGTCCCTTCTGTTGTGCCCTTGACTTCTTTGACGGGTGAGGGTTTGGGTTTGAAGGGGCGTCCTCTTTCCCGCCCAAACTCTTTTCAAAAACTGTTATCTTGTGGCCAAGTTTTCACTGCTGCTTCTGCTCATGGGTCTGGTCTTGCGGGTGCGGTTTTGGATCCTGTTAAAGCTTACAATGCCTATGGTTCCTCCAAGTCTGAGATTGATGCCACTGTTTTTGGTGTGAAGGGCTCTTACGCCAAAGTCATTTCTTCAGTTTGGTCTCGGGTTGGGGGCACCTCCCGTGGGGTGCCCTCTTCTGTGCCAATTTCTACCACTGGTGCCCTCTCCGTCCAGCTCTCTACTGTTGTTGTTGGAGAGCTTGAGTCTGTCTCTAAGATCTTTTTAGGTCTTGCTCTAATCTGCTAGTTTCAGGGGTTCTGGCCGACGTTGTCCCAACTCCATGCTTGGATTTCCCAAAAATGGGAACCAATACTCTCAGATAATGTTCATATCATCCCCTTAGCCAAAGGATTTTTTGTTGCTAAATTTGATTGTTCTGAAGATAGAAATAAAATTTTATGTGAAAACTTCTTTTCTTGGGAGGAGGATAAATTCTTGCTTATGTTGAAACCGTGGCATCCAAATTTTGATCCTTCCTCTGAAGTTTTCAACAATATGCCGATTTGGGTTAGGCTTCCCAACCTTCCTCTTCATCTCTGGCAAGGTGCTATCCTTGTGGAGGTGGGGGAGGCTCTGGGGGATTTTTTAATTGTGGATGAGAACACTTCCAATATGTACCATTCTACCTATGCCCGTATTCTGGTAGATATTGATATTTCACAGGGTCTTCCTGCTGAAATTAATATTCAGTCTTCTAAAGGCTCATGGCTGCAACAGCTTGACTATGAGGGTATCCCCTTTAGATGCAGAAAATGCTTCAAAATAGGTCACCATGCTTCTAATTGCGGTTCTGACTTCAAAGTGAAGAAAGGCCCTCATTCTTGGTGGAAGGATGCCTCCACTGACCATTATACAGTCCTCAAAAGCTCTCCTAATTCTTCATTGGATTCTGAAGTTTCTAGGTCCCTTGCTGGAGGCTCTATGTTTGGAGCTCCTGCCAGCCCTATTGTGCCTTTGCAGGGATTTGTCTCTCCTTCTACTGGTGGTTCTATGGTTCCTACCAGCTCTATTGGTGGTTCTGTAGACGTTGTTCCTGCCAGCCCTGGTGGTGAAGTTTCTGGTGCTGTTGCTCCTCTTGATGGATGTCTTCCTGGCCCTGATCTAGTTATTGATTTTCCTTCCACTTCTGCTAGCTTGATTTCTACTGCGGGTAATGTTGTCACTGTCCCTCTTGCTGGGAGTCTTTCAAATTCTTTGCTGGGGGCTATTTCTTTGGATTTGGTTTGCTGGCAGAAGAAGGCTACGGCTGTTGAAGAAGGTTGGATTACTGTTAAAGGAAAAAATTCAAAGAAATCCTCCTGTTCTTTCGACATGACTCTCCGATCTCGTAATAAGGGGTCTTAGGCCTCTTGGTGTCCCTCCTCCTTTTGGATGGACTGTAATGTCATGGGCGCTTGTAATGTTTTATCATTTGTGTGCCCTTGTGGGGTTCAGTCCTTTGCTTTGGGCTAGATTGTTGTACTAATGGAACTTCAATAGTCTAATCTTTTGTCCCAGATTTGTGAAGGGTTTCGGGGTCCCTTCAAAACCTATTTTTACCGTAATAAAAAAAAACTTATTGCTTGTAATGCTCAAATATGAAGAAATTCACTCATAATACTTGCTCTATGATGTACTTGTCGATGTATTTTGTTCAAATAAATTATAAATGATCTTCTTATATAGGGTTCTCAAATTATATCATAAATTAAGCCAACTTCCAATAGTCTTATTAAAATTTTGAGGCTGGATTACAAATGGTGGGAACCATCACACCAACACATTTAAATTGGGCCCATTTTGGGGGACTATGGAATTAGGTTCCATATTTCATCCACAATGAGATGAAATGAAGGCATACATAGAGTGTGTAGGTTCAAGACCTAGGATCTAGAAAACCAAATTAGCATATGACAACATTTAGATAGTAGCAAGGCTAGATATACTTGAAAGGAGACATGAGGGGGCAAACTAAAGAAATGGCTCAAAAAGGAGTATGAAATTATAAAGGATTATAATTTACGACGCTACATTTAGCCCCCATTATAGCGGGAGTATGAACTTACGCTCATATTCATGGTAGTAGAAATACTACTATCTCATGCATGCAGTATACATACTATTACTATCCTATGCATGTAGTTTAAATACTTTATTTTGACAAAGTAGAGTGATGACTTACAAAGTCTGTATTTTCCCTTATTGGTAGGTCACAAAAGGGCGAAATACAAAATATATGTGGCCAACTAATACTAGCTAACATATGGTGGTTGAGGTTCATATTATTTACTTCAATCAATCAAATTCCCCTTTTGCCATTATGATGAAACTAAGAAACACTTATTCTAGGGCTACATTATTGTTAAAAAATAATGGTATTTTATTTTTTGAAATTTACATTTTTATTTAATCACTATTTACATCAAGCAAAAACTTCATTTGGAATGAGTCAAAAAGATAATGTGGATTTTGACTAGACATGTTAGCCTTTTTTATTTATGACGAATAAGATGATCATCTATTTCTTACCTAGAAGCTATAATTTTGAAGTTTTGCTCTCCAACATTTTCCATATTGTGTCACTATCTTCTCAATTATAAGGTGTTATATAGAGAGAAACAAATGGATCATTTATTAGTTGAAGAAAATCAAATTCCATATCAGCCATATCTAAATCAATAGACATACGATATGATAATAATTATGTACACTAGAATGTGACGATAAAATATGAATAATTTTTGTAAACCATTTGTTGTATATAATATCATTCTTTTTTTAGTAGTGTTTTGTATTTCCACACTGTAATTATTTGTTTTTGGTATAATTTAGTATTTTTCTATCTACAAATAATTATTTATTAAGAAAAAATGATATATGTTTATATATGACATTAAATCTCTACTTCTCTATTCGACACTTGGAAGGAAAAGAGATTAGTTTTATTCTCCATACAAATTTGTGTGTGTGACAATCAAAATACATATATGCCAAAGGACACTTGATTTAATGACAAACTCCATGTTGTAGGTACCTAAATGATGCTAAGTTAAAATATACTCGACTTGCTACATTTAAAAATATTATGCGCCATACGGGACAATTAGTTAATAGATGTACTAAAAGAATATAAGTCTCAAATACATTACATTAAGATAAATACCAAAATGTTTAAAATTATAAGTATATTAGTATATTGAAATACTCATTACTATATGTCACCACACTTCCAAAAATATTTGAAATACACATTTTTTCCACCAAAACAATGCATATTTTAACACATTTCCAAGATATTTTAAAGATTTGGATAACAGACAAAATGAACATACATATAATTTGATGAATAGTTAAAATTGTACAAAGAATTGTGACCCTCCAAACAAGACAAAGTTGAATCTCTATACATGTATACAATTTAGTAAATATAGTAGAAATTTGTATGAAAAATTGCCACGGTCCAAAATGAGACAAATTGATTTTCTGTACATATGTACAATTTGATAGACATAACATACAAATTCGTATAAAAAATTGTCACCGTCCAAAATAAGACAATTTTTTTTGTCTACCTATACATGCATAGAACTTGATAGACTTAATACAAATTTGTATGAAGAATAGCCCGTTCATCTCTATTATTTGCTGTTAAGTCCATAATTGCAGTGCGACCTTATTTGTACGTTTATGAAAACAGTGGCGGCGTAAAAGGTAGACAAAAACAATAATTTGAAAAAGCCTGTGTTCTTCTGTCTCAGAGTTTGTACTGTCAAAATGGCTTGCTCGTGCAGATTAACTCCAGTAAACTTGCAGTACATTTCACATAGTTTGTAGTATACAAAAGAGCTGACATGAATTTGGGCCTCTTGCCATTGTCACAGTCATGATATAATATTTAACCTTTAGGAGAGTTTTTGTAGATTAATAGTGTTTTAAGGATCCTCCGTGAGTAAGCAATGGAGTAAGTAATGAGTTATTGTTTCAGGAATGGAAGAAGTGAAAAGATAGTTATGGTGCATTGAGTAGATACGTAAGGGGCAACATTACTTCAGTCAGAAAATGGCAGATGGTACAGTACCAGAATACTTCCCATCATCATTAGGATCCCCTTCGTAATTGTGGTATTTGTCGTTCACATCATAATACTTGGAGCACACCATTTAATATATAAATTAGAAGGTGTCTCAGGGAAGTAATGGTGTGAGATGTGAAAGAATGACCCATTGCTTTCTCTAGTGAAGGACTTAAAAGACTATGAACTTGGGTACAACTTTGTGGAGATACAGGTCCTTACTTTTGTGAAGGCATTAAAGAGAATTAGATGTATGTTCTCCAATGATAGAATCTAATTAATGTTTCCACATGTCATCCTTAATAAATTCCTTCTAAGGAAGGATATCAATGAAAATAGATCTAGATAGATCACAAAAGTCACCAAGTATGAAATAAAAATCAAATAAAAAAAGATCTCTTGAGACTCCTTGAGAGACTACATTGTGCTATAGGGTGGCTAATTAACCAACATTAATGCTGAAAAAAAATAGATGGGTGGATGAGATGACTACCTTTATTTTGAGAAAAGGAAGATATACTAGGGGTCTATAAGGGTTCGTTTGGTTGTTGGAATTAAATAATGTTGAAATTATGATCAAATTCCAGTATTTGACAATTCTGAAAGTTTTAAATTCAAAAAATAGTTTTTGAAATATGGCTAGAACTATTTGGTTCACCTAGAATGCACCTGGAAGTCATAATGAGAAGATGGAAAATGTTGTTTGCATATGGATTTTAAAATATTATAAATTTTTCTTTACCCCCAATTCCCATTTAAGTGGAATTGGAATTGATTTTCCAATTCTACCTAGCTAGATGGAAGACTCAAATACTGGTTTTGGGGGTGAATGGGAATTAACAAATCCCTATTCCAATTTCATGTTTTGAACACAAACATCGAAAATGTCAATTCCGAGATTTGACAATCCCAATTCCAATCTAATTCTAGCAAACAAATGGGCCCTAAAGGATTATAAGACATTTTAGGTTGTATTCCATCCCTTATGCCTAAGTAGATGGAATGATTTTCACGAATCTTGTGAAGTGCTATTGAGATGTATTAAACAAGGCTAGGTAAGCAGAATGTTGGGAGAATTCCATGATGGCTCCTTGAGTGGACATTTCTCTCTACGGACTAAAGCTATTAAAATAATGAGAGCTAGCTATTTTTAGCCATCCTTGTTTAATGATACGTATATATGGGTGAATAATTGTAAGAATTGGATTTTATTTTTCGGAAAACAAAGGTGGTGTAGTGTTAGGATTAACAAGGCAGAAATAACAATTACATGCAAATATAACCAATATCAGAAAATAATAAACCACACAGAAGAGAACACAAGACACAAAGATTTAACGTGGTTCACCCAATCTCTGGGCTACGTCCACCAACAACGAGTCCAATATTTTATTATCCAGTGATTACAACCTGATTACAATATGTAATCCCCTTACATCTCAATTCCGCCGCAAGTACTATAATTGATACATTACTGAAATCCCTAACCCTAAGTCATATTATACAATATTTTTTCGCTTTAGGGTTAGAATAAGTTACAATCATGTCAGCCCAAAAATAGCTGAACCCAGCTCAACCTGGCCTCGAACCCCGGCGAGGGCAGGAGGAAAAGTGTACAATACTTTCCTGATCAGTCACCACAAGCTAACAATCTCCCACTTAGTGACTGATCAGTATCCACACTAAAAAATCTCCCACTTGGAGAATGATCCTGTAGCAATATTGCTACCATATGAGGCTCCCACTGGATCGAACCACCCTGGACTCAGCTATTCCTTTATTCTGTTTAGTCTAGAAGACCAACTGAAGTTGAACATGAGTTCAACTTCTCCCTTATTACTACCTTTGTAAACATATCTGTTGGATTATCATCTATATGTATCTTTTCCAGCTTTAACTTCCTATCATCCAAAACTGACCGATTGAAATGGTACCGCAATTGTATGTGTTTTGTCTTTGAGTGCAAAGCAAAATTCTTCGCAAGATGAATGACACTTTGGCTATCTGTATGTAGAAAATTATCCGTCCATGGATGTCCCAATTCTTCTATGAAGAATTTAAGCCATAGTATCTCCTTGGCTGCCTTTGTAGCAGCGACATACTCTGCCTCTGTAGTGGATAAAGCAACTACCTTTTGTAGTCGAGAAATCCAACTCACTGTTGTCCTACAAATAGTAAATACATAGCCTATAGTACTCCGCCTGCTATCTATATCTCCTGCCAAATATGAGTCAACATAGCCTTGTACAGTAGTAGTAGATCCCCCAAAGTGTAAACACTTACTGGATGTACCTCTCAAATATCTGAGAATCCATTTGACTGCATTCCAATGCTCAATACCAAGGTTACTCATATATCGGCTAACGACTCCCACTACGTGTGCAATATCTAGCCTAGTACATACCATAACATACATTAAGCTCCCTACAGCTAAAGCATAAGGTACCTTGAAAATTTTAGCCTCTTCTTCTGATATCTTAGGACACAGCTCCTTAGTCAATTTCAAATGACCAGGCAAAGGTGTGCTGACAGCTTTGGCGTTCTCCATAGAGAAACATTGCAACACCTTCTCAATATAATCAGCCTGAGATAGAGACAACTTCCTATTTTTCCTATCTCTACAAATTTTCATACCAAGGATTTGTTTTGCTGCCCCCAAATCCTTCATAGAAAATGAATGTGCTACCTATTGTTTCAACTCCTTAATGTGAGCCATGTTAGACCCAGCTAGAAGCATATCATCAACATATAAACATAAAATAATGTAGTTGTCATCATCCAACTTCTTAAAATAAACACAATGGTCAGAATGACATCGACTGTATCCATGCTCATTCATAAAAGTGTCAAATTTAATATACCATTGTCGAGGTGCTTGCTTCAAGCCATATAAACTCTTCTGCAATCTGCACACCAAATTCTCCTTACCCTTGACCTCAAATCCTTGTGGCTGTACCATATATATTTCTTCATCCAAATCACCATGAAGAAAAGTTATTTTAACATCAAGCTACTCTAAATGCAAATCTTCAGTAGCCACAATACTTAAAATAGTACGGATATAAGTCATTTTAACAATGAGAGAAAATATCTCATCAAAATCAATACCCTTTTTCTATGCAAATCCTTTTACAACTAACCTGGATTTAAATCTTTTCTTACCTCCATCCTCTTCTTTTATCCTGTAAACCCATGTATTCTATAAAGCCCTTTTACCTGCAGGTAAATTACATAAATCCCATGTTTGATTTTGTAGCAAAGAGTCCATTTCATCTGTCATTGTAGACTCCCACTGAAGCTTTATATCCACCTGCACAGCTTCATTATAACATTCAGGTTCACCAACATCTGTTAATAAAATAGAATACAAGGAGGGAGAGAATCTGTCTGGAGGTCTACTTAGCTTTGTTGACCGTCTAACATTTACTGGGGTTTGTGGTATTTGTTGTTGCTATTGTTGCAAAGCATAAGGAACTACTGGAGCATCATCTTTTGGAGTATCATCTAGTACTACATAATCATTTTCTTTCTTCTCATGTTGCTGCAACAGATCTTTAGACAACACCTTCTCATTGAATATGACATCCCTGCTTCTTACAATTTTATGATTTTCAAAATCCCAAAGCCTATAACCAAATTCATCAATGCCATATCCAACAAATACACATTTCTTTGACTTAGCTTCCAGCTTGGTTCTATTTTTAGAATCTATATGTGCAAAAGCTTCACAACCGAAGGTTTTGAGAAAAAAATAACTCACCTTCTTACCACTCCACGCTTCCTATGGAATACCACAATCCAAAGGAGTAGAGGGGCCTCTATTGATTAAATAAATAATAGTGTTCATAGCCTCTGCCCACATGTTTTTGGGCAGCCTAGCATGCAACCTCATACTCCTTGCATGCTCCATTATTGTCCTATTCATACGTTCAACCACTCCATTTTCTTGTGGAGTCCTTGGTACAATTTTTTGCCTATGAATACCATTAGAGGAACAATAATCTTCAAATTCTGTGCTGCAATACTCACCACCATTATCAGATCTGAGACATTTTAACCTTTTACCAATCTCATTCTCAACCAATAATTTTCATTTCTTAAAAGTTTGAAATACATCAGATTTCTATCCAAGGAAATAAATCCATACTTTTCTTGTTGCATCATCTATAAATGTAACATAATACAAAGAGCCACCAAGGGAAGATACCTGAGCTAGTCCCCATACATCTGTATGCACAAGCTCTAATCTCTCATTTTTCTTTTCCTTCCCACTCTTTACGAAACTAACTCTCTTTTGTTTTCCATAGACACAACTTTCATAGAAATCCATATTGACACATTTCAGACCAAGTAAAACTTTCTTTGAATGAAGTAATTTCATACCTTTTTCACTCATGTGCCCGAGTATGTTGTGCCGGAGTGCTGTGTTAGAACCTACAACAATAGTTTGATGTTCTTCCTGCTCAACTGCAACAACCGTTCTTGAACATTCATTATCTTCTGAAACAATTAAAGTAGAAGGAATAATATGACCTGTACAAAGATATAAGGTGCCTACTTTCACACCTTTTGCTACTACTAAGGAACATTTTTTAAACCTTCCAATTTCTATCATTAAAAGTAATTGTGCAACCCTCATCACCCAGTTGCCCTGCTGAAATTAAATTCCTACTTAGCCTTGGAACATGTCTTACCTCTTGTAGTAGCCAATGATTCCCATTCTGAAACTTAATCTTAAATTTTTTCTTTCCAACTATCTAACAGGGTTCATTATCGCCCAAATAAACTTGCCCAAAATCCCCTTGGACATAATCAAGAAAGTAACCTCTATGGGGTGTAGCATGAAATGAAGCCCTAGAATCTAAAACCCATGAATCATCAATACTTTCTGAAGAAAGAAGCAAGGCATCCTCTTCGAGTTTATTACTTACCACGTTTGCCTCCTTGTTACCTTCTTATTTGTCTCCTTCTTTCTTCTTATGACCTGGGTTTCCACAGTACCAGTAATCATTTGGCCCTTTGGATTCATACCTCTTTCCCTTTGATTTTCCTCTTGATTTCCCACGATTTATAGAGTTGTTTCCTCTCTCATTGGTTCTACCTCTACTTTGTGCGTTTAAGACACTACCTGATGTGGATCCACTTGAGCTTTTCCTATGAATCTCCTCACTCAGAATAACACCAATAGCATCATCAAATTTTAGAGTGTTAGAACCAAGAACAAAGTTACTAACAGCCATTACCAAGCCATTCCAGCTTTCAGGCAAAGAACACAAAATCAAGAGAGACCTAACTTCTTCATCAAAAATAACATTGACAAAAGTTAATTGACTGGTAACTGTATTAAACTCATTTAAATGATCAACAACTAACTCATCTTCCACCATTTTCATATTAAACAAACGCTTCATGAGAAATACCTTATTTGAAGCGGAGGGCTTTTCATACAACTTCGCTAGGGTTTTCATCAAATCTTCAGTTGTCATTGCTTGTGTAATATTGAATGTCACCGATTGTGCCAGGCATAATTGAATACTACCAAGAGCCTTTCTATCAAGAATTGTCTAGTCCTCATCAGAAATGCTTGCCGGTTTGTTGGCTTTTCCTTTCAATGGCCGCCATAGATCCTTCTGATAGAGATAGTCCTCCATTTGCATTTTCCATAACTGAAAGTTCTGCCCATTAAAATTGTCAACCTTCAACCTACCCTCGTCTTCCATTGCTCCCACTCAACCGTGAGACTCCCACTAAATCGTGAGATCTTCCTATAGAGGATAACTGATAACAACCTGGCTCTTATACCACTTGTTAGGATTAACAAGGCAAAAATAATAATTACACGCAAATATAACCAATATCAAAAAATAATAAACCACACAGAAGAGAACACAAGACACAAAGATTTAACATGGTTCACCCAATCCTTGGGCTACGTCCACCAACAGTGAGTCCACTATTTTATTATCCAGTGATTACAACTTGATTACAATCTGTAATCCCCTTACAGCTCAATTCCACCTCAAGTACTATAATTGATACATTACTAAAATCCCTAACCCTAAGCCAGATTATATAATATTTTTCCGCTTTAGGGTTAGAATGAGTTACAATCATGTCATCCCAAAAATAGCCAAACCCGGCCTAGCCCGGCCCCGAACCCCGGCGAGGGCAGGAGGATAAGTGTACAGTACTTTCCTGATCAGTCACCACAAGCTAACATGTAGGGGCACCCTTTGATGCAATTATGTCCAATTTTGGGTTTTTGTCTTGTTTTGTAATGTTTGAGGTGAATAGGGTCATTTTGGATCATATGAGACCATTCTTGAAGTTTTGGGGTCATTTGGGCAAAAGTTGCTCAAAAGTTGTCATTATTGTCATGACAACTTTTACATTGTAATGACAACTTTTTGAAAAGTTGTTAAAATCAGTTTGGAGGTTAGTTGGAAGTTGTAAAATAATTGGAACAACATAAAGGTGCCTTGTAACCATGACCCAAGGGGTTGATGGATGTTGGAATGCAAGATTTGAATCATTTGGAAGTAATTTACTAGTGGTTTTCCTGTAACAGACTTATACTTACACATTGTACATACTTCATAGTCCATTTAATGATATGAAATTATTTTGGAAAGATAGTTCAATGAATCTACTTTCATTTTCAAGTGTTCTCACTCTATTTCATTGCGTTTTGTAAAAGTTATAACATTTTTAGTGGTGTCAATTGCAGATTTTTAGTATTTTCTCAGCAAGAAAACATGTTTGCAAGGATTTTTATGACCTTGCATAGATGGGAAAGTCATTGAAAAAGTTAGGGTTCTGTTTCATGTCTCAAATTCTTTTGGTTTGAATGGTTTTCATTTAGTATTGTGCGAGTTATAACATTCTTGTATTGGCGGGTCCAAACCCTGGCTAGGGTTTCCAAAGACAAAGAATAAATCATTACATGACCTTCCACTATTGGAAATTTCTGAAAATTGATGGAAATTGTTGTGCTAACATGGTTTTTAATAATCCCAGGTGGCAAAAAGGAGTTTATTTGTACAGGTTTTTGCTTGACTATTCTTGGAAGACAATGCATGATAGTGTTGAAAAGGGTAGTGAATTGTAGGGTTGTCAAATTTTATTTTTTTTAGATTGAATGTTCAAAGAGCTCCCTCTAAGAATTATGGGAGAAAGCTTCCAATTCTAAGTTTAGGTGTTTGAAACAAGCTTGTATGTTTATTTGCCCTTTAGACTACAATTGTGTCCCCTCTATATAGAATAAATCAAGGCATGTTATCTTAATGTATTGTTGCATTGTTGTGGGTCACAAAAGGAAGTTATCTATGTTCATTGGTGCCTTGTAATAGGTTTTTCAACCTCATTTGGGGTGTCTTAAGTAATTATGTCCAATTTTACTCAAATGAGCTAATGATGGAGGTCTAGGAGTGAAGGCCTAGGTGTAACCTTTGTTGTGTTGACTAGATGAGTGAAGAATATTTGGTTTGAAAGTTTGTTTGTTGTCCTTCCTTTGCATAAAGTTGGAATTAGAGCATAAAAGGTTTGGGAAAATAAGTTTGAGACCCAAAGATATGGAAAAGGGAAGTTTTGGAAGTTTGTGTGTTTCTTTTGATAGGTTGAATTGAAGAAACCTGGATGCCAAAAGACTAGGCAGTGAAGAAAAAGAAAGAAACCTAGATGAGATATCACAAGATGCAAATTAAGAAAGGAAACAAGATAGAAAGATGTAGCAAAAAACCTAGAAGGAGAAGATGAAAGACATTAAGAAATGGTTAGATGCATAGTTTGATAGAAGAATGGCATAATGGGAAGAGCATATTAAACTTGTAGTGTAGAAGTGTACTGAGGAAGAATACCAAGGAACTATTGGGCTTTGACCAATGAGAAAGAAAGTGAAGTGGCCCATAAAGGTGATTATTCAAAAAAGAATTAGTAAAAAGATGACAACAATAAGAATGGATGAGTTGCAAGATATGTTGAAAGGAAGGGTTCTAGAATCATCTAAAGTGACAAGTAAATCTTATGTTTTTGAAACTAAGAATTTGTGTGAGTATGTGTTTACAGGTAATGGTGTGATTCTAAGGAAGGAAACATAAGATAAAAACTAGCAATGTTCACTTGAAAAGGTTGAGAATGTGCATTACAATAAAGTTTTCACCATGGAGAAAATAAGATCAATGAAAGAAAGCATGAGTTGATATAATCTCATAACATGAAGAGGATGGAAGCACTAGGTCTTACAAAGGCAACACAAAAAGTTATTGTATGTACTTGTGTAATTCTTATGAAGTTGAAATCATTGAGTATGAAGGTAAGATAACATAAATTCCTTTGATGAAAGGGATACTTAATTGCATTCAATATTTTCATGAGGTCATTAGACCTTATAAAATGAGGATAAACCCTGATATATAGTTTATAACAGCCAAAAAACATCTAAAGTATGGTATGACATCATGTGTCTTACCCAATGGAGGAGAAGATCAAAGAGAAAGAAAATAAGTACAATAGATTGAGTATCCAAGCATGCAAGAAACAATCGAGGATGATGAAAAATCAATGAATACCACATATTTCTACATGAAGATAATCACATCTAAAACAAACTTGCTGACATGGGATGAATGTCAAGAAGGCACAAGGATGAAAATATTATTGGACAAGATGAAGAACTCACCTAAAGGATAAAAAGGAGGTCACATAAAGGAAAAAACCATACAAGGGAGGAAGGTCAAAGATAAAATAGAGTATATTTTTGAGTCACACTTGGGATGATAGTTGGAGACCTCTATTCAAGTGAACTTGAATCTTCTGTCTAGGGAGTATGGTGTCAGGGCATCATCTCATGCAATTATGTCCAATTTTGGGTTTTTGTCCTATTTTATAATTTTTTATGTGAATAAGGTCATTTTGGACCATTAGAGATCATATGGGACCATCCTTGAAGTTTTGGGGTCATTTGGGTAAAAGTTTCTCAAAAGTTGCCATTGTTGTCATGGCAACTTTTACATTGTAATGACAACTTTTACATAATAATGTGTTTTGTCTTTGAGTGCAAAGCAGAATTCTTCGCAAGATGAATGACACTTTGGCTATCTGTATGTAGAAAATTATCCGTCCCTGGATGTCCCAATTCTTCCATGAAGAATTTAAGCCATATCATCTCCTTGGCTGCCTTTGTAGCAGCAACATACTCTGCCTCTGTAGTAGATAAAGCAACTACCTTTTGTAGTAGAGAAATCCAACTCACTGTTGTCCCACAAATAGTAAATACATAGCCTATAGTACTCTGCCTGCTATCTATATCTCCTGCCAAATATGAGTCAACATAGCCTTGTACAGTAGTAGTAGATCCCCCAAAGTGTAAACACTTATTGGATGTACCTCTCAAATATCTGAGAATCCATTTGACTGCATTCCAATGCTCAATACCAAGGTTACTCATAAATCGGCTAACGACTCCCACTGCATGTGCAATATCTGGCCTAGTACATACCATAACATACATTAAGCTCCCTAAAACTAAAGCATAAGGTACCTTGAAAATTTTAGCCTCTTCTTCTAATATCTTAGGACACAGCTCCTTAGTCAATTTCAAATGACCAGGCAAAGGTGTGCTGACAGCTTTGGCGTTCTCCATAGAGAAACGTTGCAACACCTTCTCAATATAATCAGCCTGAGATAGAGACAACTTCCTATTTTTCCTATCTCTACAAATTTTCATACCAAGGATTTGTTTTGCTGCCCCCAAATCCTTCATAGAAAATGAATGTGCTAACTATTGTTTCAACTCCTTAATGTGAGCCATGTTAGACCCGGCTACAAGCATATCATCAACATATAAACATAAAATAATGTAGTTGTCATCATCCAACTTCTTAAAATAAACACAATGGTCAGAATGACATCAACTGTATCCATGCTCATTCATAAAAGTGTCAAATTTAATATACCATTGCCGAGGTGCTTGCTTCAAGCCATATAAACTCTTCTGCAATCTGCACACCAAATTCTCCTTACCCTTGACCTCAAATCCTTGTGGATGTACCATATATATTTCTTCATCCAAATCACCATGAAGAAAAGTTGTTTTAACATATGCTCTAAATGCAAATCTTCAGTAGCCACAATACTTAAAATAGTACGGATATAAGTCATTTTAACAATGGGAAAAAATATCTCATCAAAATCAATACCCTTTTTCTATGCAAATCCTTTTACAACTAACCTTTTAAATCTTTTCTTACCTCCATCCTCTTCTTTTATCCTGTAAACCCATGTATTCTGTAAAGCCCTTTTACCTACAGGTAAATTACATAAATCCCATGTTTGATTTTGCAGCAAAGAGTCCATTTCATCTGTCATTGCAGACTCCCACTGAAGCTTTGTATCCACCTGCACAGCTTCATTATAACATTCAGGTTCACCAACATCTGTTAATAAAATAGAATACAAGGAGGGAGAGAATCTGTCTGGAGGTCTACTTAGCTTTGTTGACCGTCTAACATTTACTGGGGTTTGTGGTATTTGTTGTTGCTATTGTTGCAAAGCATAAGGAACTACTGGAGCATCATCTTTTGGAGTATCATCTAGTACTACATAATCATTTTCTTTCTTCTCATGTTGCTGCAACAGATCTTTAGACAACACCTTCTCATTGAATATGACATCCCTGTTTCTTACAATTTTATGATTTTCAAAATCCCAAAGCCTATAACCAAATTCATCAATGCCATATCCAACAAATACACATTTCTTTGACTTAGCTTCCAGCTTGGTTCTATTTTTAGAATCTATATGTGCAAAAGCTTCACAACCGAAGGTTTTGAGAAAAAAATAACTCACCTTCTTACCACTCCACGCTTCCTCTGGAATACCACAATCCAAAGGAGTAGAGGGGCCTCTATTGATTAAATAAATAATAGTGTTCATAGCCTCTGCCCACATGTTTTTGGGCAGCCTAGCATGCAACCTCATACTCCTTGCATGCTCCATTATTGTCCTATTCATGCGTTCAACCACTCCATTTTCTTGTGGAGTCCTTGGTATAATTTTTTGCCTACGAATACCATTAGAGGAACAATAATCTTCAAATTCTGTGCTGCAATACTCACCACCATTATCAGATTTGAGACATTTTAACCTTTTACCAATCTCATTCTCAACCAAGCATTTTCATTTCTTAAAAGTTTGAAATACATCAGATTTCTATCCAAGGAAATAAATCCATACTTTTCTTGTTGCATCATCTATAAATGTAACATAATACAAAGAGCCACCAAGGGAAGATACCTGAGCTAGTCCCCATACATCTGTATGCACAAGCTCTAATCTCTCATTTTTCTTTTCCTTCCCACTCTTTACAAAACTAACTCTCTTTTGTTTTCCATAGACACAACTTTCATAGAAATCCATATTGACACATTTTAGACCAGGTAAAACTTTCTTTGAATGAAGTAATTTCATACCTTTTTCACTCATGTGCCCGAGTATGTTGTGCCGGAGTGCTGTGTTAGAACCTACAACAACAGTTTGATGTTCTTCCCTCAACTGCAACAACCATTCCTGAACATTCATTATCTTCTGAAACAATTAAAGTAGAAGGAACAATATGACCTGTACAAAGATATAAGGTGCCTACTTTCACACCTTTTGCTACTACTAAGGAACATTTTTTAAACCTTCCAATTTCTATCATTAAAAGTAATTGTGCAACCCTCATCACCCAGTTGCCCTGTTGAAATTAAATTCCTACTCAGCCTTGGAACATGTCTTACCTCTTGTAGTAGCCAATGATTCCCATTCTGCAACTTAATCTTAAATTTTCCCTTTCCAACTATCTAACAGGGTTTATTATCACCCAAATAAACTTGCCCAAAATCCCCTTGGACATAATCAAGAAAGTAACCTCTATGGGGTGTAGCATGAAATGAAGCCCTAGAATCTAAAACCCATGAATCATCAATACTTTCTGAAGAAAGAAGCAAGGCATCCTCTTCGAGTTTATTATTTACCACATTTGCCTCCTTGTTACCTTCTTATTTGTCTCCTTCTTTCTTCTTATGACCTAGTTTTCCATAGTACCAGTAATCGTTTGGCCCTTTGGATTCATACCTCTTTCCCTTTGATTCTCCTCTTGATTTCTCATGATTTATAGAGTTGTTTCCTCTCTCATTGGTTCTACCTATGCTTTGTGCATTTAAGACACTACCTGATGTGGATCCACTTGAGCTTTTCCTGTGAATTTTCTCACTCAGAATAACACCAATAGCATCATCAAATTTTAGGGTGTTAGAACCAAGAACAAAGTTACTAATAGCCATTACCAAGCCATTCCAGCTTTCAGGCAAAGAACACAAAATCAAGAGAGACCTAACTTCTTCATCAAAAATAACATTGACAAAAGTTAATTGATTGGTAACTGTATTAAACTCATTTAAATGATCAACAACTAACTCATCTTCCACCATTTTCATATTAAACAAACACTTCATGAGAAATACCTTATTTGAAGCGGAGGGCTTTTCATACAACTTCGCTAGGGTTTTCATCAAATCTTCAGTTGTCATTGCTTGTGTAATATTGAATGCCACCGATTGTGCCAGGCATAATCGAATACTACCAAGAGCCTTTCTATCAAGAATTGTCTAGTGCTCATCAGAAATGCTTGCCGGTTTGTTGTCTTTTCCTTCCAATGGCCACCATAGATCCTTCTGATAGAGATAGTCCTCCATTTGCATTTTCCATAACTGAAAGTTCTGCCCATTAAAATTGTCAACCTTCAGCCTACCCTCGTCTTCCATTGCTCCCACTCAAACATGAGACTCCCACTAAACCATGATATCTTCCCACAGAGGATAACTGATAACAATCTGGCTCTGATACCACTTGTTAGGATTAACAAAGCAAAAATAACAATTACATGCAAATATAACCAATATCAAAAAATAATAAACCACACAGAAGAGAACACAAGACACAAAGATTTAACATGGTTCACCCAATCCTTGGGCTACGTCCACCAATAGTGATTCCAATATTTTATTATCCAGTGATTACAACTTGATTACAATCTGTAATCCCCTTACAGCTCAATTCCACCTCAAGTACTATAATTGATACATTACTAAAATCCCTAACCCTAAGCCAGCTTATATAATATTTTTTTGCTTTAGGGTTAGAATGAGTTACAATCATGTCATCCCAAAAATAGCCAAACCCAGCCTAGCCTGGCCCCGAACCCCGGCGAGGGCAGGAGGATAAGTGTACAGTACTTTCCTGATCAGTCACCACAAGCTAACATGTAGGGGCACCCTTTGATGCAATTATGTCTAATTTTGGGTTTTTGTCTTGTTTTGTAATTTTTGAGGTGAATAAGGTCATTTTGGATCATTAGGGATCATATGAGACCATTCTTGAAGTTTTGGGGTCATTTGGGCAAAAGTTGCTCAAAAGTTGTCATTATTGTCATGACAACTTTTACATTGTAATGACAACTTTTTGAAAAGTTGTTAAAATCAGTTTGGAGGTTATTTGGAAGTTGTAAAATAATTGGAACAACATAAATGTGCCTTGTAACCATGATCCAAGGGATTGGTTGATGTTGGAATGCAAGATTTGAATCATTTGGAAGTAATTTACTAGTGGTTTTCCTGTAACAGACTTATACTTACACATTGTACATACTTCATAGTCCATTTAATGATATGAAATTATTTTGGAAAGATAGTTCAATGAATCTACTTTCATTTTCAAGCGTTCTCACTCTATTTCATTGCGTTTTGTAAAAGTTATAACATTTTTAGTGGTGTCAATTGTAGATTTTTACTATTTTCTCAGCAAGAAAACATGTTTGCAAGGATTTTTATGACCTTGCACAGATGGGAAAGTCATTGAAAAATTTAGGGTTCTGTTTCATGTCTCAAATTCCTTTGGTTTGAATGGTTTTCATTTAGTATTGTGCGAGTTATAACATTCTTGTATTGGCAGGTCCAAACCCTGGCTAGGGTTTCCAAAGACAAAGAATAAATCATTACATGACCTTCCACTATTGGAAATTTCTGAAAATTGATGGAAATTGTTGTGCTAACATGGTTTTTAATAATCCCAAGTGGCAAAAAGGAGTTTATTTGTATAGGTTTTTGCTTGACTATTCTTGGAAGACAATGCATGATAGTGTTGAAAAGGGTAGTGAATTGTAGGGTTGTCAAATTTTATTTTTTTTAGATTGAATGTTCAAAGAGTTCCCTCTAAGAATTATGGGAGAAAGCTTCCAATTCTATGTTTAGGTGTTTGAAACAAGCTTGTATGTTTATTTGCCCTTTAGACTACAATTGTGTCCCCTCTATATAGAATAAATCAAGGCATGTTATCTTAATGTATTGTTGCATTGTTGTGGGTCACAAAAGGAAGTTATCTATGTTCATTGGTGCCTTGTAATAGGTTTTTCAACCTCATTTGGGGTGTCTTAAGTAATTATGTCCAATTTTACTCAAATGAGCTAATGATGGAGGTCTAGGAGTGAAGGCCTAGGTGTAACCTTTGTTGTGTTGACTAGATGAGTGAAGAATATTTGGTTTGAAAGTTTGTTTGTTGTCCTTCCTTTGCATAAAGTTGGGATTAGAGCATAAAAGGTTTGGGAAAATAAGTTTGAGACCCAAAGATATGGAAAAGGGAAGTTTTGGAAGTTTGTGTGTTTCTTTTGATAGGTTGAATTGAAGAAACCTGGATGCCAAAAGACTAGGTAGTGAAGAAAAAGAAAGAAACCTAGGTGAGATATCACAAGATGCAAATTAAGAAAGGAAACAAGATAGAAAGATGTAGCAAAAAACCTAGAAGGAGAAGATGAAAGACATTAAGAAATTGTTAGATGCATAGTTTGATTGAAGAATGGCATAATGGGAAGAGCATATTAAACTTGTAGTGTAGAAGTGTATTGAGGAAGAATACCAAGGAACTATTGGGCTTTGACCAATGAGAAAGAAAGTGAAGTGGCCCATAAAGGTGATTATTCAAAAAAGAATTAGGAAAAAGATGACAACAATAAGAATGGATGAGTTGCAAGATATGTTGAAAGGAAGGGTTCTAGAATCATCTAAAGTGACAAGTAAATCTTATGTTTTTGAAACTAAGAATTTGTGTGAGTATGTGTTTACAGGTAATGGTGTGATTCTAAGGAAGGAAACATAAGATAAAAACTAGCAATGTTCACTTGAAAAGGTTGAGAATGTGCATTACAATAAAGTTTTCACCATGGAGAAAATAAGATCAATGAAAGAAAGCATGAGTTGATATAATCTCATCACATGAAGAGGATGGAAGCACTAGGTCTTACAAAGGCAACACAAAAAGTTATTGTATGTACTTGTGTAATTCTTATGAAGTTGAAATCATTGAGTATGAAGGTAAGATAACATAATTTCCTTTGATGAAAGGGATACTTAATTGCATTCAATATTTTCATGAGGTCATTAGACCTTATAAAATGAGGATAAACCCTAATATGTAGTTTATAACAGCCAAAAAACATCTAAAGTATGGTATGACATCATGTGTCTTACCCAATGGAGGAGAAGATCAAAGAGAAAGAAAATAAGTACAATAGATTGAGTATCCAAGCATGCAAGAAACAATCGAGGATGATGAAAAATCAATGAATACCACATATTTCTACATGAAGATAATCACATCTAAAACAAACTTGCTGACATGGGATGAACGTCAAGAAGGCACAAGGATGAAAATATTATTGGACAAGATGAAGAACTCACCTAAAGGATAAAAAGGAGGTCACATAAAGGAAAAAACCATACAAGGGAGGAAGGTCAAAGATAAAATAGAGTATATTTTTGAGTCACACTTGGGATGATAGTTGGAGACCTCTATTCAAGTGAACTTGAATCTTCTGTCTAGGGAGTATGGTGTCAGGGCATCATCTCATGAAATTATGTCCAATTTTGGGTTTTTGTCCTATTTTGTAATTTTTTATGTGAATAAGGTCATTTTGGACCATTAGAGATCATATGGGATCATCCTTGAAGTTTTGGGGTCATTTGGGTAAAAGTTTCTCAAAAGTTGCCATTGTTGTCATGGCAACTTTTACATTGTAATGACAACTTTTTGAAAAGTTGTTAAAATCAGTTGGGTGGTCAGTTGGAAGTAGTGACTGGAATAACATAAAAATTTCTTGTAAACATGACCCACGGGGTTGGAGGATGTTAGAATGCAATATTTTAATCATTTGAAGGTAATTTACTAGTGTTTTTCATGTACCAAACTTGTACTTACACCCTGTATAGACTTCATAGTCCATTTAATGATCTAATTTTTTTGGAAAGATGTTTTTGTGAACATGCTTTCATTTTCAAGTGGTATTGTTAGAATTTAATCTTTCCTTGGTATATTTGTATTTAAAGGATAAACCAAGGTATCCTAATGTATTCGTCCTCTAGTCCAAGTGGGAGGACATGTAATATTTGTAATTTCCTTTATTAAGGAAAATAGATATTCCTCCTTATGAGGAATCCTACACTTGTCTCACACACTAGTGATATGTGGCATACATAGAAATGGGAGTTACAAGTAACTCCTTTCTCACATCTCTATTAAGAGATGGATCTCTTTCTCATTCTCATTCATTCTCAAATGGGATTTCTTCCTCTTCTTAATTATTTTGTATGAGCATTGCTCTCTCTCTCTCTCTCTCTCTCTCTCTCTCTCTCTCTCTCTCTCATTCTTAGGCATTTGTTGCTACATTCATTAATTTCACAGGGGTATTTTTATGCTTTTCCCCTTCAAAATCTTGTCTCCTTGTTTCATTGTGCTTTGGTGAATGCTCCTAGCTTTGTGTTTATTCATGGTAAACCTTCTTTTCCTTGCTCATTGATTAAACAATTTCCTATCTCTATATTTTGTTATTATTATTTTAACATGGTATCAGAGCAGGTTGGTTTAATCTTGTTTTGAGTGTACAGGTGAAGGAGCTACCATATCTTGGAGCACTCCAATATTAGAAACTCTTGAGAGAGTTATCTTTTGCTAGTATTTTTGTTCTAATTTATTTAAGTAAAAAAATTGAATTTTTTTTGGGTTTGGCTAGTTTACCGCCAAACCCGGTTTATCTAGTTGGCTACTTCATTAATAACGTATTTCATTCAAATTCATTATTTTCAAAATCTCAATACTTTGTTAGTATATTATCCTTATTGTATTTTGTGTAGGTTTGATAAATATAATATTTATCAAAATTTCTTCAATCAACTATATCATTATAAACATTTCATTATCTTAAAAGGATTTAAAAATTAATGTTATTTTAATATTTTAAAAATTTAAAACTTTTAATAGTTTATTATTTTATTCTAGTTTCTAATTTCGGCCTCTTGCATAGAATATCTTTCAATCTTGTTATCATTACTTTTCAAAAATTTTGGTTACATGCATTTTTTAGTGCTTTGCATGTTCTTTGTAATTAAAAAAGTTATTCTCTGCCTTCATTAGCATAGCATTTTTTTTTTCATTACTTTTTGCCTGAATTTTTGAACCGTTCTGTTAATCATCATTGCATTCATTCAATTGCATGTGTTCCTTTACATCAAATCATTGGCATAATTAGGCTTTTCGGCTTTCCTTCTCTGCAGTTTCGGTTTTTGTTTCAAGTCTGGTTTAGAATAACTTACATTTTTTTTTTTGGAAAGAGGTGATTTGTATAGCATAAGAACAGTCATACTAGCTGCGGTTTCTATGTGCTTATAGCATATAGCAAATTCTTCATTCTCAATCAACAATTCCGTTATCAATACATGCCAAACATGTTTGTTTTTAATATTTTATACCTTTTTTAATAGTTGCGCTTTTGGGTTTGATCTTCGCTTTAGAAGCGCACTGCTTATTATTCGTTATCTCTATTTTATTCTATTTGTGTATGCATTTTTTGCTTGGTTAAGTTTCCCATGTGTTTTGGAGTTGAGATTTGCTTCTTTACACCCGCATTGTGAAGTTTTTGAGATAAAATTTAATTGCATGCGACATTTGATTCATTTTTTTTGCATTAATCACATCGACTTTCATATAATCAGCTAGATCTCTGTAGAGGTCGCAGGTTCGAAACTCGCCTAGTTAAATTTCTTTGTCTTCTTTTAATGCGCTAATTCTTCAATTTGGGTAAGAGTTTCAAGCTTTTACTTTGGCGGGTGGTATTTGAAGTGTGTTCTCTTTCCTGATTATTGCCATGAAAATCTGTAACTTGATTTGGTGAGCGGTAACTGATTTGCATTCTCTGTTTAGTGTTTGTCTCTTGCGGTGTATCAATTTTTTCTGTCTTTTATCTTTATTTATCGCTAACCTTTTTTTTTGTAGGTATATATGTCATTTTCTGTTTGAGTTTTGCGGCAGCCTCAAAAATTTGTTTTGTTGGTTCATTGTTTTTTTTCTTTTTGTTGCATGCATCTTCGAAGCTAAGTTATTGCGCTTGCACGCAGATCTTTTGTTAGTTTATTCTAAAGCTATTGCACTTGCATGCATATCTATCCATTAGTTTATTCTCTCCCTTCATCCCAGAAGTCGTTTCCTTGCTCCATAGCAAACTCCTCCGCTCCACCCTTGGCTCTACCTTTTTAGCCCTACGTTTGTGCCCATCAATGGTTGATCCTTTTTTTGAAAAGGCTCCATTTCCATCGCAGCAAACACTGTGGAGATTTCATTTGCAACTGGCTACACGATAAATCTGTTTGGCTTTATTTCCTTTCCTTGCGCTTAGTTATTTGTGTACTCCTAACTCGACATTCTTCATTTCCACGGGTCCATTTCAGTTTTCCTTTGCTTTAGCCTGTGTTCGTCACTTTTTTCATCGTCTTTGTTTGCAGCCGATTAAAAAGATTTGTGACTTTGTCTTTCTCCTTGCATGTGAAGCTTCCTGTGTCTTTTTTAATTGTTGTTATTAATATCTCTTAATCATTGTTATTAATCACTGTTTAGCATCAAAGGGTCGTCAACAACTATTAACTTATCGACATTATCTTTAATTTTTTCCTCCTCATTGTTTTTTAATCGTTGTTTTTGTGTTTTGTTTGTGATTCATTTGTGGTTACTCATTTGTACTTTTGTTTCATTGTGCTTTGGTGAATGCTCCTAGCTTTGTGTTTATTCATGGTAAACCTTCTTTTCCTTGCTCATTGATTAAACAATTTCCTATCTCTATATTTTGTTATTATTATTTTAACAGGTATCACTTGATTTCATTGAGTTTTGCAAAATTTTAGCATTTTTAGTGGCAATAATTACATATTTTTACTATTTTTTCAGTAAGAAAACATGTTTGTAAACTTTTTTATGACCTAGTATGGCTGGTGAAGTTATTGAAAAAGTTAGGGTTTATTTCATTGTTCAAATTCTTTTTGTTTGAGTGATTTTCATTCACTATTGTGCTAGTTATTGCATTTTTTGTATTTGCAAGTCTGAACCCTGGCTAGGGTTTCCAGAGACAAAGAATAAATCATTGTATGACTTTCCATAGTTGGAAATTTATTAAAATTGGTGATTTTAAGAGAAAAGGGAGTTTATTTGTATGGGATTTTGTTTTTGGAAGGCAATGTATGATAGCCTTGAAAAGGGTAGTGAACGGTGGGAATGTCCAAACAAAACATGTTTTTGATTGAGTGTTCAAAGTGCTCCCTCTAATAATGATAGAAGAAGGCTTCCAAGTATATGTTTGGGTGTTTGAAATAAGGTTGTATGTTTATATGTCCTTTAGCCTACAAATGTTGTCCCTTCTATATTGAACAAATCAAGGAGTGTCATCTTAATATACTATTGCATTGTTGTGGGTCACAAAAGAAAGTTGTCTATGTTTATTGTTTCCTTATAATAGATTTTTCAACCTCATTTAGGGTGTCTTAAGTAAGTATGTCCAAGGTTACTCAAACGAACAATGATATTGGAGGTCTAGGAGTGAAGGCCTAGGTGTACCCTTTGGTGTGTTGACTAGATGAGTGAAGAACATTTTATTTAAAAGTTTTTTTGTAGTCCTTCCTTTGCGTCAAAAGGTTAGTTTCCCTCCTTGTTCATCCCATCAAAGAAAGCCAACCATTTGCACAACATTATTGGATTTTAATAGCATGAAAAATCAACCATCTAGTGCTAATCATACATGGATTTTGGCAACCAAAAACTACTTCACAAGGTTGATAGAGGTAGTTGCATTGAAGGATACTAATAATGCTTCTATTTTGAAATTCCTTTATAGTTTTTTTACTAGGCTTGGTTCCCCTTTAACCATCAACTCTAATAATGCTAAAGAATTTATTGGAACCCAAATTAACGCTTGGGTAGTTAAGCATGGAGTATACATAAAAGCCCCATCAACATAATTTTTTCTATTTGGACCATAGAAGATAAAATATTTTATTGCCATATTAATTCTAAGAAAACCTCAATGTAATAGCTTAGTTGAGTCCTTGAACACAAACCTTATTATGATAATCAAAAGTACCATACAAAATAAAAGGTATTGGCATATTTAGTCAAATATAATGCTTTGGATAGATATAATCATCAAGAGAGAGATATTAGTAACCTCAAGGTAATGGCTTAGTTGAGTCCTTGAATAAAAACATTGCTAGGATAATGAAAAGGACAATAGAAGATAATCAAAGGTCTTAGCACAATAAGTTGGAGACAACCATTTGAACTTATAGAATCACTCTTGGGAGAGATATTAGTAACACACCACTCATATTGGTCCATACATAAAGGAAGAAAGAATTTTATTATCACTAGAGTTACCTTCTCTTGAGTTATCATATATTCTAGATTTGATAGAAAATGATGTCATAAAATGGAGATTGATTGAACTAATAGAGTTAGAAGAGACCAAGAATAAGGATACACATACTCTTGAGAATTACCATGCATAGGTCAAGATGAATTTCAACAAGAAGGTTGTTAATAAGGCCTTCCAAGAGGGAGATTTGGTGTTGAAGTATGGTGTAGATAGAGCCAAAGTATGAATATATACCATATTTGATGCTATCTAGAGTGGTCCACATGCCAATACTAGTTGTAAGGAGGTTAATGTATCCCATCTCTCTAGGATAGATAGTGAATTTATTTCTAATCCTAGTCAATGAGATTCATCTCAAACCTTGTTTTTCAGAGGGCTTGATAAAAATATGAAAATATTATTTTCATGGTGTTGTTATTTTCCAAGAAGTTCTATTGCATACTATACATTCTCCTTAAGGGGATGTAACATCTATTTTCTTTGTGTTTCTCTCCAATTGCAAGCTCGCATATGTTGTGTCCTATATGTTTGAGAAATGTTGGTTGTTGTAATTCCTTGTATGACTTTGTGTCTAATGGATAGATAAGGCTCTCAGATCCCATGTATAGAAAAAAATCATTTTATAGAGGTTGGACATTTCATGCCCTCAATTTTTTTCATTTCACAATAGTTATAACTACTGTGAAAAATCATAATGGGTTCATCCTACTCAAAATTTTCCTTAGTGGTTGTTTATTCTCTACCCCAAGCTTTAATAAAACCCCATTCAAGAAGAAACAACAAGAATGGTTAATTCTAGGGCCAATTTTGTTTCTTGGTCCCTGAGAGATTTTGGGCTCCCCAAGGATGTCTTGACCAAGTACAAATATCCCCAATTTTCTCTATTTCCCTTCTTTCATTTTTTTGATCCCCAAGGGATTTTGGGTTCACTAGGGATGTCAAGACCAAGTCCAAATATTCCCATATTTTGGGAAATCCTAATTCCTCGCTATCCATTTTTTGGTCTCTGGAAGATTTTGGGTTCCTTAGGGATGTCTAGGCCAAGTCCAAATGTCCCTAATACTTCTTGGTTCCCCATTCCCATTCTTCCATTTTTTAATCCCAAGAGGATTTAAAGTTCCCCAAGAATGTTTGGACTAAGTCCAAATGTGCCTAATCCTTCTAGGTTCCCCATTCCCCTTATTTTAATTTTTGGTCTCCAAGGGATTTTGGGTTGCCTAAGGAATTTTAAGCCAACTCCAAATGTCTCTCATCCTTCCAAGTCCCCCATTCCCCTTCTTCAATTTTTTGTCTCTGGTGGATTATGGGTTCTTCGGGGATGTTTGGATCAAGTCTAGATTTATGTGATCCTTTCAGGATCCCTACTTATCTTCTTCCTTTCTTTAGTCCCTAGGGGACTTTAGGTTCACCAAAGATGTCTAAACATTTATATTAGATTTTCATTTTTGACACAAAAAATTGCCATGAATGTTGTAGTGAATCGTGTAGCTACCAGAGCTCGATCCAGAACTACACAAGTGATTTTAATTATTTTTCCTATGGATTCAAGGGAAGATATGAGATCCATGCTTATTTATTATATTGTAGAATCCTTTTTGTTAGAGGGTCATCCTTGATATTATTCTTATAGTTGATTTTGTGATGGTTTTATGTACTTCTCCCATGGACTCATCAATTTTGGGGCATGACTATGGTGTCAGGGATGTTTTTCTCTCCCCTTTAACTTGTGATTTGAGGGACACATGTTTTCATATAATTTATTTCATGGGGAACTTGGGTTTCTATCCCATTCTTGTGCCCTATCTTTTTCTACATCTAGTTGATGAATTGGTTTCACCTTTGTGCTCATTTTAAGGGATCTTACTTGATTCTCTTGTGGATACATTTATTTATCTTGGAATTTTTTGTGACCACAAGTCGGATCTAATTCTTAAAATTATTAGAAACTATCATTTAGTATTCTTTCCATATCAATATGCCATGTAAAATATCATTACCTTCATGCTGAATGATCATTTAATTACTTTCTGTGTATGAATGCTATGTTAATTTTTTTAGAAAGGCTAAAGATGTAAATTTTCTTCCCTCTTAGCATTTTATCAAAACCCAATCTTCATACTTACCCCTAGGAATTGGTTAAAATAATTTTGTGTAAATTCTTCTAATATTTTGATTGATTCTCTAAGTTGTAATGAGTGGGAAGAAACATGTTTTAATCTATGTGCATCACCACCCATTTTATTTTATTCATTTCTTCACACCCTTTTCTTCTGGAATCTAAAAGAAAATATTTATCAATGGGGTTATTTAGTGTTGGGTAGAACCAACACTTTGTATTTGGATTTGAGAGGAAGTAACATCCTCTAGATACTTGACCTCATTTACATGCCACATACCTTGAGATTAGTTCCATTGTGTCATTGGAATGTTGAACCTAGTACCCACCAAGGTACAATTTCATATGACAAAACTTACCTCAATGAAAGATGCATGACCACTTTAACTAGGAGGTTCTCATGTTTAAGGCCTAATATTAATCTATTCAATGTTTGATGTGAGTTATAATATTACAACTCATATAAAATTAAATTACCCACATGTACTATATTTATTATTTCTTTTTCATTTACATGCTTGTGGGCTTGATATCATTGTGTAATCAGGAGGTGGAGGGTCACCTAACATAAGTTGAACACTCCGATCTTAAATTTTTATCATATTCAATCTAGTAATTTAAAGTTATATTACATCTCAAAACTAAATATAATAAATTGAATTTGACCTTATACACATTTATCTAATAAATGTCATATGTCAATACAACAACTCATATATCAGTACCATCCAATCCAATATAGGCGTACTTTCTTAGTGGCCATGTCCATATTGATCATCCTTAAACCATAAACATAAAGAGACCTACAAATTATACATACATGAGGTGTACATCAAGGTTAGGAAGACTCACGCACATCATCTTATGCTAGAGGCCTATCAATTTGCAAAAGGGTTTGAATAAGAAAGATAATAGATTGTAAGGTCCTGACTAAACCAACCTTCTTCACAATGGATGGGATGGTGACTTTCTTAAAGTATAGTATAGGTAAGGATATTGGTACTTGGTTTTGGGCATCTTGTACCTTGACTTATTTTGTATAGAGTCCCCACCTCTACCTTGGAACTCTTGCATGTCAAAATAATTTATGATCTCATTGATGAAAGAATTGCAATAAAGTTTCCTTAGTATATATTGTGGGGCCTCATAGTTATTGCATGAAGGGTGATAAAACCATCTACAACCTATGCCAAAAATTATTCCTTGTTCATTGGTGGTGGTACTAATGGATAAGGAACCTCCTAAGTGTCATGTATGGGTGCATTGGTTTGTGGGTCAATGAACAATGTACACAAATTAGATTTATTTTTTTAAGTTGGTCATAAGATAATTTATTTCATTAAAATTATCTTTGTACTTTCCCCTTGTTTGACCAAGTGTTGATTTGGCCATTCATAGATACTACGTGAGAGACAACTAATTCAAGAAAGGTTGTGAGGGTGAGCCAATGAGACTTTTTGTTCTTGGATCTCTTTGATTTCCAATTCTTTCCTCTAGTTCTCTTTTGTTATTTTCTATTTGACATAATATATTTTATTATGTTACTGGAGGATGTTGAGGGATTATGAGAGTGGTTTGTTTTGGTTGTTATTCAACAAGGTTTTGATGAATATGTGAATAAGTATTTTGATCAACTACTAGTGCATTTTCAACTCCTATAAATTAAACAAAATCCACTCAACTAATTAAACTATTTGTTTAATTAAAAATCAACATAAAAACTAAAAAATACTTACCTCTTTGACCTTAATCACATTGTGATGATATTTTGGTAGTGATCTAGCAAACAAAAAATGATGAAAGGGTTATCCTACAACATGTGTGCACTCCAAGAGAGTTCTAGACCACAAGTTTCTTTAATAGGACAAGTTGAAATGAGAAAGTGTCAATTTTTTTAACATGTAATGTCAATAAACCACAATGTGAACATGTTATAACATGACCATGTTTTTTTCACTAAGGGGAAAAAATTGGTGTGGTCACTTTTTAGTCCCCCATCTTGTTCCACATATCCTATGTATATGTAGTAAATAAAAGTGGCTAGGACATCCATAATGAAATACCTAATGATGAATCACAATAAAAGGTAGGGTGGGTTGGAAGGGATGTTCAATTATGTAAAAAGTGATGGGATAAACCCCAAGAAATAGTTCATAGAAATAAAAAACAAATAAAGGGCGGATCTAAGTTTGAAATTCATACAATTAGAAACATTATATCATCTTAAGCGAAAGCAAACAAGAAATAAAACTAAGAATGATACACTATGATATGTAAGAAAGTAAGGTTTACCATTGAATGTAATATTTAAATAAAAATCCCTTTGATTCAATTTTACCTAGAAAAAATGCTTAATAATGAGCCCTTGAATTTGGAGTTGGGACACACACACACACATCCTTTTGATTCAATTTTACCTAGAAAGAATACTTAATAATGAGCCCTTGAATTTAGAGTTGGGACACACACACACATCAATGTGATAATTAAATAAATACAAATAACTATACTTAAATGTAGACCCAATTAAGGAATCATTACAATAGATTTATAAAAATAATTCACCATTATATCAAGAAAATGGATTTGATAGTTGATGACCCAGATATAATAAAATTTTCTATTGATTGCCAAGTTCAAGATTAAACTTGTAGATTTGATCTTCTTGCCTATGAAATTGAACTTTGTGCATGTATAAAGAGGTGAGCAAAAAAATCTAAACTTCTCATGTGGAAATGATTTATCTAAAATTTGCCGACTAACAGTAATTTTTAAAATCTAACATATACCGACATCTAAAGTGGAGTAGTGTAGAGAGACATTATTCAAGAACTTCCTAGGTAAGAATTTATTCCCCTATAGGCAAGCCACTAGGTGGACTAAATTAATGATAATGAACAAATGTCTTGAAAACAACACATGTAAGCATGCTCCTATGTGTGGATCCCTTTTGGTCAAGATCTCTTCTGCGACTGAAGAGGATTTGGAGAATAGTTCAGAAACCTTTAAAGATCATGGTCTGATCTGTCGCTTTAGGGGTTTCTGGCCTAGCCTTCCCCTTCTGCACGAGTGGATTACATGAAAATGGGAACCTCTGTTTGCATATTTGGTTCACATCTTCCCTATGGCAAAGGGCTTTTTCATTGCTTAGTTTGAACTGGCTGAGGATAGAACGAAGTTTCTGTTGGAAACTACAATTGAAGCAATTGTTGTATTGTCATTGATGTCAAACCTTAACTAGTAAGACTATTGCTATTTAAGAAAGTACTATATGTATTTGATTGTTAAGAAGGATGTGGGCAAGTAGCACCTAAGGAAAGGTTGAGTTATCTTGATACTTCAATTGGTACTTGATTATGTGGCACAATGATAAGATAATGTATTTTTTTATTTAAGTAAGAATGAAGACTAAACAAGTAGGCTTAACCGAGCAAAAGTGAAGAAATCTAGTTTAAGCTGAGTGATTTTAGTGTCGACCGAGCTAGTATATGCCGAGTAAATTCAGTGTTGACCGAACATTAGTTACTTTCCGAGGAAGACAATATTAGCCGAGGAAACAATTTTAATGGTGACCGAGCTTTCCAGTGAAGACCGAGGAGTTGAACACAGTATTGATCGAGCGTCAGTAAGTTACATTTGATGAATAATTCAGATTCCTAGCCGACATAGTTGAATTCTTGGATTATGTAAATCATGTTGACTTTATTTATTGATTGTATGGAAGCATTTAATGCACTGTAAAACATTTTATTGTAAATCTATTGAGATATTTGAAAGGGACTGTTGATTATGGATTGTACTACAAGAAGCATGAAAGATTTGAACTGAGAGTGTATACTGATGCTGATTGGGCAGGAAATATGGATGACAGAAAGAGTACTAGTGGTGGATCTTTCTTTCTTGGACAAAGATTAGTTTCCTGGACAAGCAAGAAACAAAATTGCATTTCCCAATCTATAGCTGAAGCCGAGTATGTGGCTGCAACTCGGCTGCAGCAGTGAACTGTTCAAACTTGGTATGGATAAAGCAATTGTTGGTAGGCATGAAAGAAGAGATCACTGAACCAGTTGTCATTTACTGTGACAACACAAGTGCTATCAACATATCTAAGAATCCAGTAATGCACACAAAGACCAAACACATCGCCATCAAGTATCATTACTTGAGGGAATTGGTACAAGATAAAGAGGTCAGAATGGAATATGTGAATACAAAGGAACAACTAGCAGACATATTCACTAAAGCTTTACCTAAAGAAGCTCATGAATATCTGAGAGGACAGTTAGGAGTTCTTCCCCTAATTGAGGCTGCCTAGTCAAGCTAGGAGCACTGCATCAAATGTGATGCAAAGAGTATTTGACAAATTGATGCAGAGAAAGGTCACACTTTAGGAGTAGCCTAGAGTTGTGAAAAGTACAACAAAGCTGATAATTAGTCATAAGAAAAGATGATAGAGGGAGAAATGTTGTTACTACACTGAAAAGATGACATCTACATTTGAAGGATGTATGTTTTAGTTGCTGCTTTGGGTTAGGGAGAACCTGCCCTGGTTCGGTGGTTCCTCCTGCGGCTTGTCCTTTGCCTGTGGCTTCTGCTGGCCCGGTGCTGGATGACTCGTTGGAAGCTTCTTTGCTGGGTGTTGGGTCCTCAGCTTTGGATCTTTTGTGTTGGCAGGATAAGGCTACTAAGGTTGAGGATGGTTAGGTTACTGTCAAAGGTAAAAATTCTAAAAGATCCTTCTCTTCGTTTGACATGACCCTTCGGTCTCATACTAGGGGGTCGAATGATTAGCTCTCTTTCTTTTCGTTGTTGTTCTCCATTGAGTTGGTTTTTGGGTTTCATGGTTTGTTCCATCCAGGTTGTGGGTGCCTATGGTAAAACCCTCTCCTTGGTCTTGCTCCGGTTTGTTTAGTGGTTGTACTTGAATATCTTTTGTGACCATCTTGTACAGGGTTTCGAGGTCCCTTCAAAACCTGTTTTATCCTTAATCGAAAACACCTGTAAGCATGCAATATGTCTAGATGATGTAGTGGTGATCATCTAGATATGACCTCTAATACTCCTTGGATCTAGATGATATAATAAGTTAGGCCATGTCCTTGAATACACAATCTGATCATGTAATTTGAAATAACTTATAATTAAGTCATTTGAAAATATCTAATAAGAAAGAGAAAAATGACCTAAATTAAAAAATTTCAAACTTAAAATTGTGAGGTTTAGATTCATGCATTTAGAATTGATCTAATTGAATTATGCACCTACAAATCTAAAACAAGATATCAAATTAAAAAATTGATAGATAAACTCAAACTCGTATTATATAAAACAAAATAAAACTATTTAATATTATTTACCAACTCCAATATAAAAAAAATATATCAACTCAAACACAAATTAATACATAAAAATCAACTTAATCACCATAAAACTAAAACTCGAAAGAATGTCACATAACCATACCAATTTCTCAATTTCAAATGGTCAAATTTCATTGAAAAATTGTATAAACCACTCTTGATTTTTAATTTTCCCACCCTAGACCACGCTAGTGTCAAGATTAAGAGTAGATGGCTGGGAAATAATACTTCTTAGCTTATTGTTTATGTTTTATTTGCTTTTTAATTTTATTTTGATCTTAAGTTTTCCAAGTTAGGTAAGGAGATGAAATGAGTTGGCTTTTTAATTTTATTTTGAACTTAAGTTTTCCAAGTTAGGTAAGGAGATGAAATGAGTTGGCAGTTGGTCACATGTACAAATGTATATTTACGAGGTTTGTAATAATGGTTTATTTGTTCCATTGGATCTAAGGCTGTATGCTATACCATTCCCCTTTTCATTGTTTAAGGTAGTGTCAACAACCATACATTAATATATTAGTGTTATTTTTTTAACTTGTATATTCTATGTTTTTTAAATCAGCAACTCGAAAGAATTAAAAACAGCATGCTCGAGGAAGAATTTAAATGAACAAAACTAGATTTTTGAATTATGCACATTTCCAATTCTCAATACCCACAAGCTATAGCATATGTTATTTGTCCTATGTACCATTGCCCATATTGTTATAATTATTTTTAAATAAAACAATGTTGAATTATAATAAATAAACACATAATGAAATCTTTTTAATGAAAACGGTGGATATTGAAAACATGATTTTAATTTTGATTTTTGTAATTGTAATGTTTGTCTTTTGTTGTTGTCATTTTCTTGTAACTTCTTTACCTTATTGTAAAGGTAAAGAGAGAATCAATGTGAAATTTTAAAATATACATTTTATCTTTATTTTTGTCGTTTTATTGTTGACTTATTTTTTAATGTAGTATAATCTTTGTTCTAGGTTTCTCATTTAATTTATTTTATGTAAAAATTTGGTAGTTCTTTTGATGATTTGCTTTTGCTTCTAGATTCGATTGTGCGATTTTTTTTTGTGTCAATGTTTTGGATCACACACTGTGATCCATCATTAGAATGAATGATAGAAAGCATAAGGAAATAATGAAAAGAACAACAAACTCAACCACCAAAAAAGAGGGGGAGAAAGGAGGAATGAGAGAAAGAGACGAGGATAATGACAAGTGGCACAAAAAGGACAATTAATAAACAAAAAGAGCAAAGCGAGAAATAACATAGAAAACCAACCTAACTAAGAAAAAAAACAAAATAGCTAATCACCAACACTTTCTAGTATGTAAGAGTTAAATGATAGGACATACACTTTCTAGGCTTTGTGTCATTGATATAAATGTCTAAATTTTCTTCTTTGTGGATAATTTTAAGGTTTGTGTTCATAGTTAAGTTGAATTCAAATATGATTATCAAATTATTGTTCACTTTTTTATTTTGTGAATCATTATTAAGAAAAAAATGTCAAAGATGGATTTATATATTACTATTTTATTAATATCTTGAAATTTTTAATGTTATTTTTAAATATCTTCTCTTTGAAAGATTAGGACTTTTAGGTTTAAGTGATATTGTTGTTCAAGCAATTTTGAGACTATGAAAGAGTTAAAATTCATTTCCTTACAACACATAGCATTTTTTCAACCATCTTCTATAATATTTGTGTTAGGTTTTCTACTTCCCCCTACTCTTTTGTATATGTACATTAGGTGAAGAGCACTAGTAGCCAAGCACACTCCAATAGTTGTGCACTCCTTGTGCACCTAACCCCCAATTTCAAATTTTAAAGGAGTCAAAAGTGTGATAACTAAAAGCTCATTAATAAGTTTCACATGTACCAATAGTCAATCATTTTTTAGCTTTTTGGTTTATAATTGGCATATTTGTGCACCTCTACTAGGACATTTGTCCATAAGCACTAGCAATTTTTGAGTACACAATTATTAGGGCATCTTTAGTAGGTATTGAGCGACACTTTGAAATGACCAATTTTGATTGTTAGACAACTAACAAATTCTATAGGAAGCTTCATTAATACTCTTAAGCCTTAAAATATTTTCAAGTAGATAAGTCACTTATAGAGACAACAAAATTTTTTTGTTGAAAATTAATATATAGTTTAGGCTCTCCAAGTGCACAAAGTTAGCTATAATGACTATTGGTACACGTCTCCTATTTAGTTGGAATTTTTTCTTTTAGGAGTTTCTCAGTATTGGTGGGTTGTTACATGGTTTGTTTGATGGTGAGTTTGTTCTTATCTCATCAAGATATAATAGTTAATAAGTTCAAATCAAAACTTTGATCATTATGACAAGAAAAGCTTATATACCAACTAAAAAAAATTGTCAACATAATTTTCTCTTAGAAAATATGTTATTGACTCACCTTTCAATGTGAAATTGTCATGGAGCTCTTCTTAAAAACATTTTAAGGTCACATTTGAAGGGGTGTAGACATTCTTTCAAGATTTCTACATAGGATATGTATCTTAAAGGCTATGATTTTTGAAATTAATTTAAAATGGTTGTATTTAGATTTCTTATTGGAGATATAAAGTAAATTAGATGTTTTTGGCACTTGTTCAACAATCACTCTTTATTGTTGAAAGGCTTAGGTGCCTTCCCAGAAGGAATAAGTAATATCACCTAATACAATTACAAAACTTACTCCAATAGATAATTATTTAACATAAAAAATATAGTTCTTCAATTGATTCCCAATTAGTTAAGTTGAACTTTCTTTTTATTTATTTTTGTTATTTGCAACTACTGTGAGATTTTGTAGATAATGTGAAGGTTGCTTTAAGGTGTCTTTATTGTTCTTACTTATCTTATTTCAAGCTCTTGAAATATGAGTTAAATGTTGTTTAACTAATATGAGCTCTCTTTTGTAGGCAAATACATAACACAATTTTCAAAAATTGCTCCATTAATTCAATAATATAATTTATAAAGAGAGAATTAAATTGATTTTTATTTAAATGGTTGATCTCATTATGAAAAAAATATTACAATAACTGAGACCACAAGGCCGATTACATCAATAGATATAATGATACTATAAGATGCTAAAGTTTCCAATTAGAACTCTTGCATGAGGGGTGACTCCACTTTTAACTCCACTTCAATAAAAATTTCCACTCTTTTTCTTCTCAACTTAGTGACAATTTTAGTTCTTTTGTTTTCATAAAGAGACCACTCAAGTTGGTAATGCATGTGTCTAAAATAGAGTCAAACTTGTATTATTGTCTATATTTTTTAAACGAAAAAGCAAAAACATAACATTTATATTTTCTAATTTAATAACATAAACTAAACTAACAACTAATATTGCAATCACACAATAAATATATTTCATTAAAATCAACTGAACAATTCATGTATCCAACTCAATAATTTTATACCATTTAGGGTTTTATGGGGTACCCTCAATCTCAAAGCGGGTCAAAAAGTTATTAACAATTTCATTCGAGAAGAAATTAGTTACAACTCACTCACATTTCTTTACCTAGTTCACTAAGTCCAAAATTGTATTATTGTGCATCTAAAATTCTACAAATATGTGATGGAGACATTATCCTTCCAAACTATCTTCAATATTAGCATTCTAATGGACTTAGAATTCCCCTGGTTAAATGCATGTCAAATCCAATCAATTATGAATTGAGATAGACCACCGTATTCTAAGAGGCACGAATTTATGGAATTCAATTTTAGTAGGTAGAATTTGTGGTGTAATCATAATGGGAGGGTCCAACTAAGGACTCTCCAACCATGCAACCTTACTGAAATATACACAATCCATGAAAATTCTAAAATTTAATACTAGATTCTAGATATAGATTGGATTAGGAAATTAAATAATTTAAAATTATATTATTTATTTCTACTATAATTGGGTTACAACATATTAGACCACATAAGATTGTATTACAATTTGAAAATCAGATTTTTTCTAGAAATGTGAACTCCTTAATGGTTTTCTCCAAAATAGAATTAATTCTCTAGGCTCTTCTTATTTTTCTCTAATGGGCACTAGTTGGTAGGTATTAGATATTCTCATAGCCCTCTACTTACTCTTCATCAATGGACCAGGCCTCCTTTTATTATGTTATTTGATGTAGATAAATCTTATTCAACTAGGGTAATGAACAACTTGGGCCATATTTGAAGCGTCTCAACTAATAACTTGGTGGCATAAGGCCTTACACCTTGGTGTATACTATGTAGACCTAGCATACCAATGAGTCAGGGGATTGTTTAGAATATAAAATGAATATATGAGCATGCATGCAATTCTTTAGTGAAGTTCTAGATGAAACCACATTATGGCTTGATGAATATGTAGTAGCACAAAATTTTCTTACTTGCTAGTTTGAGTGCTTCTAAATATTGTATTGAGAAATTCCAATACGAGACACCAAAATGATGACAAACCCAATTAATATGAATGTGCTATATAATAAATTAATATTTTTTGGTTGATGTAAGATATATCATAGGTTTTGGATACTACTATATCAAATAATAAAGCTAGGTTATTTATGAGTAAATAATGATCATAAATAACATTTTATTGATAGAAACACTCTTTAGGTTAGTAAATGAGCCATAGTGCACCCTTAGCACTTGACTAGAATTTTTATAATTAACATTGTATTACGTATTTTACCTAGAGTAGAATAAAGAACTATTTAATACCCACAACCATTATATTGTATATTGATTATGTAATTTGTTAGATATGATACTCTTAACTAATTCATTTTTTTTTTAATTTCATCTTCCACTTCAAAACTTTGAAAATTAATATCCTCCATTAACCTAATCTCCTTCACTTATAGTTCGCAATTTTTACTCCCTCAAAATCACACAAATTTATTTGGGTTTGTTCAAAATTATTGTTAATTTTGTTCTTATTGCCTATATTTTCCCATCTCCTTTTGCAACACATAAATCTCTTTTTACTATGAGTTATTATATAGTGCTCAAGGAACCATTCACAACAACCACCACTACTTCCTTGGTTAACATGACTCACTACACTTCATAGATTCTCCCAATATACACTATTCACCATCTCCTCAAACGCCTTATCAATTTTTTTTCCATCCGAGTGTAATGTTTGGAGATTTCTCAAAGATCCTACACCAAATCTTATGCAAGTTTCCACTTATGTCCAGTAATCTTCCTTTCCTGATTCTTTCTCTACCTTCGAAAATATTCAATGCATAGTCTACATCATCACAATATCTCCTACATTGGCCTTCCTTGTCTTGAAACCAACCCCTTTCCTAAGTTATGTTAAGTAATGGTTACTAACACTAGGTCTATCTTCTAACCTTCACCAATTTTTGATTCCAAATTCCACTCTTTCATCCTATCATTTGTCATTTATTTTATTTTCTCCTCACTTCATTCAAATTCTAACTTCATAAATACTTTTGCAAATAGTTGCACTAAATGTACCAACTATATATTACCTATGTTTATCAATTCCTTATTTTTTAATTATGTCAATAACTCCAAACATCATTTTTCATCACGATTGCTTCTATTTATATGCTCCTTCACACACTCTTCATACAATCATTCTTTATCTATCCCAACTCAAATATGTCTCTATCACCTATACACTATGCACTTTTACCTTTCTCTAGTATTTATTACCATCTAATTATTCTCTTAAGCTATCTTTTCTATTACACCTTTTATCTAGAATGAATCATATATATATCTTAATTGGATCTTCTCTAATGTATCCTTATGATAATTTAAGTATATTGTCGATTAAGCATTCTCATAACATCTACCCCCCTTGATTTTTCTTTCTTTAATTAATAATAATTTTTTATCATCAAAGAAAAAATGTGACAATTTATCTCTCCTTCCCAGCACACACCAACCATCATGTACTCACCACATACTACTTTCAATTTATATTCATCTCCTATCTCATCACCCTTCCTTTTTATTACCACAAACTTTATTCTTACCATCTTATTGGATATGATGATCTTGCATCTCTTCCTTATTTTATTTTCCATACATGCCATCTCCACAAAGTACTAGCCACCACTCTTGAAACTACTTACAAAAGATTACTCCAACTCATCAATTTTTATTTGGAATGCGAACTCTTTCCTTATTGATTATTTTATAGTGGTCACCCCATCAATCACCTAGATCTCATGGATTTTAATCCATATATTTCTCTTTAAATAATTTCCCACCATCTATATTGGTTCCCCACTATTATAAGAATATTCTTTATTAGGATTTTATCAAACATCTTCCACCCAATGTTTCAATCCTCCACTAGTGCATTTTAGTGCAAATTCTGATGAAACTTTGTCAACATACTTTTGTTGATGTTTCGACAAAACCTTGGTTTTATTTTCATTGTAGGAATTTTGTCAGAAGTTTGAAAAACATATTTTTATCATAATTTTGACTAAATTTGTTGTCGAAAGTCAAGGGTTTGAAGTTCATGGGTTTTGTCAAAATTTTGATAAACATATGACAACAGACTCTGACAAACCTGTTGTACATGTGATAGAATGCTTCATTACATATACAACATGTTCGTCTAAGCTTTCTATCAGATGTTTGTCAGAATTTCAATGAAAAATTCTTCTTTTAAAAAAAAAACATGATGGTTGTATTTTTATTGAACTCACCAACATCACCTTCATACAAGGTCATTTTTCACCTTGTTTTGTAACAACACTTACTAAAAGAACTATTCAACCTCCTAAATGAGGCATCAAACACACCTATCAACAACCACAATTGTCTTCATCACTATAACCTGACCAATCAAATGCATTAGGGAGAAAGGCATTTCATCTTCTCATTTAGAAACACCAAACATAAGGAAACAATACCATATTCACCATATTTAATAATCAAGGTCACTAATACCCTTAGGTTCAAAACAATCTCAAAATGTCAATCAACAATTCACCATGACTATATCCAAGGTTTTCATCCATATCATTAACTCATGTCACAACATCAAGCCTCAAGGCCTATTAGGCCTTGTTTTCATAACCATTACAGAAGGTCTCATCCTTATTTGAATGTAACAATAAATATCCATAAACAATGAGTCATCTTTATTACCTTTACAAAGAGATAACTTCACTTGAGTTCTTACATCTTTTTGTTGTCCATATGGCATGAATCTTGTTGTCTCAATCAACACCTTTAACCATAACTTGTCACTGTCCACCAAAAAAATCATGAGCCATAGATCATAATCCAATCAAAAGTATCAAACCATCCAAGTAATTTCTATTCACTATCTTCCATACAAAAGATAACAATAGATCACATCTTTAATGACAAATAAACTTTCCAAGTTGATTGTCAGTGCCTAAAACAAAAAATATAGAGGTTTAGTTGATCATCAACTTTAACCATTCATTGCATCTTCCATATACTCATCTACTAATAATCAAAATGTACCACAATGTCATGTTTACAAACTCTAAATAATAGACAACCTTCATTGATGAATAAAACTTTTAAATATCTTGATTGTCACTAAATTATGACAACAAGATCCATGAATTTAAGTGCCCAATCTTTAACAAAGCACAATGAAATCTTTGTCCTTGGTTAGAGAGAAACATGGACCAATAGAGATTCTTTACAAAAAAATATTACCCATTGAACAAGAACCTTCAGATAAACAGAGAACTTCCATGGAACATGACTGCCATTATGATGATATAATTACACATTGATATCATGAGTGTCAAAAAATCAGCACATTGATATAATTATAGAATGATGAAGGGAGTATCTTAATGCCAAAATTTAGCTACAATCAAAGTTCAACTGTATGTAATAGAAATTTTTCACAACTAAGATCCACTTACTTAGACTTGGAGAGCCACATCTGTTGAAAGGATCCTAATGATGCATGTATGCTGCCCCCAATCTACATGATGTATGAAATACAAATCTAATTAACACAGTTATACTTTTCTTGAATCAGCCAGATATATTATTCACGAGCAACCGATACTATTCATGAATATAGGGAATGTTATTTGAACTCCAAAATGGCATGAAAGCCAAACTTTTATGATGCAACCACTTCCAAAGCTCTATTGTTCAAAACTAGAGTTTAATTGACAATTTTACCAATACAAGATCTTAGCTGACATTGAATTTGAAAATTGTGCAAAACCCACTATTGTTTTCTCATAAATTGGATCATCTAGAGCTTCCACATAAATGAAATCTTTAATTGGTCTTTATTTCTTGAACCTAGAACACCCTCACAACTAAGAAATTTGTTTGTCAATGTTGATTCTTACATGACTAGTTGATATGGAAATTATTTTTTTACATTTCTTGTTTTCAAAAGGTATATTATGTTTCTCAATTTGATCAATCCATTTATGGAACCATCCATTCAGAAACTAATTTGATAGCTAATGAATATATAATATATATTCATCATGCCTTTCAAAAATATTCAAATGGTTAAAATAAATTAGTTCCTCTTTAATAAATTTCAAGATCACATAGTTGACAAAAAGAAAAATATATTAGTGAATTTGGTATGTTCTTATGGAAGAAAAATACGTGTAGGCTATATAGTTCTTCCCCACATCCATATGATAGTTCATGTAAATATTAAAAATACCCCTATTTCTAGGATTTACCATGTCTAGTCAGAAATCACTTAGTTTTTGAGTAGGTATATCATCAAGGATAGTGCATCCATTCAACAGTCCAAGGTCTAGTCATGATGTTAGTTTAGAAAACCCAAAAATATTTAATCTAGATGACTTAGGAATCTCTACTTTAATAATATAGGTTTAACACTTGTCACAATCAAAAGAAATCAAACTCAAACAATGCCTAAATAGAAGCCAAATGAATTTGATTTAACAATGATGTGCCACAAACAACAAATACAAAATAGTTAAGGGATAAAAATGATAAACTAAACATGTATCTTCATTCAATCATATTACCACTTGCAAGGACCTTGACACGTGCTGCTTGTGGTTTTATAGAATATTGTAAGGGAATGCCCATGTGGCTTTGCATATTGTAATTCTGAAAGTTTGTAATTCCACATTTGTGGAGATAAGAAGAAGCCAATTTTCTGTTCTTGCATATTATTGTTGTTGTTTCTCTATTTCTGTTATGTGCTTGTGGTATTAAGGGGAGCACCCTTCATCAATAGGGGCATTCATTAATTATGAAGCACTTGCAATCACCATTGATACTACTACCATAGCCCATAAGCTTTGATATGATAGTGGTATCAATAATAGGGAAGAATGAATGTAATAAAATAAAGCACATGAGCAGAGATATATATCATGGTTGTGGATACAAGATGGGCTACAAAGAATTTCTATTTCTTGTTTCTTTTGTTTGTAAACACCAAAACACATGGAGTCTTTTGAATGTTATCTCTTTCAAAAAAAGAAACCAAACACACAAATCTGCAGGTGACCCTCAACAAATGCACAAAAACCCTTCAAGTATTAAATTCAGAGATGCTCAGTTTTTATAAATAACCCACGACCTAGTATCTATAGCGTAAAAATAAGTATTTCAGACTCTTGTATCCCATAATCTGCATTTGTAAAGGAAAATTTGCATTCAAATAATGACAACCCTCGAAACTTCAGATGGAACAGAGGAAAGTTCTGAAAAATAGGTAATTATTCTTGGCCATAACAAAGAAGTATAAATAGTAGTTTTAATGGAATAAACCCTATAGGAAAGGAACATGACACAGTCCAAATGTCCATAAAGCCATCAATACATCATGGGTTTTTCTTCAGGTTTGATTCAATTACTATAAGAATTTGTTGCTAGATCTTTGAGAGAAGTAAAAATAAGAACCAAAACTGCAATAGAAATGATCAAATCAAAAGGGCTTTATCTTTTCTTTCAAAGATTTACAAGCTAAAAGCTATTAAGTACTAGGGGTGTTTGAAAACAATAAACCTGTAGTGACTCATCTCTTTTCCATGGTGGCAAGAAACGTAACAAAAAACTCCATGAAACTTCCATTGAGGTCTTCAGAAAGATCCATTGTCCAACCCTTATGCATTTGACATCTCAAGAATAGATAAAGATAAGAAATGAAAGGAGACACAGATCTTCTCAAGAGTTTTCTGGAAAAGACTATAACATCTCCACACAAATTCCTCAAAATACCCTTTTTTTTCTATGGAGGTGGTGCTAGAGAGAAAAAAAACATGTGAAAATAAAAAAATCAATTGAAGGAAGGGGTTGTGGTTTGTAATTAGGGTTTACCCTAATTTGGTTCAATGGATTTCTTTTTCCTTTATTAGTTTGCTAGAGTTTTAATAAATAAATTAACATGACGTTCGCCGAAATTTCGATGGAAAAATTTCCGTTAGAATTTCTCGTCGGCATTTTGACAAAAAAATTATCAAAAAGTTTCATCAAAATTCTAACAAACGTTGGGCATTTTTAAAAAAATGAAAGAATCTAACAATACTTCTAATTATGCATCTTTCGACAGCAAATTTTATTGGGAATTGTAGTCAAATGAGTTAGTGCTCTCATTCTTGTAAGTATCATCAAGCATTATATCACTCTCCTACGTATAATGTTTGGTTCTTTCGTACCTTGGTGTTATTCCTCTCCCTTCACACATTTGGTCTCTTTAACTCAAGTAAGTATGTTTGTTCTTCCATATACATATATAATAGTTATCTTGATGCATTCTATTAAACAACATCCTTCAAATTCATATTCAAACCAATCTATACCATATTTTGTGGATTAATTCATTATCAAAGGATCCATCATAATCATCCCTCTTCTATATTATTGACAATAATTCCATGCTTCTTTTACATCCTCCACTATAAAATTTATCTAATTCTATATCTGGGTAAAGACATAATAATGTGTCTAGTTTATGTGCGAACACTTTTTGGAAATTATTGGACACTGTTAACACAAAATTCTGCATCCATGCTTGAGGTATGGCTTCAAGAAACCTAGTGAAACATTGAATTAGCCTCTAAGTGTAGGACCATGTGAGGTTGAATCTTCAAATAAGGTTGACTTCCTTCCAATCAAGGTGCACCTAAACTAACAACTTTTAGGAAAAAGGAGAGAAGGAGAATACATGAAAGAAAAGGGGGTGATGTGCTATATTGAAACTTTGATTGCTCCCTGCCTATGGCTACACACAACATCAACTCAACACCAAAAAATACACAAATATCAACTCTAATCTATCTTTCAAGGATTCATATGAAGGTCAAAACTAATGAAATATTGTATGAAAAGATAAATTCACTATACAACATTCATGAGCATGTTAAACACGACATACAAACTTGAATTACAAAAAAGAAGCATTCAACATAGGGCAAGAATCATGCACAAGGATTTTGAATGTAAAAAAAGGTAGAAACAAATATTTTCATTGATAGTAGGAAAAGAAAAATTACAAGTGCAAAGCATAGCCACTACAAAACAACTAGAGAAGAAAAACTAGAAATTATGTACATGATTATTTTTTATAGATCCAACATAACTCTAATTACAACATTTGAGTTCAAACCCCAACCAAATTGGAGTTATGTTATAGATCAACAAAAGATCATAAATAAGATAAAATATAATTTCTACCTACAATTTGATCCATACAAGTTATAGAAAGGGGCTAGTAAATACATCTCTACAATCAAGAAAGAAAATCCCATACCCAATAACAAGTTGGCATAAAAAATGTTCTTTTTAGAAGGAACAAAATTTGAAAATTATAAATAGGCATGGGAGCACTTTTAGATTATGTGTATAGTGCAAATATTGGTCGTTGGATACAAGTGGGTAACGAGTTCATCCCCTGCACCCAAGTCATAGTCGTTAATAGTCAAAATGGGCTGTTGGTAAAAGTTTTTCAGGTGCATAAAACATGATGGATTATCATCACCCCATGCACCTAGAATAAACACATTACTTTTTTCCTCACACTACCATAGGGTGCATTGGCTATTGATTGTGAGCATGCACACTTAACTGAGTGAGCATCTTGAAAATAATCATGCAAGAATGTGCAAACCAAAGCCATTGATTATCACAAAGATGCTCGAGCCTTATCATAATAGAATGGGGCCCATCGATAATGAATATAACATGACATTTTAGGGAAAAAAATTTGAAAACATAGCATGTTGGCCCAAAAAGAGTTTTAGCCCATGATGAAAGTGTCTCGGATTGGTTATCTATGATGGGCTAATGGTGGAAAAAGTAGCCTTCATTTTTGGCAACTTAGAGGGATGCTTTCCTGCTAAGCATGTGATCAGTGGCCTTAAGCACTCTATTGGGCATATAGTCACTGGTGCTAAAAACATGATGTGTTAGCCACCTATAACAACATGAAAAATGCAACACCTACAACCTGAACAAAAGAACAAAATTTTCCATCTCTAGGAGGGGAGCAACTTGTGCTCATGCACTCCTTGGAAAGCAAAGAAATCTAACCTACTATGTACAAATATTTACATGGAAAGGTTAAAAAATCCATTAATTAGCTTATTGAAGTAGTTTCCCTTTCTAACAAATTTTGATTTTTTTCATGCATTTATTCAACCATCCAGGATAACAAGAATGACAATCACTTCTAATGTTGTTGGAATTCCCTCCCAATGCTCGAAACAAAGAAGTCTCCAACAATAGAATATTGTCCTTTTGAGTAAGACAAACTTTCTCCTTCTTGTGATACTCATCCTCATGCTCTAAAGTAAGCATGAATGGAGGTACACATGAAGATTTGTTGCAAATCTAGATGCCTTCTGGGGCATCCTCTTGATGGTACTAGGTCTAAGCAATGAGATTTGGCCTTACAGTTGTGAAGAGATCAAATCTTTCATCTCTTCCTCATGTTTCTCATTAGCCATTTGTAGTATCTATGGTATGATGTGGATGTCCACATGTTTCTAGTATAAGTCATGATCTTCTGATGAAGAGTAAGATGACTTGATGTCTATGGATGAGAAAAATATTTATATATCCTCCCAAAAACTTTCCTCTTCATCAAGTTCATCTTTATCTAATGCAATAATGTGCATGGGTTGAGGGGAAACCTCATGCATATTATCATGTTATTCCTCAAGGAAAAAGATATCCTTTGGATTCTATTTCCCATCCTCCATATCATAGAGTACTTCCTACTGCGACAACTGATTTGGTTCTTCTTCTTGTAGTAGACCCTCTAATTCTTGTGAAGGCTCATTAGCTAATATTTTCTCCTCAAGGGCGAGAACAACTTTGTTTTATTTTTATTCTTCAACACAAGAGGTAATTTAATCAAATAAGAGGATTGGATCCTCTTCCTTTTGTTCGTTCTTCATTTGTAGAGAGATTTGAATGGGTACAACCTTCTCAATATTCTCTTGCGTCTCTTATATTTCCTCCCTTGGCCCAAGTGAAGGCTCACAAACAATAAAATGCAAATCCTCCCATGGTAGCTTTGGATTTATATTATTTTCCTAAAGTGACATATTAGGACCATAAAAAACCCATATAGTTTGTGCACCCTTAAAGAGTGAAATGGTATTAGGAAAGAAGGTTGGATGGGTGAATATTTTTCCACAAAGAGTGGAGGAGTTTCAACAATAGATTGAGAGCCTTGAAAACTTGGATATTTTGATATAGGAGGCTCATGTGATGGGGGGGATTCTTGAAGTTTGGAATGATAAATTTGAGGAAAAAGGCAACCTTTGCTTCTTGGTTAGAGAAAATGATCTAATTTGAGTCTCATTTGTTCATCTACTACAACAACTTTCCTTACAAGTTTATCCTCAAATTGTCTCTGTTGGGCCTTTATCTCTTCCTCATGCTACTCTTTTCCTACTTCAAATCATTTCTTTAGTTCTGTAACCCTATCCAAGTGTTGTCTTTTAGATAATAACATTAACATTTCAAGGACTTGGTGATCCAGTTCCTCCAACTATATGTCTGATCCTTTTTGTCTTCTAATTTGATGCAACTGTCTAGCCTAGTCCCACAAAAGAGTTTTCAACTCATGAAATTCCATATCTTTTATATATAAGGGAATGAATGGAACTTGATTGAAGACTCAACCTAGGCTCACAAATTCAAGGAAGAGGTTCACAACCTGATCCTAAAGCTCACTAATTCCCATAAAAAATGAGAGTTGAGGCTATATAGAGGATTGAGAAAGGATACGAGAGTGACAAGCTGATGGAACACACTAGCCATTTGATGTTGCGGATGGATTTGGGCCATAGCCAGGTTGTGGTTCATATTGATATTGATAACATGAGGGCTAAGGGGAAAAAATATCATGATACATGGGATGATATGATGTGTTTCTATGAAAATTCTCCATTGTAAAGAATTTAGATAAATAATATCATAGAAAAATTTAAAATCATAGAAGATCATGAATGATCTTCATTAAATACCAGCACTAGGATTGCTTGAAATGATAGATTTTGCACTCAACCACCATTGTGTTTGATGAACTACCTCTAAAGGCTGCTAGCACTAAGAAAAACACCCAAATTCTCTATGATTGATGCATTCGTAAGGGTCCACTAAGGGATTTTCTTGAAACTAATTTAAACTTTGTCCCATTAAGCAATTTCAAAACTGTTAACAAAAAAGTTTACATCCATGCTTGAGGTATGACCCCAAAGAAACCTTGTGAAATATTTAATCAACCTCTAAGTATGGGACCTTGCACATGTGAGGTTAAATCTCTAGAGAATTCCAACTTCCTTCCAAGAAAGGTGCACCTAAACTAACAAATTTTAGGGGAAAGGGAAGAAGGAGAATGCATGAAAGTAAAGGGGTTGATGCATCAGATGTTGGGATGGAGAGATAGGGTACTGAGAGGGGAGGGGTGAATCCGTGCCCACAAAAACTTTCAACTCTCAAACCTTAAACAACAAACAGTAGTAACTTCACATATAGCTTGAATCCATTGTATGTATCATTCATTCAGTTAACTTGCAAAAGTAAATAGCATGAAATCAATAATATTTCTATCACATAACACAAGTATTTTGGTAACGCAAAAACCCTTGTTAGAAGGTAAAAACTGCGGTGGAGATGACACCCACAAATTCTTTACTATTGCAGATAGAAAAGGTTTGCCTATTAGGGCTACAAGTGGTGATCACTTCTGGTGATCTTACCTTGTTAGGAGTCACATTTCAGATTGATTATATCTACCTAGATATAGAATTTTAACAACACTACTTGAGTGTGCATTCGGTTAAGAGATTTACATAAAAGACTGTTGTGTGTGTGAAAATTGTACCTGATCTATAGACACAACACTTAGTAAAATATTAGAGGTTAGCTAAAATCAAAATCGTGCAAAATTGAAATCTACTCTAACCAAGCGATTTACTGCCTTCTAGTAGGTGCGAGATTGATGTTCTCAGATTGTAATCGAGATCAGTGACCTAGACGACACCTAAATGAAGGATTTGAATGCAAAAGATGGATATTAAATTGAATGCAATTAATCTATATTTTTGATATTTTCTATGCAATAAGAATGAAAAACTTGATATAAATCTATGCTAGTATGAAAATTGATATGCTATGAATGCTATTGAAAATTGATATGCAATGCTAATCTAACAATGATATGCAATATGAATGCAAAAATAAGATTGATCTCACAAAGATGTCGATTCGCAAGAGTTTTGATTCTTCAATTCCAATTCTCCAGCGTGATTGTGCAAAAATATGAGATCCTGTGGATTTGAGAGATGATTGAGAGATGAATTATGAAGAGATGAGCCTTGATTTTATAGAAATCCAGGGCTTTGGAGGTGCATGAGAAAAAGCCATAAATCACTCAAATAACTCAAGTTGATTTTTGAGTTATTTTTAAATAAAGGATAATTAACTCACAAAAACATGCAAAAGCTAAGCTTTAACTCAAAATAGAGTTTAGCTTTAATTGATAATTGATAGTTGTTTGCTTTTATGATTGTGCATGTTTTATTTATGAATTAATTTAATAATAAAGTGATTTATTTCCAACTTAACTGCTTTTAAAAATAAAATAATTGATTTATGGGTTAATCAATTATTTAATCAAACTTTTATTAAAAACTATATTATTAAATAGTGACAACTTGCTTTAATTAATTAAATAAGAATTTAATCAATTATTCATAGGATATTGGATTTATTGTCAAAATTAAATAATATAATTAATAATAGATAGAATTAAATTTAATTAAACAATTAAGTGGCAAATATTAAATCTAATTAATTAAATATGAAAAATATTTAATTAATCAAATTTTAGGATAAATGTGATTTATTGCCAAATAATTATAAAATTAAAGATAATTATGATGATTAGGAATATTACTAGGAATATTCCCCGATGCAAAATTTAAGATAATCAATTATGATTCGATGATGTTTAGATGTGCCTTAGATTAGGACTTTGATGTCGATTTCATTTGAATTGAAGATGTAGGAGATTAATGAACATATAGCCATTTTTGGGGTATTACATTTTGCCCCTCTTTGAATTACTGTGCGGAGTGCAGTGGTTCAAAGATAGTCTGTGTTTGATAAAGATATGAAACTGATTCAAAAGATAAACCGATCTCAAGATAGAAACCGATTGAAAGATATTGAGATAGGAGGTCCTGAATGACCAGAGATAATGTTCACTGTAGCAGCAAATGAACCTATGATTGCGAAAAAGTGTCAAAATGCCTGATTCTGAACCTTAGGATTGATAAGAAGTGAGTGACCCATTCTAGACTCGATTGTCTTAGCAGAACTAGCAGGTATTGTTAGCATTAAGCAGGATTGCCACTAGTGACAACACTTATTTGCATTCTGAGGGCAAACTGAGCAGAACAGTGCAAACCGAGCAGAACAGTGAAAACCGAGTAGAACAGTGCAAACCGAGCAGAATAGTGCAAACTGAGCAGAACAGTGCAAACCGAGCAGAACAGTGCAAACCAAGCAGAACAGTGCAAACTGAGAAGGACAATGCAAACCGAGCAGGACAGTGTAAATTGAGTAACATTATGTCTACCGAGTCACCAGTATTTACCGAGTTCAATACCTACCGAGTGGTTAGTATGAACCGTGCCTTCAGTTCTACCGAGTGCATGACGATGCCGAGTAATGTAGTGGACGTCGAGTATTAGAAAGTCACCGAATTAGTTTGCAGGAACCGTGTAACCATACTTGGGCCGACTTAGTAGCACTTATGTTTATTTGTCAAGCCGACTTTGTAATTATAATTGTAATTAATTGTTTAGACTTGTATATAAACAATGTTGTAAAAATACCAAGATGTATGAGTATGAATGAATATGAAAAAGAGATAAAAGGCAGAGATAAGCGAATTACAAAGGGCTACAGCAATATAAGGAGCAACAAAGACAAATTCATCACAGAAGGTGATCAGTACATCAGCAAATCTCAATCAGCAATCCAGTTGCAAAGTAAGAGATCTACTGTTTCATCCTAACAGGTGAATCAGCTTGAAATCCTTTAACCGGGTAGACTTAACAGTCTTTTGTAAAATCTCTTTGCCGAGTGCATACTTCATTGTATGTTTGTAAATCCTTTAACAGGGTGGATTTAGCAATCCTTATTGCTCCTAGCAAGGCAGATCATCAGAAGTGATCAATTGTAAGCCTTAACCGGCCAACTTTATACTGCAGTACTAAAGCTTTGTGGGTTTCATCCCCACCCCAGTTTTACTTTCTTTTGGAAGGTTTCTAGGTAACCAAATCTATGTGTCATTGTTGTGAATGTTTTTAAGTTTCATGCTTTCTATATGCAAAAGGATAAAGTAAACTATATGTTAATACATCAGTAATTGAAAGAAAATTTGGAGTTACTGATTCACCCCTCCCCTCTCAGTAACTTGGTTAATTCCTGAATATTTCCAACAATCACATCCAAACCCTTCAGTTGCTGAAGAACCAAGGAAAGAACACTATGATCTGATGGTTGCAAAAACTGATACGGATTACAAGATTAAGAGAATACTAGATTGATATGGATCGATGAATCTGATATGCCCCAAGTGATGATAGATTTGCCTCGAGCGATGAGGACTTTTGATGAATCAGTAACTAGATGTGATTGTTTGTCTTGATTACTGAGGAAGATATGATTTCCATAAAGATATCATTTCAAATTTGATTACAGACTTTGAATGATGTGCAATACCATGCCCCCTTCGGGATTAAAATTGAAATCTAACAAGAAAAGTCAGCGTTGAGAGTTTAGAAGCATGTTAATTGATTTGAGAAGTGGTTTAAACACATTTGGTGAATGCATTCTGCATCGTTTAGAGGTTCTGGAGACTAAGTTTGACTAGGTTTCACCATGAGTTGACCATGGTTGACCAAGTTGAAATTTTGATAGTTTGATGTTAGATAATCAATTAAGTTGAATTATGGATTTCTGTGATGATCGAAGGTCGAATATGCAAATAGTTAATAATATGAATGATCTCAGATTTGAATTTTGATCCCGAAAAAGGATTCTACTTGTTGTTTCATTGGAGGAACCTTTGTGTGAGATTCAGCTCGTGTTAGATTTGAAGAGACAAGTGGAGAATCATTTAAGCTTCGAAGTTTATTTAGCCATTGTGAGATCATGCAAAGATGAAAAATGCAAAGAGACATGCAAAATGAAATGCAACCTAAGACCTAGGACCTACTCACTGATCATGTGTCGATTTGTTATCATCATTGAACTTTTAGGTAACCGGATAAATCAATACAATGCCCACTAGCTATGAAACCATAGACATATGAATATCGATTTGTATGCGCAAGAATCAATACAACACCCACTAGTTATACAACCATGGACATATGAATATTGATTTGTATTCAGAATGTTGGATTAGATATAAGCACCAAGGCACAAACGCTAGGATGACCTGAATATCATGTCCATTTTGATATAGCAATTTTGTATAAGCATCAAAACATAAATGTCGTGATGACCAGAATACGCCTTGCGTGACAAACACATCAAACAGTCAAGAGATCATTCTAAATCCCATGTGAATTACCCGTAGTGACCCTTTATTGTTCACCTCCTTAGGCAAGATCGCATTTCACAGTAGGAGAAAGAATTTACTTTAAAAAGATAATAGTTAGATCAAATGTCCTTGAATTTTCTGGGTATCAATGGTCGAGGTACGCATGGCCATCCAATTCGAGATAGAGGCTCTTATAGTCAGACACCATTTCAATCCGAAATTTCCAAAGTTGTTAGATTTTCACATACAAGCAGAAAACAAAGAAAAGATTATGCCCCTAGTCATCACTCTCTAAATCCTATAAAGGACATCATCGAAGAGCTCGAAGGGACACAATATGCAAAAATCTCAATGCAGATCAGTAAGCATACAAGGAGATAAAAGCATGAAGCACAGATTGTTTTCAGTTTGTTTGGATGTTTGATTACGTTGTTGTAGATGCAAAATCCTTTCTGGAGACAAGACTGACTGACTGACTCACATGAAGCTTCAAAGGACTCTAACTAGATATGATCCGTCTAAGATACATGGGAGACCATAGGATATGACATTGATTGCCCCCAAATTTGAACATTGATAGGATACAAACGCTTGAGCTGATTGGTGTACAGACCGACTTATTGAAAACTGGAAATGCAGAAACAAACCGGGAGATATGTACAAACTAAAGCAAGACTGAAAGTTGGGAAAGACCAAGATTGTGCTGATAGATGGAGCATTTTGGAACAAGTGGCACCCGTTTGCCGAGTTTTCACCATCTTGGCAGAGATTCTATTTTTGCTACCAAGGCGCCTGTTTCCAGGTTTTCACCAAGGCACTTTTTCTTTTTCTCATTTTTTTTGTATTTTTTCATTTTTTCAATTTTTTTGAATTTTTGGATATTTTTTGAATTTTTTTGTGAATCATCAAGGTGCCTATTGCTAGGTTTCACCAAGATGTTCATTTTTTCAGGACTTTTTCTGATTTTTAGGATTTTTTTAGGATATTTAACCATAGACTGAATGCCTTAGGCGTAGAATTTCTTCAGATGGAGAACGTTGATTGGTTCTCGGAGCTGTTCTCCTTCAGTTGTTGAGAGTTGATAGGCACCAGAGCCAAAAGTAGCAGTGATAACAAAAGGACCTAGCCAATTGGGTTCGAACTTCCCCTTGCGCTCTCGATGGGATTGATTTTTAGGATTTTCTCTCAAGACTAGATCACCAACCTGAAATTCTCTATGTCGGACTTTCTTGTTGTAGCCTCTAGACATTCTTTTCTAATACACTCTGAGATGATCATACGCTGCTTGCCTGCGCTCATCTAGTAATTCCAGTTCTTGTAACCTAGACACTCTGTAGTATGCATCAGTGACAAGTCCATGCATTCTGATTCTAAGTGATGGGATTTCAACCTCAATAGGCAGTACCGCTTCAGACCCATAAACTAAAGCGAAAGGTGTAGCCCCTGTAGGTGTTCTGATACTAGTTCTGTATGCCCAGAGAGCTGGATTGATCATGAGATGCCAGTCTCTTCCTATTTTATTCACTGTTCTGTGCAAGATTTTCAAGAGATTTTTGTTTGAAGCTTCAGCTTGTCCATTCCCTTGAGGATAGTAGATAGATGACCAATGTTGAGTAATCTTGAATTTGGCACATAAGTCATCTAGGTCCTTATTTTTGAATTGTCCCCCGTTATCTGTGATTATAGAGTGAGGGATCCCATATCTGCAAATGATGTAGTTCAGGATGAACATAGAGATCTGTTTCCCCGTTGCTTGTGTTAGAGGAACTGCTTCTACCCATTTTTAAAAATAATCTGTAGCTGTGATTATATGGGTATGTCCATTAGAAGAGTGCGGATGGATAGCGCCTATGAGATCAAATGCCCATTGTTGAAAAGGCCATTATGTAGTAAAGGGAATCAGATCTCTCCCTGGAGCATGAATCAGGTTGCCATGTACTTGACACTGTTGACAGTTTTTAGCAAATTTAATAGCCTCTTTCTCCATTTTAGGCCAATAGTATCCAGCCCTAATAAGTTTTCGAGCTAACGTTAAACCATTTGAGTGTGACCCACATATACCCTCATGGACTTCCTCTAATGCACGTTGAGACTCTTCTCATTCTAAACATCTAAGCAGTGTACCATCTAGACCTCATTTGTACAGATCATTACCAATGATGACATATCGGGATGCGGATCGGATAAGGTTTCATTTCTCAAAATGGTTAAAGGACTCAGGGATGATTTGATCATGGAGATAGGAGAACAGATTTTTGTAGCGAGATGAGTCATAACCTACAATAGTGCAGATCATGTGAGTTTCAGGGGAGTCATATGCAGGATAGGATAGGGCTTCCACCAGGAACTCGTAGCGTAGTTCATGTTCGGGCTGCTGTAAGAGAGTAGATAATGTCGCCATTGCATCGGCAGCCTTATTCTCCGTTCTGGGTATTTGCTCAAATGTGATAGAGATGAAGTATTTCTTTAAATCATCTACCATTCTCTTGTAAGGAATGAGCTTTTCATCTTTGGTTTGGTACACATCATTGACTTTATGGATAACCAATTGTGAGTCTCCATGGATGTGCATCTCTGTAACTCTCCACTGTATTGCCATTTTCATACCATTGAGAAGTGCCTCATATTCAGCAATATTGTTTGTGCAAGGAAATTTTAGTCTGAATGCTTTGGGTATCGTGTATCCTTGAGGAGTGATGAACAATATGCCTACTCCAGATCTATTTTGTGTGTAGGATCCATCAAAGAATAACTGCCATTCTCTAGAAGAGAAGTGCATGATAGAGGAATCGGGAAATTCCATTTGCATGGGTGTATCATCAAATAGTGGTGCTTCAGCTAATTGATCAGCAATGACCTATCCTTTGATAGCTTTTCTTTCAACATATTCAATGTCAAATTCGCTCAAGAGCATGACCCATTTAGCCAGTCTACCGGTGAGGGCAGCCTTGCTTAGTAGGTATTTCAGTGGATCAATTTTTGCTACTAGATGCGTGGTATGAGCTAACATATAGTGTCTTAGTTTCTGTGATGCAAAGATCACAGCGAGACAAGCTTTCTCAATCATAGAATAGTTCTTTTCATATGCCACCAAAGTTCTACTGATATAGTAGATGGCTTTTTCTTTCTTGTCTTCATCATGTTGCGCTAGCAATGTCCCCAGTGATGTATCTGTTGCAGAGACATATAATATTAATGGCTTCCCATTAATAGGAGGCATCAATATAGGCGGATTTGATAGATACTTCTTGATATGGTTAAAGTTGTTCTCGCATTCTTCATTCCATGCAAAGGTCACACCTTTATGTAATGTTTTTGTAAAAGGCTGTGATATGTCCGCTAGCTGTGATATGAATCTTCTGATAGATTGAACTCTGCCTTGCAATGTCCTCATTTGACTGATATTTGTGGGAGGTTGCATCTCTATTATAGCCTTGACTTTAGCTAGATCAACTTCAATGCCTTTCTTTGAAACTATGTATCCTAAGAGCTTTCCAGAAGTGACACCAAAAGTACACTTCTTAGGATTTAGTCGGAGACTAAACTGTTCCATTCTGTCTAGGATCATGCTCAAGTCTATTAGATGTTTAGTTCTAATCATGGATTTTGCCAAGGTATCATCCACGTAATCCTCCATTGTTTTATGCATCATATCATGAAAAATAGATGTCATTGCTCTTTGATATGTAGCTCCAGCATTTTTGAGTCCGAATGGCATAACATTCCAACAGAAGGTTCCCCACACACATGTGAAAGTTGTTTTCTCTTGATCTTCTGGAGCAATTTTGATTTGGTTGTACCCAGAAAAGCCATCCATTAAGGAATACATTTCATAGCCTGCAGTCATGTCCACTATCATATCAATGTTAGGCAGTAGAAAATCATCCTTAGGGCATGCTCTGTTCACATCTCTAAAGTCCGTGCACACTCTGATTGAACCATCTGGTTTTGAAATAGGTACAATGTTAGAGATCCACTCAGCATAGTCTATGACATGGATGAATCTAGCTTTTAGGAGTTTTTCTAGTTCTGCTTTGACTAAGAGCGCAACATGAGGATGCATCTTTCTCAATTTTTGCTTGATTGGTTTTACTCCAGGAGCAATGGATAGATGGTGCATAATGAGATTGGGATCCAATCCTGGCATATCTGAATATTTCCATGCAAAATTGATCTTTTTTTCTGATAAGAATGTAGTGAATTTTTGTTTCTCTTCTTCTGATAAAGATTGTGCTATATGTACCAATTGTGGTTCCTCTGTTGTACCCAAATTGATGGATTGAGTGGGCTCAATCAGAACTGGAGATCTATCCTGTAAATGACTTGGAAGGACATCAAATATCTCATCCTTAGGCACCTCAGAGAGGTTTTCACCTTTAGATACGTCTTTTCTTTTTACTTTTGTAGGTTCTGAGATTGCCACAAAATGGTTTTCACCCTCAGAACTCTCTTTCTTTTTCTTTTTACTCTTGTTTTTCTGACTAAGATATTTGATGTCCGACTCGGTCATGCTGATGCTCAGTTCACTGATGGAAGTACTCATAGGCTCAACTGCATTGAGGTAGCAGGCAAGGGCATAGTCATTTGGGAAGGTATAAATACCATGGTTTGGGTTTGTGGAAGTTTGGTCCATAAGATCAGGGCGTTGGATAGTCTAAGCGGGAAAGGCTTGGGATATGGTGTTCATAGATGTGGAAATGTCATCATTGGCCCTAACCCGACGCTCAAGTTCAAAGGTGATATTACAGCTCAAAATGTTCAATTCATGATTAGGCTCAACATCATCATGGGAGTCCTCTTCAGCCATAGGTGGATCAGACACGTTAAGGTCATTGTTTTGCTCTAGACCTAAATTGGGTTGAGATACATATTGGTGAATAACATCAATATATTTCTCCATTAGAAGCTCATCTTCTTCTAGAATGGCACCCCATTCATAGTCATTTGACTCAGCTTCTGATTCAAGATCTCTAGGAAATCTTAGAAAATGTGTGAAATCAGGATGAATACCCCAAGAAGGATTACCCTCAGTTTCTGACTTGAATTCATATTCATGAGAATCAGTGTCAGAATAACTACCCCCTTCTTCTTGATCAGTTTGATCACCTTCAAGGTTGGCTAGTTCTTGTGGTGCAACCATCTCTTGCGCTACAGTAGGTTCTTGTGTTTCTACTACATTAATTCTTTTGATAGGATCATCTGTATCATCAAGAAGATCTTTGATCTCTTTAGGCAATTTTTCATAGGGGATAAGCTCAGAGCTATCTGAATCATCATCAGAGGGTTCTGTTTCTTCTTTCTTAAGAAGGGGTTCTCCTGGTGCAATTTGTTCTATGACATGAGAACAACCACCTTTGAGATGATAGGGTTTCTTCTTAAACCATAAGCCACCAGTATCTTTGTTGGCTCTACCAATATGTAAAATGGGTGTCACAAGACCCTTTCCGCTGATTCCTAGAGGTCCTTGACCGAAATATCCCATCTTGGCTATCAATTTGTTTCCTGGACCATATGAATTAGAAGGGATTGCAGGTGCTATAGATTCACTAGGTTAAACAATTTTAGATTCAGAATCCTCTTTGTATAGCCATGCCAACACAGCTTCATCCTCTTCAAATTCTTGTTTGGATACTTGCCCCACCACAAAATTTCTTTTGTATGCTTCCATAGGTTCCTTAGGTTTTGATTTAGACTGCTTCAAGGATTGTCCATACGACTTAGGTGAGATCAGGAGAGATGTCAGAGAGAAGACTAGCTCTATAGTGTATTCTCCCATCCCATTTTCTTTGATATTGATCTCTTTAGCAATGTCTTCCATCTTGGATGTGGAAGCCACATTTTGTTGCTTGATGGAAGATTCTCTGTTATTGGGAACAAGCTTATCGTCACTTTCCTTCAATGTATTGCAAGTTGTACTCAGATCTGCTGGGATAGTAACTTCTACCCCTTCATAGGGAAATTTCAAGCATTGATGGTACGTAGAAGGAATAGCTTGCATTTCATGTATCCAGGGTCTCCCTAGAAGGATATTGTAAGCTAATGGTAGATCAAGCACCTGACAGGTGGTATCTTTGATGACCGGACCCACTTTGATGGGTAAGACAATGGTGCCTTTAGAAGATCTTTCTTGTTCATCATAGGCCTTTATGGTGATCTTCTTTCAAGGATCAATAGCCATCTCTGAGAATCCCAACTGTGTGATTAAGTTGTAAGAACAAATGTTGAGGCCTGCGCCCCCATCTATCAACACACGTTTGACTCGACGGTTTTGCATCAAGACTTCTATGTGCAAGGGCTGATTATGTGGGTGACTTAGGGAGTTGTCATCTTCCTCTGAAAAGGAGATATATTGCGGAGACGTTAGATGACCAACCATAGTCTGGAACCTGTCTAGATCTAGATCATCAAGAACATTAGAGCCGAGCAAAGCTTTGTCTAGGATATCTCTGTGAGCTAGAGATATTCGGAGTAACTCAAACATAGAGATTTTGGCATTGGTATGCTAGAGTTATTGGATGATGTTGTAAGATGTAGGTCTTGTATCCTTTGGATTGGAAGATTTCGAGGCAACCTTCTATTTAGAAGCAGATGTGAGATTGAAAGGTATCTTAGGGACATTAGATGAACTTGGTGTTTGTCCTTTCAGATGAGCCTGAGCTTGTGATCTGGTAACCGCATTAGCTGAGGAATGATTTCTATCTCTTTGTACAATCATGATGACATTGCAGCTCTCAGAGAGACATGGTTCAACCATATTGATGACAACATTGTTTCCAGGGTAGGCATAGTTGACTTTTGCCCCCATGTTAGGCTGAGAAGTGGAAACTCCCTTGCCATGTTGTGGAAACGGTTTTGTAAATTCTATGTGATCATTATTGCTGGTTGGATCATCAATCATGATGTCCCCTTGATCTAGCAAGTCTTGAATGGTATGCTTCAAGTGGAAGCATCCATTAGTTCTGTGGCCTTTAGTTCAATGGAAAGCACATAATTCATTATCTTTCCACCAATATGGTTTTGGATCCGGATCAGGGTTTCAGATTGGTGTTAAAGAGATCATGTTATCAGCTATCAGGGTTCTCAGGGTAGATTCCAAAGATTCTCCTAGGGGAGTAAATTTTCGTTTATTATCCCATCGTTTGAATGGCTTCTTTGGAGATGGTTCAGCAGATTTTTGCTCTAAAGCTTCAATGGATTTGGTGGCAAGGGTGAGATTATAGGCCGGTGCCTTTGATGGGGTGCAGATAGTGTCAACAACACCATCAGAGATGATACCTTTGTTTCTATTCCAGCTCTTGTTTTTATCTTTTGAGCTAGATCCAGATTCAAACTTGTCCTTTTGAAGTGTGATTTCTCCTTTCTTGACAAGTACTTTCTCAATCTTGATTGCATTATCCACCATTTTATCAAAAGACACATGATCTTGCATTTGTAATGGATAATTGAGCTCTGGAACAAGGTTATTGATAAAGATTTCAAGTTTCTCCATTTCAAGAATTTGTCTAGCATATAGAGAGAACTTCTTTCTCCACCTCTTGAGGAAAGTTAGGAATGATTCCCCTGGATATTGCTTGAGGTTATAGATATCGATCATGGTGACCGGATGTTGAATATTGTAAGAATATTGTTGATAAAATAATTTAATCAATTCCTCAAAAGTTTTGATCGTAGAAGGTAATCTTGAAAACCACTGAATGGATGCTCCTCCCAAGGATCTAGGAAAAAGATGCATTAGATAAGTCAGTTCATGCATGAATTCCATGGATTGCGTACATAACTCTCTAACATGATCTTGAGGATTAGAGTGTCCGTCATATTTGTCATACTTTGGTATCTCCACTCTTTTTGGGAATGGTGGCATATACAAGTTTTTGTCGAATGGGAAAGGACATAGGGCCTCCATGGAGAACTCCTTGGGTTCCTTCTCCTTCTTAAGATTGTTAAATTCGACTTGTATAGCATGCATCTATTTTGTCATAGCTGTGAGTGGAGTTTCTTCCTCATGTGTGATTATATCATCAATGTTAAAGTTGGGAGGAAGCTTAGCCCCTTCCTGGGCTAATTGTAAAAAGTATGCCTCTCTATCCATTTTCAAGAAATGGCTCATGATTCTCTTGAATTCATCATCATTCTGACATCAATGGATTTCAGAGGGGGTAGGTTCTTGGTCGGCATTATGTTGAGAATGGTGTCCTTGGGACCCTCCTCCTAGAGAACCATGATTTGTCCCTGCTTGAGACATGGTAGGAGTTTTTGGGCTCCCTGGAACAAATTGAGGAGGAGTTTGCTGATTACCTCTGTGAGTTGATAGAGGAGGTATGTAACCAGTTTTCAATCAAAAGTTACTGAGACCGTCATCTTCGTAGATACTTGACTTGATGAGTTGTTCAAGAGTTGGACCTGGGGTATTGGTCAAAAGTAAGTTCTGAGATGTTTCTTCTGATTTCTTGTGTGAAGAAGCTCTGGTCTCCACCATTAACTTTGAATGAAACAGAAGAAAAGGACGAAGACAACTGAAGAACAATTTGATTCGAGAAAATTGGATGACGCAACCTTGTCAAGATTATGATAGTTTTGAAGATCTGATGAGATGTGGGTGAAGGAAACTGTGCCCTGGATGTATGGGATAGATCGCCCAAAAGATAGCGGACACGAGTTCTCAACACTTAGTCTATTTTTGAAGATTGATAGTTATGACAAGGTTTTGACACGAGATAAAAAGGACTCAAATTGATCAAATAGAAGACTAGATCGGATTCAAAAGATCAAACTCGGAAAATGGTAGAATGCTCAATAGCTACTGCTCTGTTCCTGACACAATGATATTTTTGACAGATTCTAGAACTAGGCTGGAAACATTGGATATCTTGCAATTTGACAATTTCTGACAACTCTCTCAAATTTTTCCAAACGACACTCTGCAGACTCGTACGACACTGGGTAGTCTATGAAACGATAGTTGCTAAACTCATACGACAGTTGGGTAGAAATGAAACGACAGTTGTAAAACTCATATGACAGTTGGGTATCAATGAAACGACAGTTGTAAATATCATACGATAGTTGCTAACAAGATTTTGACTTTCTTGAATTTGCTAGTTTGAAAACTCGTACGACACTGGGTTCTCAATCGTACGACAGATGGGCAATACTGAAATGACACTTGAAAAAACTCGTATGAATTTTGACTTTCTGAAATGACTTTTGACTCCAGAAAGAATTTACGTCAACTTTTACAAAATTTAAGGTCTTCAGTTCTAGATTGTTTGCAAATTGTACTGTCCAGATTTTGAAGGTTATACCAGATTTGATCATTTTTAATAGCCAAGTAGATAAACAAGCACACAGAACAGCAAGCAAGTGATTCCAAGCACATCTGAAAATAATGAACAAGGGAAAAAGCAACCTTGCGCATGAACAATCAAGTGACCAAATTGTGCTAATCCCTGAGAGTACTAATTGTGTATGTTCTGAAAAGTTTTGCAATAACACACATATACCGGAAAGTGAAAAATTGGCCTCTCTAGGGTTTTTAGTAATGGTTTGACTCTGCAACTTTTATGATTCAAAGGGGTGAACTCCAATCCCGGCGCACCAGGGTTTTGACACAGTCCGAGAACTTAATCTTCAAGAGCTGCTAGGGAGATCTGACAACCCAACAATGAACCATACCCGTAGAGATTTCTTCCACAAGGACATTTATATAGCGGTTGTCACTACCATGGCGAAAATAGCTATTACTGCTTGAGGTTCCATCAACGCAGTTTTCCTTGCGAAGGGATTGTCTGCTACGGTTAACCCTCTCTAAAGGTGACTCACAGATTTATACCACAAGGGGACTTGGCTTCAGATTCAAGGTTTTGACACCTCTTCACTTTTAACCCAAACAAAGCAAGCAGATTAATCCGACACGCTAAGACAAAGTTTTGTTCCACCAAGGTTTGTGATATCAACTCCACGTGATCTATCAACCTCTCCGGGGAGAGAATGTATCAATCAATAAGAGAAGACGCACTAACCAATTTTGATTCACCAAAGCTCATGATATCAACCCCACGTGATCTATCAACCTCTCCAGAGAGAGAATGTGTCGATCAATAAGAGAAGACTCACTAACCAAGTTGAATGTGAAATGCACTAAGTATCCTCCCTACCTACAAGGATTCTATCGTCAAGAAAGATTTCTCTAGGAATCCAATCTCTCAAGAATCACAAATAGTGTTCATAGGGCCTAATTACTATGTGAGCACAGATATATTCCCGAAAGCAAATCTACCAAAAGTACCCAAAAAGCAGAAAGAGGAACACTTAACACTTAAAGCAAATATGAGATGAGTCCACAAGGTGGAACATTTAACACCTCACACAAGTTGAAAACGAGTCCCCAACTTAGAAAATAAGTGATTTCCTAAAAGCACAAAAGGGTTGCCAAGTGGAACACTTAACGCTTCTGTCATGTTGACCCCTCCCCTTTATGGCGCTGAGATTGCAACCACGGGGCAGAAATGAGGGGCCAGCAGATTAGCGAGTCCAATAACCCAAGATAGCAATCAAGATCAATCACAAGTATTCTAAGACTACTTAATGAATCCTTAAGGGATCACAACCTAGTATCAAATTATGCAAGTGTGTAGAAATAGATCAAAAGCATGAAAAGATGCACACAAGCTTGACACATAAGAGATTTATTTTAAGTCCAAATTGAAATGTTTTCAGAACAAGGAGAATACCTCATGATCCTCGCAACGCGTTTAGTAGATTCTACCTGATTTTTAGCAATTTTTGTTGAGCTTTTCCATGCAAGCAAGTGACGAACTCTCCAACAAGCAAACAAGCAAACAAGATATGCAAAATATATTCAACTTATGAAAACCATAAGGTTAGCTCTAAAAATCAATTGTTAGGAGCAATAATAACCATAAATTAATCCAAATGACAACTCATATCATGCATTGAATCATATGAAAAATAAGTGCATACCCATCATAAAATTTTAATTTTTTTGCACTACATTTGACCTAGTCAACAAGATCTGATTTTGGCCACAAAAATAGAAATTTAGAATAGAGACCCCTACTAAAAAATAGAGAGCTTTCCAAAAATGCAAAAATTTTAGAAAAATCTCTTCATTTGTGCCCTAGAGACCCATTTTATCAAAACAGACTAGTTTTTGCAAATTGACTATTTGAGCTATTAAATTGCATCCAAATTTAAAAAAAAAATAATATAACCCCTGTAGAATTTAAAGAGCTTTCCGAAAATGTAAAAATTTCAGAAAAATATGCTGATTTGTGTCAGATATTAATTTTTTATGAAAAATCAAAAAACAATTATTAAAAATTCAAAATAATTCAGAAAATTCTAAATTTTTTTTTGAAGCTTTCCTGATATGTCTATAACTTGAAAAAAAAATTTCAGACCAAAAATCCAAGCCATTTGGGAGATAAAATTAAATCTTTGAAACTTTAGGGTTTTAGCTCCAAGAATCAAAATCAGCATGCAAAGGTGAGTTGCCCCACTGTGGGCGCCAGAAATGTGGTGTGAAAATTGTACCTAATCTATAGACACAACACTCAGTAAAATATTAGAGGTTAGCTAAAATCAAAATCGTGCAAAATTGAAATCTACTCTAACCAAGCGATTTACTACCTTCTAGTAGGTGCGAGATTGATGTTCTCAGATTGTAATCGAGATCAGTGACCTAGACGACACTTAAATGAAGGATTTGAATGCAAAAGATGGATATGAAATTGAATGCAATTAATCTATATTTTTGATATTTTCTATGCAATAAGAATGAAAAAATTGATATAAATCTATGCTAGTATGAAAATTGATATGCTATGAATGCTATTGAAAATTGATATGCAATGCTAATCTAACAATGATATGCAATATGAATGCAAAAATAAGATTGATCTCACAAAGATGTCGATTCGCAAGAGTTTTGATTCTTCAATTCCAATTCTCTAGCGTGATTGTGCAAAAATATGAGATCCTGTGGATTTGAGAGATGATTGAGAGATGAATTATGAAGAGATGAGCCTTGATTTTATAAAAATCTAGGGCTTTGGAGGTGCATGAGAAAAAGCCATAAATCACTCAAATAACTCAGGTTGATTTTTGAGTTATTTTTAAATAAAGGATAATTAACTCACAAAAACATGCAAAAGCTAAGCTTTAACTCAAAATAGAGTTTAGCTTTAATTGATAATTGATAGTTGTTTGCTTTTATGATTGTGCATGTTTTATTTATGAATTAATTTAATAATAAAGTGATTTATTTCCAACTTAACTGCTTTTAAAAATAAAACAATTGATTTATGGGTTAATCAATTATTTAATCAAACTTTTATTAAAAACTATATTATTAAATAATGACAACTTGCTTTAATTAATTAAATAAGAATTTAATCAATTATTCATAGGATATTGGATTTATTGTCAAAATTAAATAATACAATTAATAATAGATAGAATTAAATTTAATTTAACAATTAAGTGGCAAATATTAAATCTAATTAATTAAATATGCAAAATATTTAATTAATCAAATTTTAGGATAAATGTGATTTATTGCCAAATAATTATAAAATTAAAGATAATTATGATGATTAAGAATATTACTAAGAATATTCCCCGATGCAAAATTTAAGATAATCAATTATGATTCGATGATGTTTAGATGTGCCTTAGATTAGGACTTTGATGTCGATTTCATTTGAATTGAAGATGTAGGAGATTAATGAACATATAGCCCATTTTTGGGGTATTACAACTGTTAGGTCTACTCTATTAAGAGATTTTAGGTTTCTCTGTTACAATGATTAGAAAATAATAGAAAGGTATTTTCAAATTGACAACTCTATATTGTCTGATACAGATCAATGAAATAATGAATAGATATCACCTATTCATGTGAAGATCTCAACTTTGAACTGCTCGGTAGCCTTGTCTGATTTTGCTTAATCTGAATGTTTCTGAATTCTGTTATGCTCTATCTGATAACTGATATCTTGAAGTTGGCTAATGCTTCAAGAACTTCTTCACTTGTTCTTAATTTCCTTGTCAAGCTTATGTCAAAATGACATGAAATATAATTATATAGCATACTACTTTTGCCTCTTAACAAAATTAGGTTACAATATCTTAGAGAAAACCCTAAGATCTATGGTGTACAAAAATAACCTAGATCTAGCAATTACATAAAGATCTTCATTGCAATTAATGAATATATCTATAATAAATGATCCTCAATCTTGGTAAAACATTTTGTGATTCTATTATAACCGTTTGCATAGACAAATGTGTCATTACTGATTATTATGCCATTTTCAAAGATGCTCGGTAAACACTATATATACTGCTCGGTAATTATACTAGTGCTCTGTGTCCAGTTTGTCCGATGTTTACTGTCACTTGGTATCGGTGTACACTGATGCTTGGTAAAATTGCTATGGTGTCCGGTGTAAAGACTTAACCGATTAGCTTGAAGTGCTTTCTTTTACCGACTAGAGTAATATAGGTAACTGACCGATGTCTTTGATACTAATGACAATCTTTAATGCTCAAATAGAGATAACAATCTCCCCCTTTGGCATTAGTATCAAAACCTTAAATGTATATAGACCTTATGTCTAAAACAAATTTCTGTCTCCACCATATATACATAGATATTTATCAACAAAAATTTCTATACTCTCCCTCGGTGCATGCTCCCAGTAATGTGTAGTATACTTAGGATTTATTTATATATTTGGCAAATACATTGTTAGCCCCCTTTTTGATATTAATGCCAAATACAAAAATGTATACTTATAGCTTATCAAAAATGTGCTTATGGGTTTTCTTCAATGACTCCAAGAGGTTTTCCCATTCCTCTTTCAGGTTGGTGAGAGCAATGTGCTCAAGACTAACTTGTGCATGCATGTCAAAAATGTTGTCCAACATAGAGATTTCTAGTGTTGCAACAAGTGTTTGTGCCTTGACAATATGCTTCTCAAATATTTTCAAATATGGAAGCAGCTCGGTTTGCAATTCTATGACTTGTCATTGATTATTTCTTCTTGCTTTCAGAGATCTGCTCTTAACCACCGAAGTTCTTGAACTTTCAAGATATGCTTGGCAAATGCTTGAGGCTCGGTTAAGGCTGCCTGCGTACTGGCTTGGATTTATTTATCAAGTTGTTTAATCTTTTCACTGACCTCAGTAGTAAAGTGTCCATAGTGCATAGCTTTATCAAAAGTTGACTAATTAACTAAGTAATAGACTGGATGTCAGTTATTACCTCAGATAACTTTACCTTATTAATTGCCACTTCTTGGCTAATCTTTTTTACAAGTTTATTTTGTATCTTTGATTCTGCCCTTTCTTCTATTCTCTTGTCAGATTTTGTATCCGGGGTGTTTATTTCTTCCACAAGTGTAGCCGGTTGGTCCATTATTGGAGTATCTTCATTAATGTGTACCTCGGCTATGACCTGTTGTAAGATATCTCTTATATTTTCAAGTATTTCCTTGCTCTTGCATTCTTGTCTCAATTTTTCTTGTGCCAGCTTCCTTGTACACAACTCCCCATATTTTATCAATTCCTCAGGGCTTAGGGTCTTGGGGTCACACTCAGGTATAAAAATGACTTCTTCTAAGGTGATTGACCCTTTAACTTCTTTTTCTTCTTTTTCTTCTCAATTTCTTGAGGTGAACTCTTTACAAGTGGTACAATGTCCTTTACCTCAGAACTTTCTATAACCTGCCTGGTTGATACTGTATCTACCTTCTGCTTCTCCTTGGTGACCTTTTTGTTGGTTGACTGTGTCAGAGCCTCTGATGTAGTGTCTGGTGGAGTGGTCTCAGTTACATTAGGATTCTCTTGATCCTTTGTTTCTGTCTCTATTGCCTCTTTCTCTTCAGGCTTGTTTGTGTCAGCTGGTATCTCTACTCCTTGTTCCCCTGTTGTATCCTTTGATTGCTCAGGGTCTGAGCCTTCGGGTTGTTCCTGTGATAAAATTTCAACCGCTTCCACAAGGATAGGAAGCTCTCCTGATAATGATGTGAATGCAGACTCGGTAACATGACCTTCATCTTGTGTATTGTTTGGCGCAATGTTCACATCTTCATCTTCATCTTTGTCATTAGGATCAGCATTAGTGATGTCCTCAATGAGTACATCCTCGTCATTTTTCTCCTTAATTTGGATCTCTACTGGATTTGGTGAATCCCGTGAAATATTTATGACTTCATTGACAAGTGTTGTATCAATCACCTCAGTAAATGATACATCTATTTCTCTAGTCTTCTTTGCCAAATCAGCATCATCTATGTAGATACCTTTTGCTTTTGACCTTTGTCTCTTCTTAGACAAATTTAGAAATGCATTTTTCTCAGCTTGCTCTTTTGCTGCAATTATTGATGTCCAAATGAGTTGGCTAGACTCATCAATATTTGCCAGATTTTCATCTTATACTTGCATAGCCTGACCTTTTACTTTGAATCTCCTAGAATAAGTATCCATATAATCCTTAATTTCATCAAGAGATAAATTTGGAGTTGCCAAAACCAGGGCTTGTTCCCTCATTTTCTTCTCGGTGTCCAAAGCATAGGACCACTTTTGATTTATTCTCTCATCTAGTGCATTGGGCAGTGGTTTTTCAAACTCCAATGGAACTCATTTGAAGCTTATCATCATCTGGATGACTGCCTCCTCAATTTTGTTTTGATCCTCAGTAGACATGTTGTTAAATTGACTAAGTTCTAGATCTATGGGTTCTCCATTCTCAATTATAGCTGCAAAAACTTCATCTATTGTTTTGTTCTTGTTGCTGACAACCTTGAACTGATTGTTGTCATTTTATTTGTCTTCAAGGTCTTCTCTTCCTCATATTAGTTTTCTCCTTTTCCTTGGTGCCTTAGCTATGACCTTGGTTCCTCTTTTTGCATATGTCTTGGACGATGTAGCTTCCTTTGGTTTTGTTCCCTTCACAATTTCCTTTTTCAATTTGGTGAAGCTACAGTTGCTGACCTTGTTTGTGCTCTAGACTGCACTGGCAAATACCTCTTCTTTGGAGTTGGAGTAGGAGAAACTAGTATTGAATCTTTTTCTTTGTCAGACTCGGTTTCCTCACAATCATGTGCTTTGTCAGTCAACAGTAATTGACCTTCAGTTGCAGGTTCAACTGGTGACTCGTCAAATGAGTCAGATTCATCTCCAAACTGTTCAGTTAGTGTCTTCATCATTTTCCTAGAGTTTCTAGTCATTTTACCAGTGACAAGACCTATTTTTATTCTTGTTTTTGCCTCTTCATAGGTCCCAAACCTTTCAGCCTTTATGTCATTAGGTGTATCTAGTAAAGTCGTGATTGATTTCAAAGCGAAATCAATATCCATTTTGTATCCCATGGGGGCTAGCCATTTTGTTCTCAGCTCAACAACTTTGATTAATGTGTGGTTGGTGTCTACTAAAAAAGAAATATCCATTTCAGATTTCTCGACCAATGAGCTAGGAATCCTACTTCTACGATTCATCTTAATCTTAAATTGCTCAAAATAATCATCTACAACTTTGTTCAAATTATCTCCCAGACTTGTCATTATATCAGAAATTTGACTAACAATTGGTTTGTCGGTAGGCCAATCTATGTGACTGATAGAAGAAAATAATTTTTGAAGATAGAAAAATATACACACCAACAATGATCTGAACTTACAGGTGTTAGACTCTTCTGACATGTTCTCGTCTAACTGCTTCAATAGTAACTCGACAAGGTCCAATTGGTGTCCTTTCTTTATCATCTTAAATGCCATGTCCATAGCACTACAAGGAACAATGTTCAGTCTACTCGACTGATAGAACTTATAACCAATTACATGAGCTACAACTTTAACTTTCAGATCCTCAATTGAAGCAATCTTCAGTGCACACTAGTACATTTCACCTTAAATTTTGACCTAAAAATTCAACCATATCATAAAAATGTTTAGCTTGGTCGCATTACAAAGGAAAACTTTTGTTTTTTTTAAACTTTTAATCCTGTTTTGGTCTCAATTTTGACCAACGATGTGTTGGTCGAAATTGAGACCAAAACAGGATTAAAAGTTTAAAAAAACAAAATGAAACTTCATTTGAGAACTTCGATTTGGAGATTTTCCAACGAGAACGCGGGCAAAGTTGAACGAGAACCTACTGCCTTCGATTTGAGGATTTTCCAACAGCAGACCCTTCAATTTGGGGATTTTTGAAATTTCAAACAACACACCCTTCTAAGTCTTCGAGAGTTCACAGGAAAACTTAACCTGGGCGATCAGGCCAACAAATTTGAGTACGTTCTTAATCTTTATGTTTTTTTTCTTCTGTATACAGTAGAAATCCTACTAGAATATGTGGATGATGTTCTGATAGCGGTTCAAGCTTGCATTGCTCGTAATCCCTCTGCTCAAAATGCTCCATTGCTCCCTCTCCAAACTAAGCTATCTGAATGACTGGTGAACATTGATATAATAAAATTTCTTTGTTATGCAAATACCTTGAGGTATAGGATATATATATATATATATATATATATATATACATATATATATACATATATATATATACATATATATATACATATACATATATATATATATATACATATACATATATATATATATACATATATATATATATATACATATATATATACATATACATATATATGTATATATATTTCTATATATATATATATATATATACATATACATATATATATACATATACATATATATATATATATATATATATATATATATATTTCTATATATATATATATACATATATATGTGTAGTGTAAAAATGACCACACTTCTATGAACCATTACTTGCAAGGTTGCTCAACAATGAGGCCTCACAAAGTGGTTCATAGCTCTGTATGCATGGAGTTGCAAAGGACTTAGGAGTTTTTCTCTCAGCTAGAGCTACAAGAATGTGACCTTGCTAGTCAACCATGCAATGAGAGATTCAAGTGAAGACAAGGGCAAGAGTGCCAATGTCCCCAAGAATCTAAATGAAAAATGCAATGCCAATGCAACTAGTATGAATGTGCAAGACTAATCTATCAAATGAAGTGCAAACTAAGCTATGAAAGGAAGTACAATAGATTTCAAGCCCCTAATTAAGCTATGTGAGATCTATTCTATTGCATAAAAGGAAATCTAATCTATGATGCCATGATCATGCAACTAAGAAAATAAATATAAACTAGATGATGAAAGCAACAAGTCTTCAATGTCTTCAAACTTCAAATGCACCTAAAACCTGCAGCATAACATTAGCATAAAACATGGATATGCAAATGGAGAGAGCTCTCCTTTTATAAGAAATGAGGTGAAATGGACCATTGAGATTAAGAGGCAAAAAGTCTTAATCAGCGGTGGAGCTTGAAAGAAGAGCAATCCATGTGCACAAGCATCCTCCAATGAGAGTGAAGTGTTGACTTTTGAGCCTCATGTGAGACAAAAGTGCTTTTTTCCTTTTTTGTAAAATATGAATAATGCTTTATTTGTGCAACTTAGGATAAGAGGAAAGTGGGGCTTTTTATTTAATTGAAAGGGGAGGAAATATTCTTTTTAATTAAATAAAGACTTAGGATAAATGGTTAGCCCATAGGATAAAAATTCAATAAATGATCGAAATTAAGACTTGATCAAGAGATTGATAATGTTGAAAATATTGATTATTGATAAAACTGATTCAGGGTTTATAAATTGAATAAATGGGGCCCAAAGTCTAGGCGACCATTTTTGGGTGCATACATTTGCCCCTCTTTGACTAATGTGTGATCGATCTGGTAACACATGTAGTCAAAGAAGAATTGAAATGTGAGGTCTATTCGGGATCACAAAACAACCCAGATGTGTGTTCATTTTGGGAACACATCGGGACAAGCATAAACAAAAGCTTAGACCAACACCGTCGCTGCTAGGTGCAAATCAAGCTTTAGACAAAACTATCACCGTCGTTGCTAGGCAATAATCAAGTCTAAAAATGGGAGATAAGAATCTCAAATTTGAGCAAAAGCTCACAAAAGATATTTGAATCAGGAAGATCAAGCAATTGGGGATGAGAATCCCATAGGTACTACCCCCTCGGAATTGAAATCGAAATCAGGTAGAGAGGAGAACAACGAATTGATAAGGATTTTGATCCAATCAAAATAAAATCACAATCGAAGGTAAGGGTCAATAGGTTAACCATTAGGCAATGAAACATGCCCCAGCCTGATTGAAAAGATGTAGTCAAATGTGAGAAATGAGGGAATGGAATGAATATGAATGAAAGACTAGAAGTTTGGAAGACATGAAAAGGAAGGAATGACGATGCCCCAACAAAGATTAAAAGATTAAAAGATTAGGCCTCAAAAGATCAGCCAACTGCGCAGAAGGGGGGAAGATTTTGAAACACAATTTTGACTATCAAGATGATCTCGGATTTTGATTTCGAGTCCGAAAATGGATCCAGGACGTTGAAATTAGCTAGGGGTGCAATTTTTGTGCAATTCCGAGGTGTTTTGAAAATGAGGTCAAAAAGTCAAAAGACTATAAAAGGGGTCAAAATGTCATTTTCAAAAATCATTTGTCTTTTAGCGATTTGAGAATTTCAGAGCTTTAGAGAGAGAAAATGGCCCAGCAAGCAGGAGTTCCCGTCCATAGGCATCGATTCGAGCGCGCCCGGTTGCACAACCGGCCACCACACTATCCTGCCCCGGTATGTTTTCGAAAAACTCGAGCTTGTTGGTCATTTTTAGCATTTAATAGCTTATTTTAGCACTTTTTTTCAAATTTTAAATTTCAAAATTTTTTTTAGGCGAAATATCGTGCGATACTTTAGAAGTATCGCGCGCTTTGGGGAGAAGTATCGTGCGATATTTTGCGTGTCCCCAAAGTATCATGCGCTTAAAGCACCAGTATCGCACGATACTGGGCGAAAGATCACACGATACTGGGCGAAGTATCGCGGGATATAAGGTTTATCGCCCCACTATAGGGAGAAGTATTGCGTGATACTTCTCCAAAAAAGAATATCGCCCAGCATAAAATTTTGATTTTTAATGCATTTTTGAGTAAAAATGACATGGGTCTAGACAATGTTACATTTTTAGGGTGTTTTATACTGAGTTTTTAGACATCCATCATGATACGTGCTAACAACTGGCTTGGTTTTGGCTTGCAGGAGGTTTTTCCGGCGCTCATCATCAGAGCGCCGAAGGTTATAGGATTGCGGTGTGTCCGGGATCTAGACGATCCGGGCAATGCCGACCTCAGGGCGATGGGATTTTGGTATCTATTGAGGTACCCCTATATCCGAGCGGACCATGGGTTGTTGACTGCTCTGGCCGAGAGATGGCATAGCGAGCACAACACCTTCCACCTTCCTACAGGTGAGACATCCATCACACTGGAGGATGTCTATAGGATCCTCCGAGTTCCATGCCACAGAGAGCCTGTAAGTATAATCATGTTTTTGAGATAGTCATGTAAAATGTTTTCAAAAGATGAAAACTAACATGATTTATGTGTTGTCACAGGTATACTATGATCAGGATGCCACTGAGGGGCGTCGATTGATTCAGGAGATATTTCAGAATGTGACTATCCTGGACAGGCATGTCAGCTGGGAGCGACTGCTTGATGATTTTGGCAGAGATTATCCGGTGCCATGCATTGTGGCATCTATCATTTCATAGATCCTGATGACTGATCGTAGTCAGAAGGGATTCCCGCTTGGATGGGGCAGGTTATTGGTAGACTTGGTAGGCAGGCCTCGACGGATGGCATGGGGGCCTGCGATCCTGACAGAGATGTATCATGAGCTGCACGAGATCGTCTACAGGGACGGTCGGACATGGGCATGTGGTGCCATCTTGGCACAGGTATGGGCATGGGAGCACATTGCTGTGGTGCACCTCAGGGTTCAGCCGAGGGAGAGGAGGTACCCCTACATCTATAGGTACATCAGGTTTATATCACATGCCCATTCTAGGGATGTGACCTATTACAGATAGATTCTGGATGAGATAGCCTCATTTACATGGAGGCCGTACAGGGAGGTTGAGGTTTGGGGGGATGCAGCGGATGATTTGAGCTACATGCTGTGTAGTCGGCCATTGGTAGGTCGATATGCAGAGATCGTAGAGAGAGTCTGCATCACTCGGGTGTGGCGGCAGTTTGGGAGGCAGCAGCGAGTCTCGATAGAGACTAGTACATATGCCAGGGCTAGGGATGAGGAGGGTCATGGGTGGCTACCCATGCTGGATTATCAACAGGTTGTCGCAAAGACAGCAGCTATCAGGAGTGAGCCTTGGGATTATTTCTCAGATGTGGCAGACGCAGGGGCTGATGGAGCCTATAGAGCAGAGCGGCAGAGGGTACCATTCCCTCGGTTTACAGTACCAGATGTACAGGTGCCAGCGCCGGGAGGAGACAGAGGGGACGGAGGGGACGGAGGAGAGGGAGGAGGGGAGGGAGGGGATGGAGGAGATGGTAGGAGGGGGAGAGGGAGGAGGATGGAGAGAGGAGAGGGGTCGAGATCAGGTGGCCGAAAATGGTCACGGGGATAGAGATCGGCGACACCTGAGGAGGAGGCGAGACCAGCTCGCCGGCAGGTAGAGGCACAGCAGGAGTAGCCTGCGGGGGGAGAGGACCTGAGAGCCTAGATACAGGCTCAGGAGGCAGAGATACAGTAGCTGCGGACTACTATAGCCGTGAGAGACCAGCAACTCCTGGATCTGAGGGCAGAGCGGGATCAGTAGATAGCTGATCTCAGAGCAGAGATAGCATGCCGTGAGGCGATGGCACAGGCCCACGCACTGGAGCTCCGACGAGAGTCAGCGAGAGCCGCCTATTATCACGAGTTATATCTGCAGGCCATCCCAGAGGGTGAGAGAGCACCATCATACTCTCAGCGGGCAGGGGTATCAGATGTGGTACTCGATAGGAGAGCTATGCCTCCACCACTGCGAGCTCCTCACGAGGGTGGTAGCGAGTCTTAGGGTTAGGTCTTAGATGTTTTGGACATATTGTGAGACTTTTGATCCAGATTTTGGGATCTCATATTGTATTGCATATATAGATTTATGAGATTACTGGATGTTCGATGTTTCATATGTATTCATCTCACTTATGATGGATGTATCAGTTTATATATATTGTCTTGTCATTTTTCTCAAAATGCTTATGTATGTGCTTATGTATGTTCTCTCTCATAGATGTATGTTTAATTCTCATGATATAGACTTATGTTTCTTGAAAATGACAGTTTTGATATAGATATGATGATATGATTAACCCCTTGTGATGAACAGGAACAGGTTCGAGATGAAAAAGACAAGGAGCGAAAGACATGATCAAGAAGGAGAGAAGGTGAGCGCAGTCGACTGACAGGTCCACGTAGGATGAAAAGGAGAGCTCTTTCCATATGCAAAATGCAAAACTAATCTAATATGACCCTAAAAATGCAAGCTACTATGAAAGTGGTTGACTTGCAAGGTCACAACGCTTATAGACATCTAATTATCATCATCGAGCGTTTATTGGTAGCATCGTAAGATCATACAATGCACACTAGCATAACTATGTGGATATGAATATGATCTTTATCAGATAGAGATGTGGGAATCTCACCTAGGCATCAAAAGACATATAGGTCAAGATGACTAGTGCGGTGAGATCACCTAAATTTGATATAGCGAGATTATGCTTGTATCAAGACACATGAAAGTCAGGATAGCTAAAAGCATGCACTCGCAAAACAGTCAAAGATAATACCTCGTCAATCCATAGTGTCAAGTAAGACTAGCATAAATGCTCATGACAGTTAGGATCAACAAAATATACCCACAAGCAGATAAAGAAAGAAAACATGTTCTCATTCCCTCAGTCTTCTAGCTATGCATCATCGAAAACTTCTCAGGGAGAGATCACTCATCAAAGAAATCCTCATAGACAGCACACAAAGAAAAATAAAGTCATCATATCGTCATTGAGTTGATTGTTTAAGTGCGTGTGTGTTGGTCATAGAGTCAAATTCTGAGTATCATATCTGCAAATGGGAAATATCGCATCATACGAGACTGTTGGGTAAGACACCTGATAAGTGTTAAGAAACACTCGACGCAAGGATAGTGTTGAAAAACACTCTTTGGGGTGGTGTTGAAAAACACCTGTTGTGAAATGGCCCAAGAGACAAACGCACCTAAAAGACCAATGCTAACAATTATGCCCCCTAGACAAAGACAAGGACCAATTCCAGACTAAGCCAAATAAGGTCAAGGCATAATGGGAAGTGGCTAAGTGTCGAGAGTGCATGCTAACAAATAGGGGTGCAAAGGCCTCAAGTAGCGCATGTTTCCAAGTTTTCACCACTTGGATTGTTTTTTCATTTTTTCATTTTTTCTTTTTTTTGTATTTTTGCCACCAAGGCGCCTATTGCTAGGTTTTCACCAAGGCACTTTTTCTATTTTTTTGATTTTTTGAATATTTTGATTTTTTTGTATTTTTTCAGGACTTTATATGCTTTTTATGCTTTTTTCAACGTCATATATAAATTTTTTTGGTATTTTTTTCAGGATCAATAAGTATGTACAACGGATGCCCCCAGATAGAACGGGCATCAAGGATAGAACTTCTTGAGGTGCACAATGTTGATGGGATCAGGGAGCTGTTCTCCATCAGGATCTGACAGTAAATACGCACCAGTACCAAAAGCAGCTGTGATGACATATGGTCCAAGCCAGTTAGGTTCAAACTTGCCCTTTTGCTCTTTATTTTGTTGGTTCTTAGGGTTCTCACGTAAAACAAGATCACCTATTTGAAATTCTCTAGGGCGAACCTTCTTGTTGAATGCCTTGGACATACGCTTCTGATACACTCTCATATGATCAAAGGAAGCCTTATGCTTCTCATCTAGAAGTTCTAGTTCCTGTAACCTCATGGTGCGGTAATCCTCATCTGTAATCAAACCTTTGAGTGAGACTCTAAGGGATGGTATCTTGACTTCTAAAGGCAATATTGCTTCAGCGCCATAGGTGAGAGAGAAAGGAGTGGCTCCTGTAGGTGTGCGAATGCTTGTTCTGTAAGCCCATAGTGCTGGATTGATTTGTAAGTGCCAATCCCTACCATTCTTGTGTACTGTTCTATGAAGAATCTTAAGAATGGTTTTGTTAGAAGCTTCTGCCTGTCCGTTTCCCTGTGGAAAATAGATGGAGGACCAATGTTGCTTGATTTTAAACTTTTTACATAGGTGCTTTAGGTCTTTATTCTTAAATTGACCTCCATTGTCAGTAATGATCTTAGAAGGCACTCCAAATTGACAAATGATATGATTCAAGATGAACAAAGAAATGGTCCTTCCTGAAGCAACAGAAAGTGGTACAACCTCCACCCATTTTGTGAAGTAGTCAGTGGCAGTAATAATGAACTTGTGTCCACCTGATGAGTTGGGATGAATATGCCCAACCAGATCAAAGGCCCAGCGCTGAAATGGCCAATGAGAAACATAAGGAATCAGCTCCCTACCTGGAGCATGAATCAGGTTGTCGTGTTTCTGACATTTTTCACATGACTTAGCAAAGGTGACTGCGTCCATCTGCATTGTGGGCCAATAATATCCCACTCTAAGGAACCTTCGGGCCATGGCAAGACCATTAGAATGTCCACCACAAATGCCCTCGTGGATATCAGCTAACGCTTGGTTGGATTCCTCCTTTTCCAAGCACCTAAGGAGCGTCCCATCTAAACCCCTCCTATATAAATCACCAGAGATGAGGGTGTGGCGAGAGGCGTTACGGATGAGGTTTCGGCGTTCGGAGCGAGTGAATGTGTCAGGGATGATGCCATCATGAAGATATGAATAGATAGCACCATATCGGGAAGACTCGTGTGTGATAATGGCACAAATAACACGGCTTTCAGATGAGTCAAAGATGGGATGGTGTAGCTCTTCCACCAGGAATTCAAATCTGGATTCATGTGTCTCCAACTGAAGAAGTGAAGCTAATGTGGCCATGGCGTCTGCAGCTTTGTTCTCTATCCTAGGGATTTATTGAAACGTCACAAAGGTGAAATAGCGTCTCAAAGAATCAACCATCTTTTTATAGGGTATCAATTTGTCATCCTTGGTTTGATACTCTTCATTGACTTGGTTGATGATTAACTGGGAATCCCCAAAGACATGTAATTCTGTGATGTTCCATTCTATAGCCATTCTCAAGCCATTAGTTAAAGCTTCATATTCTACAATATTATTGGTACATGGGAATAATAGTTTGTAAGACTTCGGAATGTTGTACCCATGTGGAGAAACAAATAACACTCCAGCACCTGATCCATTTTGCATGCGGGAGCCATCAAAGAACATTGTCCAAGTGCGAGTAGTGGTATATAAGATGTGTTCATCTGGGAATTCCACTTGGACTGGCATACTATCCTGGATTGGAAAATCAGCTAATTGGTCGGCAATAGCTTGCCCTTTTATTGCCTTCCTTTCAACATACTCTATGTCAAATTCAGTTAGGACCATCATCCATTTAGCAAGTCTACCCGTCAGGGCAGCCTTACCAAGCAAGTATTTAAGGGGATCAATTTTGGCAATCAAATGTATGGTATGGGCAAGCATGTAGTGGCGCAAATTTTGAGAAGCAAACACCACCGCGAGACAAGACTTCTCAATATTATTGTAATTGATCTCATAGGAGACCAGAGTACGGCTGATATAGTAGATGGCTCGTTCTTTCCCAGTATCATCTGATTGAGCCAATAATGCCCCCAGGGAAGTGTCTGTAGCTGAAATATATAGGATCAATGGTTTCCCTGGAATAGGAGGCATTAGGATCGGAGGATTGGCCAAGTATTGTTTGATCTAATCTAGGCTCTTTTGACAATCCTCGTTCCAAACACAAGAAGCACCCTTATGCAATGTCTTGTTGAAGGGTTGCGCTCTATCTGCAAGCTAAGAAATAAACCTCCTAATTGATTGCAGACGTCCCTGAAGACTTCTCATTTGGCTGATATTCCGAGGAGGTGGCATATCTAGGATTTCTTGGACCTTTTTGGGGTCAACCTCGATACCTTTTGCTGATATTATGAATCCTAAAAGTTTGCCTGAGGTGACGCCAAATGCGCACTTCTTTGGATTCAATCTAAGTTGAAATTGTTCCATACGATCTAGAATTACTTCCAGATCATTGAGGTGTGTGTCCCTTTTTCTTGATTTTGCCAGGGTATCATCCACATAATCTTCCATATTTTTGTGCATCATATCATGAAAGATAGTCGTCATAGCTCTTTGGTAGGTTGCTCCTGCATTCTTTAACCCGAATGGCATGACGTTCCAGCAGTAGGTTCCCCATGCACATGTGAATGCTATTTTCTCTTGGTCTTCAGGAGCTATTTTGATTTGATTATACCCCGAGAAACCATCCATTAGGGAATATATGTCATAGCCCGCCGTCATGTCCACTATCATGTCAATGTTTGGAAGTGGAAAATCGTCCTTTGGGTAGGCTTTGTTTAGATCTCTAAAATCTGTGTAGACACGAATGGACCCATCATGTTTGGAGACCGGTACTATGTTTGAGATCCATTCTGCATAATTGATGGCTCTAATAAATCCAGCTCTCAAAAGTTTTTCTAATTCTCCTTTGACAAGTAGAGCTACATGTGGATGCATTTTTCTTAATCTCTATTTTACTGGCTTGACTCCTGGAGCTATAGATAAGTGATGCATTATGAGATTCGTGTCAAGCCCTGGCATGTCTGAGTAGGTCCATGCAAAATTAATTTTCTTTTTCTGTAAAAACTGTACATATGCCTTGGTCTCTTCCTCTGATAAAGACTGAGCAAGATGGACTATCTGAGGATTTTATTCTATGTTTAAATTGACCGGCTTTGTTGGTTCAATCAATATTGATGATCTATCTTGGAAATAACTCGGCAAGTTATTAAGTACCCCATCCTTAGGTGCCTCAAAGAGGTTTTCACCTTCGGATGCGTCATTTCTTTTTACTATTTTTGGTTCTGACACCGCCACAAAGTGGTTTTCGCCATCAGACCTATTTTTCTTTTTCTCTTTTGTTTTGAGACTGAGGTACTTAATATCAGGCTCTGTCATGCTGGTTGTTGGTTCACTGGTGGAAGAAGCCACGGGTTCGAGAGCATTCAGATAGCAAGAAATTTCGTAATCGTTGTGAAATGTGAGGAATGTGGGCTCTTGGTGGCGCTGAGACCAGTCAATCAGGTCAAAGTGAACAAGGGGTAAGTCAATGGTGGGTTCGATGTTGTTAATGTGAAAGGTGTCATCTCTGGTGACCATATTATCAGAGTTCATCAAGTCTTCTCCTAAGATACCCGAATTAGGACTCATCCTATCAAACGAAGCGTCGTCTACTAAGGCGATTTGAGGAGGGCAATCCTCTAGTCTGACACTAGGATCGTTAGTCGCATCGGGTTGGGTACTATAGGCATGGATAATATCCACGTCTAGATCAATTGTTGCATCTGAAAGTGAATCCCATTCATATTCATGGGAGTCTGTCTCTGAGTCATCATTTAGGCCTCGTGATGTAGAAGCCTCAAGGTTAGGAAGGGTTTCCCCCTCTCTAGTGCTAGTATTGGTACTATCCGTCGTAGCTAGGACAGTAACACTTTCCTTTGTCGATCTAGCAGTCACACAGTCACTATCCGTTGCAGCTGGGATAGTAGGACTATTAAGCATCAACTCTGTGGAATCTCCCCAAAGGAGATCCGTTGAGGGCACCCAATCATTAGACGCATCTTGTTGGTTGGAAAGATCAGGCGTATAATCTGCATCACTGTCACTGTCTGTCGCAGCTGGGACAGGGACACCTTTCTTCTTCTTATTCTCAAAACCTAAGCCAATCGTGGACTTGTTCTTTCGTCCAAAAAGAGCATGATCAAGAGGCTCAGCTTTAGCATCCAGCCTATGACTAAGGGGACCAAATCTGGGATATCCCATATTTTTAACCAGTGTATACCCTTTCCCATAAGTTTCAGGTGAGGGAGCAAAATTATCATTATGTTTGTATTTCTCCTCGTGATATATCCAGTCCCTTACAGAAACTTCCTCTTTCTCTTCTTGAATGGGGACCGAAGACTCAACAAATTTCCCAAATAACGTCATTGCTGATGACGAAGGCTTCACATTTGGGGATGGTCTCCCATAAGACCTAGGAGAGATTGGCATTTTTGTAAAAGAATCAATCTTATAATCTCCCATCCCAAGGTCCATGGTCTTGAACTGCTGCTTGCATTTTTTGAGTGAACTACTAGGATTGTCAGCTTCCCTATTCAAAGGTACATGTGATCCCGCAGAAATGTTATTAACTGATAGAGCACTATCTCCAGGGATGCAAATTTCTACACCGTTATGGGGAAACTTAACACACTGGTGATATGTTGATGGGACTTCCTGCATTTCATGAATCCATGGCCTACCTAGCAAAATGCTGTAGGCTAGAGGTCCAACATCAACAATTTGGAATAATATATCTTTTTCTACGGGACCAATGCGAATAGGCAAAACAACCAATCCCTTAGAACTTCTTTCTGCCTCGTCATATGCTTTGATTGTGATCCTTTTCTTTGTGTCAATGACGTTCTCGGAATACCCTAGAGCTAGCAGCAAACTCAGGGTACAAATATTGAGCCCCGCACCCCCATCTATCAGTACACGCCTAACACGGGTTTTATGAATCATGACTTCGATGTGTAAGGCCAAATTATGTGGGTGACTAATGGATTTGTCATCTTCTTCTGAGAAGGTGAGGTAATGAGGGCTAGCCAAATGGTTGACCATGTTTTGGAATTGGTCAATATCTAAGTTATTAGGGACATTGGCTGCTCGCAAAGCATCCTCGAGGACGCGCTTGTGCTTAGGAGATAATTCTAAAAGCTCAAAAATGGATATCTGAGCGGGTGTACGTTGTAGCTGGTCAATAAGATTATAATTGGAATCAGGACCAACAGCAGATTTGGGAGGAGCACCTTTGGACACGGGCTATTTAGACTTGCTAGTGCTAGGACCTTTGATGATAATGGGTGCTTGGGCCTGACCCCTAGTGACAGCATTGAGGGATTGGGGCATTCCTTGTGAGTGAGGACCTCTTATCACCACAGCGGGTCTTTCATTAGTCATAGGAGTTGAGTCCACATTATGTCCATAAGGATCTTTCTTTCTCACCATGTTGATGTTATCATCAGCCACTTCAAGCATGTTAATCACATTGTCGGCATGTGTGTATGTATAGTTAATGGCCGCCTTGCCATTCTTACTGCTAGAATTCTCTCCTTTTTCATATTTAGGCAAGGGCTCTTTAAAGGCTTTATGGTCTGCATTAGTGGTTAACCCATCCACTTGTAATTGTCCTTTCTCAATAAGGTCTTGGACAAGATGCTTGAGTTTAAAACAATTTTCTATGTCGTGTCCAATCCCATTATGGAAAACGCAAAAAGCCTTAGCATCCCACCAATGAGGTAAAGGATCCGGTATTCGATGTTTTGTAGGATCCTGTGGGTGCGCCAAATTATGAGCAACTAGTGTCTTGAAAACATCTGCATAAGATTCTCCCAATTTAGTAAATTGTCTTTTCTCCGTTTTAGATCTCTTTTGATACTTAGGTTTGTCTTGTTGTGTTGAAGATGTTTGCAACTTCATAGCTTGAACTGCATGAGAGAGGTTAAGAACTCCTTCATTTTTGACCTGAGATGAATCAACAACTCCGTCGTTGACCACTTGCTTGTTTTTGTTCCAATAGGAGTTCTTTTTGTCCTTGTTACCATTAGTATTGTTATTTTGGCTATTGTTGTTATTTGTTGGTTTAGCCAAAATTCCTTGTTCTTTTAGGACATCCTCAATGCGACATGCCACCTCTACCATAGTATCAAAGGAATTAAATGGGATTTTCTTGACTTCATATCTGAGTTTTGGTATTAGACTGTTCACAATGATATCAATTCTCTCTTCTTCAGGGATTGTCTGTGGGTATTTCGAACACAATCGCCTCCATCGTTGTAAAAATGTGACAAAAGATTTCCCTTGATTTTGTTTAAGTTTACACAAATCAAGCATTGTGACCGACCTAGATAAGTTGTAAGCGAAATGCTGAACAAATCTTTGGACGAGTTCTTTAAATGTCTTTACTGGAGGGGAAAGGTTGGTGAACCACTCCATGGCTTGACCTTTTAAACTCCTTGGGAATAATCTCAGCAAGTAGGAGTCTTCATGGTGAAAGGAAAAGCTCATTATGTAGAATTGTCGAACATGGTCGTGAGGGTCACTAGTGCCATCATATTTGTCGTATGTTGGGAATTCAACTTTCTTAGGGAATTCTACCATTACCACACTTTTGTCAATGGGGTTAGGACATATGGAGTCCAAATGGAATGTGCTCTTGGGAGCCTTCATCCTGTCTATATCCTTTTGCATTTGTAAGATCACCTCATCAGTTGAAGGATTCTGTTTCTTGATCTTTTGGTGAACATCAAAATTATATGGAACTTTAGCGCCTTTGTTGATAAGGCTTTCCAAGAATTGGTCTTTGTTTTGTTCCACATATTGCTCCACATAGGCTTGAAAGGATGGTTCTTGTTGCATAGTCATGAAGTCCATATGATCAAATTTAGCATAACTGCCTCCATGTTGTGAGCCATGATGTGCTCGTTGGGAGGGTTGCTTTGAATGTCTATGAGACGACTGTCTCCTATGATGGTCATATCTTGAAGTCCTTCTTCCTCTAGGACTTGGGGATCGTGAGGGTGTCTTTGATCTTCTTCGAGGGATAGGGGAAGGGGTAGATGGAGGTGAGTTGGTCCCACTATTGGCTCCCCTCCCGTTAAATCAGCTTTGGAGTTGTTGTGCATAGAGTCTATCTTCTTCTTCTTGGGTGACTCTTTTCTGTATATCCAACAATGCACGTTCCTCTTCTTCTAGTTGTCTGAATTTTTCTTTTTTAGCAGCCTGTTCATCTAAGTAGGCTTGCTTCTCTCTCTCAATGCTTCTCAATTGTGTATTTGCATATCGAGAGGTGTCTTTATGTGGGGAGGTTTGTCTCGAATGCCTTATTGCATTAGCTACGTTGATATGGTGATCACTAGATTCGTTGTTCTGGTCTTCGTGTTGTGACCCTGAATTTGAGTGAGCTTGCTTATGCTATCTTTCGGCTCGTTGATGAGCATCAAAATATCTCGCGTTGTTAGGAGGTGACCCGGGTGGACTACCATGAGAAGAACCACCATACTCTCTTCTGTGTCGTTGGAAGATATCCTCAAGAGTTTGATTCATGGCTTCTCTTTGTTGTCGGGTGAAAGTGTAACTCATGTCCATACTTGATGAAAGTGGTACAAAAGAGGTGCTCACTTCACTAGGATTAGCTCCCGGATTAAAACAAACCTTGGATTCACTCTTAGGAGATTGGTCAAAAAGGGGTCCTTTTCCCTTAGGTTGTCGATGAGTCTTGACGGGTGGTAACTGGTTAACGGCAACAGGGGGTCGCTTCCCTTGATTAACTTGGTACCTTGTCGTAACTGACATGAAAGAGAGATATTCTCAATGATAAGGTGACTTTTCAAAGTGTCAACACCAGACTAAGATAATCGAAGTCCTCTATTGTCCAAAGCGAAATGAAAAGAAAAAGAGGGCTTTACCAACATTGTCAAAGAGGTGCTTCAAATCAAAGGGTGACTACCCTTGCACTTTTGAATCAGGAGGTTGGACTAGGCCAAAAGATAATTGAAATTGAGATGAAAATGAAAGCGATTTGGACAATAAGAGAACTAAAATTTTCCCAGAATATAGCTAACAATTTTAAAGATGAACCTTGGCACCAAGAATGGCTTTCTAACTTGACAATTATTCCAAAGTGACTTTGTAAATCAAATGATGCTATCCCGGAGGACTAAAAACCAAAAATTTGGAGTCAAGACAAATCTCAAATGTCAGGGTGAGAAGCCTTCTCTAAGA
>BSBK01000286.1:707500-930000 GCA_027943335.1 Chamaecyparis obtusa | reverse complement strand
TGTAGCAAACTGTAATGTCCCCTTTTTGACTAACATGAAAAGTGGGACAATTACTTAACTTATACTTCTTACTCTATCCAAATAATTGTAATTAAACCAAGTGATGGATGTTATACAAATAATCAACTGCTATTTCTGATATATGTAAATATATACAAGATTGATATTGAAATGATAATTTGATAGCAATGTATGCTATGTATTTATTAGATATGCTATGAATGACATTACTTCATCACTTATAGTGATAAAGGAGTGATGCTATGTCTGTTATACAATACGCTTATGTAATCGATATATACTGCTTTCAGTGATGGATTGTTGTCTGATCTATCGATTTGATTATGCAATGTATAAATATCACCAACAACGATATGTTGTTGTTTCAGATTTATATTTATATGTTTGCAACTCAATAATGAATGCTATTTCTGATTTACAACTTAAAAATCTGCAATGCCTTGGTGCTGTCTCTGATCTGCAATTAGATTACTTGCAACCGATAATGCCACAAAGCACTTTGCTCTTATAGAGCAGATCCAAACTGGATTAAGAAAAAAGAGGTAATATTCCAATGATGTTTGAATTCAATGATTGATCTTCCTTTTTATATCTTATGTTATGAATGATGAGACATGATGCCAATAGACATGAAAAATAGTATCTCCTTTCCTTATAACTAAATGCACCACTACATTACTAATCACTGTATTGCCTCCTGCATATCTTATGATTAGCTTGCTTACTAAACAGTGCTTAATCACTTTGTGCCTTCTCATAATAACCATAACTATTTTATCTTCCTCCATTTATTGAGTATTATTATTAAAGCTATTACCAATCTATTTTTCATCACATCCTTCCTTATGGATATCGATACATTTGACTAAAATCATCAATGTTTGATTATTAATATTGATGTTAGTAGTGCCTTTTTGTCTTCATTGGTCACTGATTAATAAAAGTCCCTTATGTGATTCTTATCAAATCACTAGCAGTGATTAATCATATCAAAGCTAGGAACTTATCCTCTGTTCCAACTTATACTTCTTCAAGTTGCTGATTGATACTTGCTAGGATCTCAATCTATCTGCATCCCATGTTTCTTCACATGATATCAATTAATCAGTAGATATTATTTTATCATATTTGATATCAATCACTGGTTTGACTAATTGGAAATGTTTTAAAATTTAGTAATTGGTTATCATTAACAGTGACTAGTCTGAAAACCAATCTAAAATTCAAGCTCATTAATGTCTATGGTCCTATACCAAACAAGGTATTATCCAAAACTAAATTGCATAGTATTATATAGGCGCATCCCAATGTTGCACAAAGGAGCATTCTTCCTCTCAACTTGGGTACATATGTTCTATTGACAAAGATACTAGACTGGCATATGGTTATACTATGCTCATTCTTTGGCAACAGAGAAAAAAAAGATGACATGATTTTATATCAGTCGTGAAGATTGATTGCAATTGAATTAATGGTATTGGTGAGATTTAAGCTCTTGTTTGAGGATGTCCTATCAATAATCAATAATTTTTTTCAGTTAGGACAATGGTTGGGTTCCCATTGTAGGATTCACAATTGTATTTACAATTGTGGAGATTTATTTTAGATGGATTTATATGGCCCTGGTGAGTTTTGGACTCTTGTTTGAGGACATCTTATCAATAAGTTTCCTCAAATAGTACAACCATTGGGTTCCCATTAGAGTGTTCCTCACTGGATGTACAATTGTGAATCAATATCTTTTGGAGAGAGTTAATGGTAAAAGATGTCAACAAAGGTAAAATATTTTTTGAATCATAACTTATAATTGAGCATAAGCATCTTGCTTGGAGTATTGGCTAACTTTGACTCTCACATGAAGCACATCATAGGCAAACCATGTTTCTGTCAACATCTACTAAGAGATATCTAGTCAATGCGAAAGGTATCATTGGTGAGGGATGTTAATGTAGTGCAAATAGGGTTGTTGATGTGTGATGATATGCAATGTCACCTTTTATCTTTAGCCATGTTGTAGTATAACAAGGAGATGTTGTTTGATGACATATCAATGCAACCACTACACCAAAAAGCCCAGATTGATGGTGAATGGCACCCACTAGCGTTAAGAATTGGATTTTTTGTCTAGCCATAGTGCCAGTGGAGGCTAGCACCCTCATGGACACATGGCTATTGGCCCCACCATTTTGTACCCTGAAAACCTAAGTGACGAGGGAGATTATAGTGTGTACATTTCATCTAGTGCCCTTTGGTCAAGTTTAAGAGGGGATAGTATGATAGCATTGGATAAGTATCCCAATGAATTATAGAGATTGGTTTGGCATCCTTTGGATAATGTATGACATAAATGTTAATGTTCCCTAAGTTAGTTATGTTAGTGAAAGCCACAACCATTGCTGAAACCCACTAGGCTCCCTTGCATTACAGACAAAAACTATTGGAGAAAGTTATCAATTAGTGATAAATAGAAAGAGCTAATCAATATCCCAAGTAGATAATTGAAGTGTTTGATTAATTCAATGCTAGAGTGAAGATTATTGGATATATCGTACTCTATACTTTATATCACATCCACATATGTAGAGCAGATTTAATATTAGTGCAATAATTAAATGATTAGATTATTTCATGCTAAAAAAAGAGTTGATAATTCTTATAATATTTATTCTTATGCATCAATTATTGACTTCCAATGGATCATAAATATTGTTAGTTTATTTATCTGCTTGAATGTTTTTTCTCAATGATCCTGAAATATACTTGTAGAGTTTGAACTCAAATCAAAATCAACTGAGGATATTGGTATGGACATAAGCAGATCATAAATTTTTAATATGATAAAGAACACTTACCAAGAATTAGTTTTTTATTTCCTTGTACAATATTCAGCTCTAGAATAAGACTGCCAAACTTGGTACAGAAAACACCTTAAGAAGGATATAACAAGAATGTGCACAAACCAGTAGCCTTCTCCCTTATTTTCCCATATTTCATCTACTGCCTTGAACAATAATGGTGCATATAGAAAGTACTGCACACAAGAACACAATGAAACAAACCCACAAGAACACAATGAAATAAGCATAAAATGAATGAAATCTAAACTCTTGTAGAAATCTATTGGAAGAGCATCACAGTTACCATAAGTGTATTAAGACTAGAAAAGTTGGGTTAAGCCACTTAGGATCCTTGCTCATGCTTAGAAACAACTTTATGTTTTGTTGATTCCTATTTTTGGGTCTGAACAAGCTTTCGTTGTCACTACAAGGTGCATAAAAATGCCCAAAAGGTACCATGTAGTGGAATATAATTACAGATAATTGTGGATAAGAATCAATGTTGAACAATTGGGGTTTGGGTGACAACAGTTTGAAGTTCTCTTTTCTACTAGCCATGTTGTAGAAAGTAGCTTAGTAGAGGGAAAAAAAGGCAATGTCCCACATGAGACAACAAACTAATTCATTAACAAACTACTATGAGAAGAAACATGGATCAATGAGTTTGACTCAAACAACTACATAGTCAAATCATGATAACAATATCCCTATTTGAAGGTTTTAAATTTCACAATTAACCTAGTTAACTCTACCTTTGATTGATTTCTGCATTAGATCATTTCAGTTGTGCCATTATGGTGCAGTTGAGATATTGTTTGGCAACATGAAATGTTAAGTATTGTCACCAATGCAACCATAATATTGCTTTGAGAGTTCCTTTTAAAATAAAGGTCATTGGTAGCAAGTTCAATACTTTTTATTGGCCTGAAAGATATTAGAGTGATGTTACAAGGGTGACAACAACCCTAGTAGCATGAACTAGGCAAGACTATGTCCCAAAAGTTTTGTTGCTTATCCCAGTCTAAGCTTTTAATCATGAATGAATGTTATTCTTATTGATCACAAGTTGATTCTCATTTTCTTGACATTAAATGAAGTGTTACAATTCTTCAATAGTCGGTAGGTGTGTAAGGGTTGTATTAATCATAGCTTGTAGGTTCGAACTTGAAGAGTAATTAGCAAGCCAAAAAATCCAAACTTGGAGAGTACTAAGGGAAAACTTGAAAACTTAAAAAATGCTATTTTTTGAAAAAAATCATGCAAGCTACAATTACAAAATGTATAAAATGAGCTTGGTGGGGGTCTAGGAGTAATGGCCCCAACAATGTTGATGTGCAACACCCCTCAAAAGGGTTTTGGGGGTAGCACCCTCGATGGTGGCTACCTAGTGCACCTAGTGTACCTAGTGCATGATGAGTGGCAATATCCTTATCCCTATTTTGTTCTTTATAGCAGTCTGGTTTCCTTGTATGATCGGTGGCAATATCCTTATTCCAATCACTGACTGACTCTAGTTTATTTACATCAATATATTTGTATCGATTGCATCCTTCTATGCTTTATGTCAATATTGCTATAATCGATATCCTTTTCAAATCGATTCTCTGATATAGAGGTTGCTATTATACTTATCATATCAATTAGCATTATTATCGATTAATCTTATAGTTGGTGCCATTATATAATTGACTTAACTGTTCTTGCTTATTGTTGATTGATCTCTCTGGTGTTGTACTCATTACTAACTTCATTGATTGATCCTTCATTTATAACCGATTATGGACTTTATTGTCATGCCTTTGTAGGTGTCGATTCTCTGTTACATAACATCGTTGACTTGTTGCTGACTTTGAGAGGTCACCAATTATTAGTTGCTGAAGATTATATTATTGATACTTGGTAATATCAATTGTAATTCCCATATCATGAGTGCCAACAAATATATGGATATAGGAGCAGCAACATTATTATTCCTCAAATATGGCAGCGCCACAAAATACAATATCAGATATAGAAAAGTATGACAGACCCAGTAGATATTGGTAAAGTGTTTACCTTTTTAGATACCCTTTTCTGAGTTCTTGAACTCATATCAACCTCAAGTCTTCATCCCTTGACTGGTGAACCTTTCTACTACTGCTTGCTCTCTTTCCTAGGCCTAATTATCCCCCTTTATCAAAGCAACCCTATACTCCACTACTCTCCAAGACTCTATGACCTTAAACAGTCTTATATTAGGTTTCCAAACCACCAATTTTCTACTTTTTTTGGTCACACTACTCACCCAACTTCCAAACCATTAAACCCTTGTTCCTAGGGTCATAAATCTAGGGCTTTGTGGCAAATGCCCTTCCTGGAAACACACACATTCAAATATAGTTCAAAAACTCTCCAATACATTCCAATAAACATCTCCAACCCTTAATTACTCTCTCCAATCTTCCAATCACTCCTAGCCATCATTTGGTGCCTTCAAAGTGCACCTATTGTTGTGTGCTCGCCAGTTAAACACTATTCTTTCACTTTGCACTTTTCCCTACATTTAAGACCATATTTAACACATATAATACACTATGGAATCTCCCACAAAAACCAAAATTAGTACAGAGGTGGGATCGCCTTCACATCTTTAGAGAATACAATGGGACTGCTGACTGTACCCTGCTAAACAGTGACTGTTCCCGCACTAGTCAAGACCTTGGTATTACAAACAATCAAAACAAAAAAGTTCTTGCATAAATAAGTAAAATTAATGTTTTAAAATGTTCCTATGTTGCCACCAAACAAAAATCACATGCTATTCATTCGAACCAATTTACTGTTATAGGGATTGTTCCACTGGACAACAAGTTACCAATTTGCAGAGAATTTAACTTTGTTCCTTCAAAATAAACCTTTCACTTCGTGCCATTACATATTCATTATGGTCCCCCTGTCCACTCACATTGATCTCTCTAAAATAAGACTCTAACCTTCAAGAAAATGACTTGAACCTTCAAACTACTTCCTAACTGCCTCTATACCAATCTTAACTGATTGTTAACAACATAACATAAGAAAAATGTTGTCAAGTTGACAACAAAGTTGCCAACTCGACCACTCAACCTTTCTATACTAACCTAAAGACTCTTAAAAGGTTTAAAGACAACCTTGAATAACTTCTTACCTCTACTAACTCCTAACTAATCCTCCTTAAGCCCATTTGGCTTATATTGCCAATGTTGGCAATTTTAAAAAATATTGCACTTTTAGTGCCTTTTACATCTTTTAGAGGCTTTGATAGCCTTATTACATATTTTAAGACCCTTAAAACCATATTAAACATTACATCAAATTCAAATGACCCCTATCCCATAAACCTTACACCTTAGCCATTTTGGCCTAGTTGCCAATCTTGGCAATCTATTACATTTTTAAGATTTTATCATTTCTATTACATCCCAATGGCTCAAAGGCCATGGTACATTATCAAATGACTTTACATATCTTCATTAGGCATTTATTTCCCTTGGTACCTTCATGGTCTCCTTCATAGGTCCTGGTGTACCTTGTAGTTTCATGTGTCCACTTGGTGCCCCTGCACCAAGATGAAAGCATGCAAAAACTCTATAGGTATACGACTTGTGAGTGTACTTCTCATACAAAGTATTACTATTATAGTTGCTTGAACTTAAATATGTTTTCTCCATTAATATCAGGAGGGCAGCTAGATTAGGTTTCAAACTTAGGTCGAATTCCTCAATATTTTAGATTAGACATTATTTTGTTCTATAATCCTATCCTTGTGAGATTGATTGACTGAGCATGTCAATTTTTTGTCATTTTACTCAAGAAATTGAATGCATATATTTCTTTAGGCTCATCAACATTATTATGAAAGGATATTGTATATGCCAGCTTTCAAAATTACTAGCACTTAGTTGGTATTGACATAATTTTGAATAGGGGTCCTTATATTACACAAAATTCTCATTAAAAGTTAAAATATACCATTAAAATCTAAATGATAAAGATATTTCATATGATGTTTTTGATATTAAAATGGTTGAGAAAATGGTTGTTTAGTAACGATTTTTATCTGCAGGTTGCAAACAAATCATCCTTCTTCCACCAATGAGTCATTCCATTCAAGAAAGACCATGTCTGACAATATCAATGCACAAAAAAATAGGGAGACAATTGCTAGACTGTGGTCTAACTTAAAAAGAAAAGGTGATGGAAAATGTTATTGTCCTTGCAAAATTTGTAAGGGCTTAAAGACTCGAAGATATCTAATCAAAACAGCTGAGGAACATTGTAGGTAACATGGTCACATTGAAGGGGGAAATGAATTTCATCCATTGGTATGTATTTTAATAATTTATAAAATACATAAGACATGATTTGATGATGACAACATGGTCATGGTTAATATAAGGTCATCATTTTCATATAGGTCAACGTCCCTGAGTTTCATGTTATGGACCATGCCAATCTGGAGAATGTGGATTTCCAAATGAGGGAACATGGAGGTGTGAATATAAAAGTGGAAGGTAATGATATCATGGAAGAAGACCATGATGATGAAGAAGATCAAGATGATCACGATGATCAAGATGATGATGATGATGATGATGATGTTGATGCAGAGCTTGATGTACCTATACTTGAGAAGGCACATGAGCCCCTATATGAAGGCTCCGAAACAACTCTTCTTGCCGCTGTATTGTTGTTGGTGAACTTGAAGGTTATGAATGGTTTATCCAATGTAGCAATGACAAGTATGTTAAGGTATGTCATCTTTTTTCATTATTTTTGTCGTAATTCCCTTACAATTAACATTGGGTGAATCGTGTAGCAATTAATATTCTTTAAATTAACAAATTATATTTTTGGTCATAGGTTGATAGGTGAGTGTTTGTTACCACCATCAAACATTCTACCTCGCTCGTACCGAGAATTATCTGCCATTATGAAAGATATTGGAATGGAGTATCAAACAATACATGCATGTCCGAACAATCATATTATATATCATAAACAGTATGAATTTGCAACAGAATGCCCTATTTTCCATATTAGTAGATATCAATCAGATCGAATAACAAAAAAGGTGCCTCGCAAGGTTCTTCGGCATATTCCCATTATTCCACATCTGCAACAATTATTCAAGTGCAATAGCTTGGCACAATTTATGGATTACCATGCACACAATAGAAGTCAAGATGACATTATGCGAATGCCTGTGGATGGTTCGACATTTAAGGAAATAGAGGAAAAATGGCCACACTTTAAAGAAGAACCTCGTAATCTCAAGCTTTCATTGGCAGTGGATGGTGTCAATTCATTTGGAGAGATGAGATCTACTTACTCAGTGTGGCCTATTTTTGTTATCAACAATAACATTCCTCTTTGGTTGTCCATAAAGAGGGAGCACATAATGTTGGCACTGATTGTTCCAGGTATTTTTTGATTTAATGGTCATCTAAATTAATTTATTATTAATAATCCATCAAAATAGTCATAATAATTATGTAATGTTTTTGTTCATTCAACTAGGTAAGTACCAAGTTAAAGATATCAATGTATATATTGAGCCCATTATCGATGAGTTGATGGTGTTATGGAATGGGGTCACTATGTATGACATCTCTAGGCCAATAGAACAAAGACAATTTCAATTCCATGCAATGCTTGTATGGACAATACATGATGCCCCTGGGCTAACACATTTTTGTGGTATGTTCTCTTCTTAACGCCTCTTTTTTGGTATGTTATAGTGCTAACACAAAGTTAACACATTTAATCTAATTATACACAATCTTGTAGATCTTCAGACAAAGGGAAAATTTGCATGTCCAGTTTGTGGTCCAAAGATGAAATCTCATCATTCAAAAATTTTAAGAAAGCAAGTGTTTGATGAGAATAGACACTTTCTCCATAGAAATCATAAGTACCGAATTACTGAAAAACATCTTTTCAATGGGAAAGAAGAGACTACATCAAAGCCACGGAGAATGACACCTCGTCTATGGAAGTCGGCATACAATAAAATAAATCATCGAGGTAATGTCATTCCATCTGATGGTTTTTGTTTCAAATTTATATTTTGATATTGTGTTTTGTTTACTGATGATGTAATTGATGCTTGTGAAGGTCGTTAAGGCATCAATGACCGACTTCCAAAAGGACTAAAAAGTTATCTTACGTAATTTACTAGGTTGTCGTACTACGAGAAACTCCCAATCATGCATTTGTTTGATCCTATGCATATTGGAAAGAATGTAATAGAGACATTATGGAAAATATTGGATGGAAGGCGTGACAAAGACCAAATTGTCAAAATTTGTAGTGACATTGAAGAATCCAACCATGCAATGAAAAATGTCATTCGATCAAATAACAATGGAGACCAGATTGATACAAGTGCCCTTACATGGTTATTGTCGAAGCAGCAGAGCAATGCTATAAAAGAAATTATAAAAAAAATATGATTTTCCACAGGATTTGCTGCGAACATAAATGATCTCATATCAAAGAAAAGTGAATTTGGGCCAGGGATGAAAACACACGATTGACATATATTTATTAAGGTAATTCATATTATTTTGTATTCACTATATATTTGTATACTGCATGTGGTTTTCATTGCATTCTTTTATAAAATATTGACAAGATCATTTTACAAATATTGCAGTACGTTCTACCTTTATCTCTCCCACACCACTTCGTCAACGGTGTCAAACAAGTTATATATGATCTTGGAAAATACATGAGGTGGTTGTCATCTAAAGAAATCAATAAAGAAGATATAAATATTGGAAGAGAAAAATTCCTCTTCTTATGTGTGAAATGCAAAAGTGTCTACCTTCAACTTTTTTCAATGCACAAGAACACTACCTCATACATCAAGTTGAGGAGATTGAATTGTGTGGACCTGTACCAACTAGGTCAATGTGGATGGTTGAGAGGAACTTGAAATTTTTGAAAGGCTTGGTTTGACAGAGAGCACATCCTGAGGGTTCTATGGTGGAGGGATATATGGTATACCAGACCATGGTGTACATTAGTGAATATCTTCCTAAGTTTGCAACAAAGATCCATGTAGATCATATTTGGGATCCCAACTCCATTAACAAATTCAAAGGGGAGTACTTGATGGGAAAAGGTAGATTGAGGGAAGTGAGAGGTAAATCTAAGATGTTATTGTAGTTAATTAATTCTTATAAATCTTCAATATAAGTTATTTATAATTGGTGTATTTTTTTTGATACAGCTAGTCGAGAGTGGGATGCAATACATTTGTATATTGCAAACAATCTTGATTGGATGACGGTATGGATTGAACAATGTAAACAAAATGGTTGCTCATTAACATGGGAAGATGTTGCTTCATTGGTTAGAGAAGCTCATCATAATGAAGATTCCAATGTTACGCCAATAGTAATTGATCTAGCACATGGTTTAAGAGGTGGAGAGGTACATACAAATTTATTAATGATCATGACTCGTATGTTTCGTATCAACTCATGATGCAAATAATTTACACGCTTGAAAAATTGCAGGTCAAGCACCACAAAGCTATGTACTATCATGGCCACAAATTTCGCATTCAAAAGTTGGATGACACAAAGAAAACTTGTGATTCTGGGATAAGTGTAGTTTTTGAGGTCACCAATATATCATCTAGAAATGACATACATCCTCAACAATCTCAAAATCAATACTATGGCATCTTGGATGATATAATTGAGTACGACTTTAACTCCTTCAAGGTAGTTCTATTCGTCGTCAAATGGTACAGGCTACGACTGAATCAAAATGATCTAGATAGAACTGTTATTCAACATGATAATGGATTTACAATGATTAATACAAAGTCATTTGAGCCAGTTGGAGATGAGCCCTATGTTCTTCCAAGCCAGTGTGAGCAAGTGTTTTACTCAGAGGTTCCACATAAACAGGGTTGGTCATTTGTTGTTAGACATGATCCAAGAGGAAGGCCGATAAAGTATAATGTTATGGAAGAAGAAGATACTGAAGATGATGAAGAAGCAGATGATGAAGATCAAGATGATGATGATGATGATGATGATGATGATGATGATGATGATGACGATGGTGATGGTGATCATGGCGATGATGATGATGGTGATGTTGTTGATGGCGATGATGATGGTGATGATGGCGATGATGATGATGATGATGATGATCAATGACATAATTGAAATGATTACATATTGATTGTGTTCAAATTGTAATGATTACATATTTATTGTGTTCAATTCTAATGATTACATATTTATGTATTGCTTTCAATTGTAATGATTACATATTTATTGTGTTCAATTCTAATGATTACAACATATGTGATTTATAATTACCAATGTTTTGCTTATAATGCTCAATTAATTGCTGCTGATACATTTATATTTGTGTTTGATTATCACCCTTTTTGCAAATAGGCAATTGACTACAGACATCATCACCCCTTCTGTTGACGATCTTGCATTCCATATATAAGGTAAATTTGTTCATGTTTACGATGTTGCATATTGTTCATGTTATCTTCTAAGTTATTTGTAGCATACGTATCATGTAATTTTTAGCTAACTTAAGATAAATGATTAACATATGTAGGAAATTTGACCCCTTTGGTGTGGATTGTGCACAGTGAAATGGATCAGCAGGTATAAGTCAATAAATAAATATAATTTTATTATATTCTTCTTATTTATCACTAAGCACGTATGTTATAAATAGACATATTATATAATCATATAATGTATATATAGACAAAGAAGAACCGTACATATGGGTCACGACTTGATTATTCTATATATATTGACGTGACAATATCTCATTTGACAGATTGCAACACCCACCAAATAGGTACTTGTCAGATCTATCTACATTGAATGAGGGAAATGAGGGAATGCTAGATGAAAGTTCTACATGTAGTACGACTAAAATAGGGAGATCAACTAGAGGTCAAAAGATTAGAAAAAATTTTGATAAACACATGCAATATTTCTTTGCTAATGGGGGGTCATGTTCTTATGATGATGAGACCAAAGGCGACATCAAGGTGCCCTTTCAGTACACACACATTGAGAAAGAATGGGTACCCAATGAGCTACCTCTAATTAACACTGATTTTTGTGTTAATGAGAGGATATATCGCATTGCTCCATCCTCATTACATGGTTCGGGCCTATTTTCCATGGATGGGATAAAGGTATGTTACAATAGAGTTTTTGAATTGTTCAAGTATGTCGGTCCATGTTACAATTACAATGATTGGATGCGGATTGCTCAATATAAAAAAAGTATGCGTAGGTATGCACTATCAGCTAATTATATACAAAGGAAAAAAAATGATCAAAGTAAAAGATTTGCAATGTACATTGATGGGAGACCAAAAGCAACAGGTAATATTGCGGGTTTTATAAATAGTACGCAACCTTCCTCAACTAATAAGCAACCCAATTGCATATTTGAGGCGCATGAGGGGAATCAAGTTTTTGTATGTGCAATAAAATCAATAAGTGCAGGGAAGAACTACTAATAGATTATCATTTAAGTCACATAGATATAAACAAAGTTACAATCATGAGGGTGGTAAGTACTATATACCATTTTATTAATAAGTTTTTTTTGCTAAGTCTATTGCTTTCAATTCACTAAAGTTTTCATATTTAATCTTTGTCACAAGACGATATGGATCCCGCACAGGATAGAGGCCACGAGGATGCTCCTCCCACCCATTCTTTAGCAAGGGTAAACCTTATTGAAATTGTACAAATTAGATAGTTGAAAAATGTTATATTATTATGTTATTTTATTTATGGTTTTGGATTTTTTATGATAGTTTTATTGATATTCCTGTCACAATTTGATGTTCAGGATAAGGGAAAAGCACCCTCAATAATAGAGGCAATAGCTACCCCCTCTGATGATGATCATTTCACAGATTTGCCTAATGTAACAATTATGTTGAAGAAAAAAATGAAACAAATCAATTTAGAAATAATTGGAATTTTGTATGAAACAAATCCAACTGAGGAGATGATGATGAGGCTATCTGAATTGAAAGTGCTCACACATCAATATCAAGTAAGCAGTAATGAATCTTTAGTTATAACAAAATTTTAATAAAGGTTTATATTTTATACTCTTTTATGTTGTGAAGTAAAATATGTAATATGTGTTCTTGTTGCAGGATTTTATGGAATCTCTAGTACCTGGTCAAGGACAATGTGGTGAGGCCGGTACTAGAAGACCTTCGGCTGCCTCAGGTAAAATAATTCTTTAGTTGACAAGTTACAAAGAATTTTTTCTTTGGAACATTAAAAAACTTCTTAAGTTAACTCTTACTTTTATTATTTCAAAATGTCTTTGCTAACAATGTATTGTTTAGGTCATCAATTGCAGGAGATTCCTCCTAGCTAGGACGTCCATACAAGATTTCCAAGTGCAATGTCGGCCACAAGGGCCATGCAAACATCAACGCCTTCACGGTCTATGGCAGCTGGTAAATCCTTGTTTTGCTATATTTGGTTTTGTGTTAATTATGATTTGATAATTTGTACTTTAATCTTGGGTGCATCACATTGTGGATTATTTTTTTGGAGTAGGAGATACACCAGCGGCACCGTTTGGTACACCAGATACAGATCAATCTACATGTATTGGTGATAATTCACCACCATTTCCTGGATCTACCCATGTTAGTAGCACGAGAGTTATGCAGACGTCATTATTGATTGACAATAATGAATCAATGCCTTTAAAATGTCCTAAGATTCCAGGTACTTTAAATAATTATTTTTTATATTGTAATATGCATTTACCTATTCATAACAAGTTTTGGATTGATTATCCCATGACATTTTTTGCAGGAAACGATACATTTTATAAGAAGCTTTATGACCTCGCACTACATATATTCGGGCCCACCATACGCACAAGGTGGAACATCATAAGTGAACTAACTTTAGCCCACTATTTTTTTTTTCATATAATTAATTGGTACAGTATTTTTCCTTTCATTCGGGTCTTTTCTTTTAGTAGCTATATCTAACAATTTTGTGTTTTTTCTTAAAAGGTGGAATTTGCAAGAAAAAAAATTAAAAGATCAGCTCGTTAAAGATTTAGAGCATGAGTTTGGTAATAATATTTTTGATGAGAAGAAAATTTTAGAAAGAGCTTGCAAACATCTTAAGACTGTGAGGGACGCATATAGAAAGAGTCTCGTCCAGAACCCAAAGTATGAGCGTCCTCCCTTTATTTCAGTGAGGGATTGGAATGAATTCATTTTGGATGCAAAGGAGAAAGCGGATGCTCAAAGAGGAATTTCACCAACAAATGCAAGAAGGTATGCAATAGTATTAACTACTAGTACAATGTAATAATGCACTAATTAGTGATCTTTATATCTATATCATCTAACATATTTCAAACTTTTCATAGGTTGCAGGACACTTCAAAGGCAACAAAGGCTAGGCTGCAAAAGATTGGGTAGCATAGACTTGGCGCTGGAGGATATTCAAAAATTAAAGCATGAATTGTAAGTAGCAGTAAATGAATTGTAGAGAAAAATCATTTATAAAATGCAAATAATTTTGTTTAATCAAAAAATGCAGGGCTCTGATTTTAATTTAGAGGCCATGGAAGAAGACAAAAAAATTGCCTTCAAGGAAGGCTATCAATCTGTGGCTGAACGCCTACGGCAAGCTTCCACTGGCCCAACCGAAGAGTCTCCTGCATCATGTGCACAGGTAAATATGCCAAAAAATATATTAGAAATTGAATACTTGAGCAACAATCAGTTTGATAATAATGTGCATGACATTACAATGCAGCCTCTTAATCGTGACACAGATCATACGCCGCATCATGAAGCCCCTAATGTGCATCGTACTGTCCAAGGAGGTGCTCATTTGCTATTTAAAAATAATTATGTAATTATTAATACAATTTAACATCTTAAATTGAACTTGGTGTAACATTTTTGTGTATATTTTAGAGGATACAGAATCATGTCATGCTGAACGAGTGCTGGAGGATGTTCAGATTGATCACCATGTAGATCATGTGGCACATTCAGGTAAAGAAAATCTATGTTTTGTTCTTTTAAATTAATTTTTTGATTTATAGTTCTTTTACTTACATAAATACTTGTAATTCACTAATATAAAATGGTGTGAATTTAACTCATGAAGTAGTTGTTATTGCAGCGAACCCCCCTTTGGCGTAGCAGCCTCATGTTCCTGAACAGATGAGGAGGAGACACGCATTGGAATTAGAATCACTAGAGGAGGGGAATGATGAGGACATTGATCTTCCTCTTAGAAATTACATGAAAAAAAAAATAGCAAGAAACCCAAAAAGAAATGATTGTAATTAACATTTATTGCTAACGAAAGAACGTTGTCTTAATGGATGTAATTTTGTACTAGTAATGTTGATGAATGATGTGTTAATGAATTCTTCATGAATGTTGTGTGTTAATGAATTTTATGTGTTAATGAATTATTCATGAATGTTGTGTGTTAATGAATTTTATGTGTTAATGAATGTTATCATGTGATTATAATGATTGAATGTTATATTTCAAAAATGGATGAATGAATGAATGAATGTTATTAAATGTTAATGGGGAATTTAGAGTGATGTTAGGGGGGGGGGGGAGGGGCCAAATGAGCTTCCACCTTTACAGGGTTGGCCTTGTTTAGTAGAGAATATTAAACTATTCTCAAAACCAAGTGAAGCTCAAACTTTAAAGACAAGCTTAGAGTTAATAGTGACAACCAATTAGCAAGTCGAAATGAAGTTCTTCGTTATAGGTACCTTTTTAGTTTTTAAAGCACAATGTCATGTTTTAATATTGTGTAGTTTTTTTCTTAAGTCAAAGTATTCTTTTACTATAAGAACATAATTTATGACCATTTTAGTAACTATTCTGACATCGCTTTATGACAAATCCTATTATGGCAGAGATGGTGATAAGTGGTGCTGTCTATTCCTTGGGAGATTGGATTGCACAGGTCTGTATCTCAAAATCATTTGCATGTGGTAGAAATGCATACTTACAACCATTTCATTCTACATTTAAAAACATTGATGACACTCTAGACACAAAATAATGCTCATGCTGTTGACTTGACAGTGCTACGAAGGCAAACCAATTTTTGAATTTGATCGAACCCGAATGTTTAGATCTGGTCTCCTTGGATTTAGTCTTCATGGTTCTTTGTCTCATTATTACTATCATTTTAGTGAGGTAACACCTTTGCCTTCTTTCTTAGTCTCTTACAGTTCATATTTGTTTAAGTTGTGCACAATGTTAAAAATGGTCTTTGATGCATTTCCCATAGATGCTATGAATACAACACATGATATTAAAACATTGCATTCCAAGGTTGAAGAATTGATAGAGAAACATCTTTTAGCGGTTACTTTTTTACACTTGTGTGCAATTTGCAATCACCTTTAATCAATAAAGACTAAAGTAAGTACTTTTTCCTTTTTTAATTCATTAATTATTTATTCTTTATGTTTCTTCCTCCTAGCGAAGATTTGAATTCTTCTATTTCATTTTCTCTTCCTTATTATGTTCCACTTTCTTTTTGTATTCAATTTCAGTTAAAGGTATATTTTGATTATATACCCTTAGTCATAACCTTGGATGGTCAAACTTGAAATGGCATCTTTATAGGTTTTTAGTTCCTAAGATATAACTAGAAGTGACAAAATAATTAGAATTGAATAAGAGCTTGGTTCCTAGGGTACTGAAATGAAAGATTAGTGCAAGTATTTATAGCATCAATTAAGGATAAACAAATTATTTAGTTAACATCCTACATTTTATGGCTAATATTATGAAAATATGTTTGGAAAAATGTTATTGATCACAAGGTCCTAACATAGAAGTTGGACTTATGATCTATCTCTATTCTTTAAACCATAGAATATGCCTCACCTTACACTTAGATATTTATTGCTATGATGTAGATTATTAGTGAGAATGGTGCAAGAGCACCAGGAACACAATGAGGAACCGGGACCAAATTTTGGCCAAAGCTTGTAATAAGTCCATGATAAGGCCATTCATTGCATTTTCATAGTTCTTTCATGCATTATGTTTCAATTGTAAGGCCATTTGAGCCATAATGTACCCATTTGGCCTATAAATATGTGATGCTAGTTTTGGCAAGCTGTAATTGTAACATGCACAAGCTAAAATGCTCAAAACTCTCACTTCAGATTTACTACACACGATGCAACTTTGCAAAGATATTCATACGATTCATGATTTTTGTACTCTGCCATGCCAGCACTTGTATGCCTTTCATGCATTCTCCTGTTGTTGGCTTCTAGCTTTAAATCCTACCCATTCTTCAAAATAGAACTATATTCTCTTGCTTTATTGACCAAGCATTTGTTAGGGTGGATGAGACTCAGTTTTATAAGAATGTAATATAAGGCCACTTCAAATTTCCAATTGAAGTAATTGTATTGACATTGAATCTCAACTCTGCCTTCCACTAAATTCAATGAAATCTCAAATAAACATCCTTGTGTGTGCAAAATGGCCTTAACTTAATCTTCAAAGTCTTATTTGTTTGTTTAAATTGACTGCTTTTTGAAACAATCAGCCTTTGCTAAAAATTTAAAACAGGACATAATCACAATTAGTTAGTTTGAAGTGAGCCTAGTATACATTCTAATTTTTCCTAATACAGAAGCAAATCAAAGAACAGTGTAGGGCATTTATAAAACTATTTGCTAGTTCAAAACTTGCAGACTGGAGTTTTTTGTATTCTTGTCTTTGTATTTGTAGATTGGTAAAGGGATCTTGATGCTTATGCTTGATAATGGTTTTAGATCGCAAATACTTATATTCTTATATTGTCTTGTTTTGCAGCTAAAAGATCCAGTTTGCCCTTGTAATCCTGCTAATTGGAGTTGGCATTGCAACTGTCACTAATTTGCAACTCAACCTTCTAGGATCAGTTTTGGTTGTCCTTGCAATTCTGACAACATGTGTTGCACAAATTGTATCCTTTTCTAAATTCTACATTTTCATTGCTTTCCCTTTTCTTTTATTTTTCTGGTGGTATCTTACCCTTAGAAATATGCAAATTTCTTTGATTGTGTTTTAATAGACATTCTGACCATGTTCTTAATTTTTGGAGAAAATGATTCACTTCTTATGAGAGAAACCTATTTTGGTTTTTTTGCCAAGCTTGAAGTTGACCCTAGTGGTTAGTGATATTGTGTAATTACCACTCAGTAGCAGCATGTGCCCTTGGGAGTTTGCCAATACTTGAAATTGTCTTTTGAGAAAAAGAAATAAATAACTCTTTCTTTGTATTCTCTTTTGTCTATTACATAGTAAAAAAAACTTTCATTTGAGGTGACATTTCCTCATTAGTCAATTTTCCAGCCAACTTGTCATTAGTGATTTTTAAAAATAAAGATCTCCCATTTTTGACACTAGATCCTAGATTCTAATTTTCTCACACATGCACACACAGGCATAAACCCAAACCCTGCATGATGTTTTAAAAAACTATTATGTTCTTTATTGGAGATCTATTACCAAATTTAAAGCGTACAAGATTTTCCCATTCTGCTGCTCAATCTCCATGTTCCCATTCTCCCCTAATCCAGCAGCTTCTAGGCATTCCTTTTTGGCAGTTTCACGTTCCCTTGCAGTAAATGCCCCCTGGTCACTTTCTATAATAATTAAAGATTTATGCTTAGGATGTAAAATGAACTTTCTTGGTGTATATCTCAGTGGCATAACAGTCTCATTGAAAGTTTCTCCCAACCTTTCAATTGTGAAAACTCTCAATGCATCTCTAGCAACTGAAACCACACCTTCAGCACACTGATCAGAAGAAAAAGAAGCCACATATTCCAGTGTTTCATAAGAAAGAGGAGTCAAAAGAAAGTGTCCTTGATGAATATAACCTAACCAAGGCCTGCTTGAAAGACAAAGCATTGCCCGGTGACCCCTGACAACAGTAGAAAAAAGTTTTGAGGCTCTCAAACCCAAGAATCTTGTACATGTGTCTGAAATTTGTCTAGTGACCATATCCACTTCAGTCCTAAGAAGAACACCATTCTGCAAACCAGCATTCAGAAACACACTAGCTGGATGATCAACACCATCCTCTCCAACAACAGATGCTTGAACTTCCAGCAAGAGAAGAGATTCTAGTGGAGAACTTACAGCCTGCACACTCAAAATCTGCATACAGTCATTAGGATCTAAAGATAATATGCAAATTGTGCTGTCATATGATCCCGCCGCCAAAAATCTTGACCTTTGTCTGCCTTCAGGAATTGGAGCAATATCTAAACAAGCCACATCTCTTGACATTTCAAATTTCTCCACCTCCATTAGTTGCCCTGTCATATCCATCTCAAAATAAATAAGCTCTCCCCCACTGAGTGCAATTACAACTTGCAATCTGTTACAACCCACTTTTACTATTGTCTTTTTCCCTGGGGTCTTCCATTCATTTATACGTGAATCTGCCCTAATGTGCTGAATTCCATTAGGATGCACTTGCATTAAGGAATCCTTTGCTAGAAGAGATATAGCCAGTGAAGGAGTAGTATCAAGAAATCCACTGTCACTAACTTCCTCAACTGTTTCACCAATAGGTAGCACCAGAGTGGCATTGGCAAAGGAGACAACAATGTATGCATCAAACTCGTCGTTTACACTCTTTTTAACTGTCCAAACTACACTGGGAATACTTGGTAACTATGACATGGCCATTTCAGTAACCGCAAGACCAGGTCTTAATATTCGTAAAGAGGAACGAGGACCCCTCCCACAAAGGGAAAAGATTTTATCACACCCATTTGATTTTGCATTTTTAATGCTAGCGGAGAAATTTTCATCCACACTCGTACCATCCTAACGGAAAGCCATCTTGTTAATACATATGTCTGGAGAGTCTCTCACTCAAGGCAATGGGGTATGAGGTAGTCTAATGTCCCCCTTCTAGTCCTATAAGGTTTGGGATTGATTTCTTTTATTCAATTGCAAGGGGCTTCTTCTATTCAAAAATTGGTACACAATTCCTTTATTACTGATTAATAAATTGATATTTAATCTGGTTTAAATACCTGTCAGCCTATTCTTCCATGATACAAATTTATAGCAATGGCTTGATGGATCAACTAGTAAGATTGATAATCGTAACAAATGATAGGTTACTCCTTAAAAATCTATTATGATATCAATTTGACAAGAAGAGCTAATATTGTCTTATATCAGGAAAGCTTCAAATGATAGATGCCATGAATATAACCTTAAGTTGTGGAAATGACAATTTGAATATCTGTTATGATATGTGGTTCTATTTATTGTTTGGTTTGTCGACTTTATGTAATTACTCTTATTTGGTTTTGTTTGACTGCTGACTTTGTTATTTTAATCACTACTTGGGTGTATGCTTCTTCCATGATTGAATGTGATCAATGAATGTATTTGTTGGTATTGGTGATTGACCTGCTTGAATTCGATGTTCTTATTATTTGATTGGCTCTCAAACGGTAGTTACAATGAATTATCATGATGAGTCCCTTCTTCTACTGGCACCATTCCTTCTTCAGCTAGGACTACTCGTTCTTTCTTCAAACAGCTATGTATATGCTTCCTTCCTACACAAAACTATATATCTATCCACCGTAGGTGAATATAATATGCAGATTTTGATATTTAATGATGTCATTCTATCCAGGGGCCATCTTAGAGAAAACTTGAACCAAATAGAAATCCTAGGTTGGTTTCAATAATACTCACAAGGCTGGGAATATACTATCACACACGATATCATTTTCATTCCTTAATCAAGTATTTTGATGTCATAACATAACCTTGCCAATAATTATTAGTAGAAAATAAAATAGGGAAGAGAGTATAACTTGATTGCCTTCTAAGTGTCGTAGGAGAATAAATGCCGTTATAAATATTCCATGAGCACCAGTATGAAAGGTTTGCATAATATTGTTATCTGTCAGAAATATTTAGATCCCACACAAATGTATGTCAATAATAGTAATACTGTTGTACGCTGACCAATACGCATGTTTAATATTATTAATCGCTGATAGTTATCTTCAACGTTGTCTGCTAGATTTATGCTAAGATGCTTGCTGGTTCTGAGAGGATTATTGATGTTGAAATCTCGTATCTTTGATATTTCCTTATTTCTTGTATTTGTTAATTATGACTTTGATCATCATAATTTTAATTATTACTTTTAATATCATTAATATATATTTAAAATTATATTACTATATTTATATTTTAATTTACATTTATAATGTAATTTTATCATTTTCTATAATTATTAATTTTTATCATTTATCATTCATCATTATAGCTTATTATATTTATATATTATATTTTATTCATTCATTAATTTATTTATCTATTATTATATAATTAATTAATAATATATATTTGTCAATATATTTAATATATTTTTATTTGTTTTTTCATTATATATTTATTGAATTTGATCCATGAGATAGGGAACATCACGCAAGCAAAATCCTCCGTAACGTATAGCCCACACATACATGAAGATCATCATATAAGAGCACATCAAGCATCAAGGTTACATACACCCATATCAAGCATACACACACAAGTAGATGCTATCAAAATCTTGAAGACTTTAAGAGCAATTACATCACCTAATCCATTAACAAATTTACTCAACAAAAGAGATCTTTATGCTCAATCTGAGGGCATTTCATTTGATTTAGAATAAGGGTTTAATATGACTGTAATTTCTTGCATTATATTCTAGATCTAACATCAATGTCATCCGTACATCTTTTTACTTTGTAAATCGTAACTCTAGAGATTCCTTGTTGGAAGATATCACTTGTAGGAGCTTATCTTGTAAAAGGCCCTCTATTCTTTTAGTTTTAACTTTTATTCATTAAGGGGAGAGTAATGAACTCTTTTGATTGTATATTTTGCCCTAGAGTTAATACTCGACATGGTGGAGCAAATTTTCATGCTTTTGGTTTGATGCTTAAGATTTTTGTTTGTATTTCTTTATATTGCTAATTTTTAATATATTATTGTCCTGATTAGGTTATTGGAATTGGAGTATAAATAGTTATCTATTGTGACTTGGACTCAATTTTAAAACCAAAAAATAAACACTATTGTTATAGCTTAACCTTTTTTATCTTATTTGTCATTGTAACTAGTGCATGCTCAGCTATGTACTGCTTCCTTTGATGTATCTTATTAGGTAGTATTATGCTCAGCTATGTACTGCTTCCTTTGATGCTTCCCTTTATTTCAAGACTGGCTGATTGAAATGTTTTGCTCATTTTCTATTTACTTGGACTGATATTTGTACTATTACTTTGGATGTGCTTTCCAATACATATTGAAATTGTGTGTGCACCAGGGACACTGGCGGTTTCCTACTGGAAAAGAAATTCAAGGCTATGCATATATATTGACACATCCTGCATGACTTCCATGAATATTTGAGAAGTGTTTGTTCTTTCAACAGGGACTTCCCCTCTTCCAACAATAGAGGATGCTAAAAATGTCCACAACATCATCAGCTTTGGAATGGCATCTTCCCAACTTGCAAGCCTTCTGAGTTCTCTTTACATTAGGAGTGATCACTGGTTCTTCAGGCTCCAATGCAGTTCCATCTATTTCTCCTTAAAGTTGAAGCTACAAACTGTTCACCTGTTCATGCCTTTATGGAACACTTGTGTCCTTTGGATCTTAATAGTAGCAATTGATGAAACAATCCAGATATTCAAAGCTGTATATTTTGCAAATAACAACAGAAATAAAATTAGTTGGAAAAGAAAAAGCAATTTCCTTCTTATTTCAAACATTCAATATAACCAATACACACTTTCACAAGCTAGTAAAAAAATCATTCCTTATTTAACTTAGCTGTTAAATACGACTCTTTCAAAAAAACTAAGTGTCCCCCTTGGTAAGATATGTGTTTTAGTTTATGATTTAGATGTTGCCAAGGTTAATGGTCCCATAATTTGTGGGTAGTGGTTATCCAACAAACTAAAATGTAAAATATATAAAGAAAGTTTGAAAAAATACTAAGGGCCCATTTGGGGGCTGGAATTAGACTGGAATTGGCATTATCTAATTCTGGATAATGTCAATTCCATGTTTGTGTCCATCCAACAAATTGGAATTGGAATTTTGTCCTCTTTAGTTTTCTAATTTTTAATTAATTAATAATTATTGTAAATAAGACACCAATACCACTTTTTAATAGACATTTAATTTTTTTTTTTTTTAGCATTGGTCTCAATTTCGACCATTGGACAAAAAAAATTTGATGATAGTATGGTCTCAATTTCGACCATTGGACCAAAAAAATCGACACTGCCATAGGTTCGACCATGCAATGGTCTCAATTTCGACCATTGGACCAAAAAAATTGATGACAATACCATATGGTCGACCAATAGTATGGTCAAAATTGAGACCATTGCATGGTCTCAATTTCAACCATTGGACAAAAAAAATGATGGTGATTCTTCCAGTTTCAAGCAAGAGCTGCAGTCAAAATTTTGACCAATATTATGGTCAAAATTTTGACCAATAAGAAATACGTAAAAAATTCGATGAAAAAAGAACGACGAAAGTTTTAGTCATGAATTCGACCAATTATTGTAAAAAATTCGACCAATTCTCGTCGAAATTTGAGGTAAAATTTACTAGTGGCACGATCGTCCCAAGCTGCCCCTGTATTCTTCTCAATTTCGACTCGGGAGGCACTACAGAAAGCTTTGGCCTTATCAGTTGTAGGGTAACCTATAACCCTATGAATCATTCTCTTTGTTACTTTAATGGGTTTATCTAGCCAAATTGTGCCCTCATGATAGCGACTGAGTACAACCCTAATCCATTTGGTTTTGAAAATTCTCAAAAAATTTAGGGCTTGAGTGAGTCCAATCTTTTCAACCTATTTGTACTCTGGTTTAAGTTTCCCATCATCACTACAAAGTCCCTGGTATGCAACATACATATCAATATCTCCTATTTCACCTATCTTGCAGTGAATGTAGGATCGTACATCCTTGATTAGTAAAACCCTAGGTGGGATGCTTGAGAAAGCGCCCGCTGAATTTATTTTTGATGCAATTTCTAGGTGTAACTTGTATTTAGGTTCATCACAGTTAGCTGAAACAATGAGGTTCACTTCCTCTTCCACAATCTTAGAACTGCTTGCAATAGATGCCATTTTAACAAACTAGATTTTTGGCAAACAAAGTGACGAATGTGCTCGGTAGGGTTTTCAACTTACTTGGAATATACGAAGAGTGCACTCGGTTCGATCTACAACTGCTTTGGATAATCTTGAAAATTCTTTTCTCGAACTCACTCTGTGAAATAATCGCTGTGTGAAAATGAACTAAGTCCTCCGTGTATTTATAGTATTTTTTATTTCCTGCTTTAAAACTTTTTGTCATTAATGCTTGAGCTACTTCTAGTTTGTGACAACTGTCAACTCGGTGAATACCGCAAACTTCCAACAACTTAGTTAGCACATGATTTGTCACTCAGTTGATACTAATACTCGGTTAACCTTGAATAACTTTCACCAACAGGTAGCTCATTGCTCGGTCTTACATATACCAACTATGTGACTTTGTTAGCTCATAACATATAAACCACAATGCATCTTTATTCATGTGGATTTGGTATGTGACCATCATATATAAGGAACTGTATGTAAAATAAGATCATTTTGAAATGTTAGTTCCATACATACCTAATTCACCTTAGGTGGAAGTATCGATGTTACCCAATCGAGTGGATGAGGTTTCACCAACAGTATTGCTTGACTCAACATTTTCATTTGATGCCTTTCTCCACACAGTGTTTCTGATTCTCATGATATCTACAATAGTGTTTCCACTCTCAAATACATGTCCTTCTTCTAGTGCTAGGTCTCTGTAGTCTTTGCTTAAATGACTGACCTTATGACAATGTAAGCATGCCATTCCAGTGCTTGTCCAACTTCGTGATTGTCCAGCCCATCTCTTCCTCATATAGTTTGTTGTGATGTTTCCATATCTACCACATGCTATACAATTAACCCATGTGTTGTAATACCAAACATAAGAATTACCTTGTCTCTTCGGTTGATAAGGTTTGGGTTTGCTCTTCTATTTTGGTGTCCAGACTTCCTTCATCTTAGTTGTACATGCTTGTGCAATGTGTCCATGTTTTTTGAAAGTATAATAGAGTTTCTCCATGGTAGGATTGTTAGCATTCTTATTTAGTTTTGCTCTACACTCATAAGCTTGATGAACAAATTTTCCACAGTAATAACAATAACCATTAAACTTAGGAGTGACTTGGGGTTTACCTTGTGCTTTTCTTCTGTAGACATTTGAGGTATGTCCCATTTTGCCACAGTGATAGCATGACAGCGTCTTAGGTCTTTGATTTTGATTTTTGTTCACTTGTTCAGCTTGTTTGGATGATTCTCCTTCACCGGTGTAGCCTAATCCAGCTTTACTTCCAAATCTTCTTTGATTAGTTTGAAAATCATCAATATTTTTGGAACTATCTTCAACCAATTTCATCATTTCATTGTGTTGTTGTTGTATCTTTACTTCATTTCTTAGTTTCTCATTCTCATCCCTGAGTATTCCAATATCTTCAAGTTTTCTTAATAGTTCACCATTTACTTGGTTAACTTCTTGATTTACAATCATCATCTGATTGGATATTTCAAAGTGGTGCTCAGTGAGTCTTTGTATCTCAGTTTCTTTTGCTTGAATTTATTCAGTTATCTAACTTTGGTCTTCAACAACTAGATTCCTTTCTTGCTCAACTTATCTATCATTGTTCATTACATCTATCATTCTCACCATCTGTGATTCTTGACCGATTTGTAGGGCTTTCACTTGTTTAGTTAAGTAAAGATTCTTTTCAGACAAATCAAAGATTGCACTTTCAGATCCATTAGAAATACTTCCTGAACTAGATCCAATGTTGTCAAATACATCATCAATATCTTCTTCATGGTAACTAATCTCATTCTCTAGAATAGCCAGGTTCTTCCTCTGAACCAGTAAGTTTTTCAAGTCATCCTTAGCTTTCTTATACTGCTCTATGAACATTTGCATTTGAATCTTTTGATTCTCTATTGTCTTATTCAACTTATATCTCTCCATGGTTAGATCTTTAGTCTTCAGTGGTTAAACTGTCCAATAAGAGATCTGAGCTCTGATACCAATTGTTGGGATGGAGAGATAGGGTACTGAGAGGGGAGGGGTGAATTAGTTCCCACAAAAACTTTCAACTCTCAAACCTTAAACAATAAACAGTAGTAACTTCACATATAACTTGAATCCATTGTATGTATCATTCATTCAATTAACTTGCAAAAGTAAATAGCATGAAATCAACAATATTTCTATCAAATAACACAAGTATTTTGGTAACACAGAAACCCTTGTTAGAAGGTAAAAAATGCGGTGGGGATGACACCCACAAATTCTTTACTACTGCAGATAGAAAAGGTTTGCATGTTATCACTTCTGGTGATCTTACCCTATTAGGATTAACATTTCAAATCGATTAGATCTACCTAGTTATAGAATTTTAACACTACTTGAGTGTGCACTCGATTAAGAGATTTACATAAAAGATTGTTAGGTCTACTCTATTAAGAGATTTTAGGTTTCTCTGTTACAATGATTAAAAAATAACAGAAAGGTATCTGCAAATTGACAACTCTATCTTGTCTGATACAGATCAATGAAATACTGAATAGATATCACATGTTCATGTGAAGATCTCAACTCTGAACTGCTCGGTAGCCTTGTCTGATTCTTCTTAATCTGAATGTCTTTGAATTCTGTTATGCTCTGTCTGATAACTGATATCTTGAAGTTGGCTAATGCTTCAAGAACTTCTTCGCTTGTTCTTAACTTCCTTGTCAAGCTTATGTCAAAATGACATGAAAAACAATTATATAGCATACTGCTTTTGCTGCTTAACAAAATTAGGTTACAATATCTTAGAGAAAACCCTAAGATCTACGGTGTACAAAAATAGCCTAGATTTAGCAATTACATAAAGATCTTCATTACAATTAATGAATATATCTATAATAAACGATCGCTGGTCTTGGTAAAATATTTTGTGATTCTGTTGTAACCGTTTGCATAGATAAATGTGCCATTACTGATTACTATGCCATTTTTAGAGATGCTCAGTAAACACTGTATATACTACTCGGTAATTATACTGGTGCTTGGTGTCCAGTCTACTCGGTGTTTACTATCACTTGGTATCGGTGTACACTGATGCTCGGTAAAACTACTCTAGTGTCTAGTGTAAAGACTTAACCGACTAGCTTGAAGTGCTTGCTTTTACCGACTAGATTAATATAGGTAACTGACCGATGTCTTTGATACTAATGACAATCTTTAATACTCAAATAGAGATAACATCGGATTGAAACTTTGGTTTCTTTCTTCCTATGGTTTCACATAAGATCAACAAAGTACCCAAAAATACACAAATCTCAACTCTAATATATCTTTAAAGGACTCTTAAGAAGGTCAAAACTAATTAAATATTGTAAGGAAAGACATATTCACAATGCAACATTCATGGGCATGTTAAACATGACATACAAACTTGAAAGATAGAAAAGAATCATTCAACATAGGGAAAGAATCATGCACAAGACTCTTGAATGTAAGAAAAGGTAGAAACAAGGATTTTCATTGATATTAGGAAAAGGAAAATTGCAAGTGCAAGGCATAGCAACTACAAAAGAACTAGAGGATAACAACCATAAATTATTTACAAGGATGTTTTTTTATAGAGCTAGCATAACTTTGATTACAACATTCGAGTTCACACCCCAACCAAACTAGAGTTAGGTTGTGGAATAACAAAAGATCGTAAATCAGATAAAATATGATTTATATGCACAAGTTGATCTATAAAAGTGGAAAAAAATGGATAATAAATACATTCATATAGTCAAGAAGGGGCTGATAAATACATCCCTATAGACAAGAAAGATAAGCCCATATCTAGTTGCAAGTTGGCATAAAAAAATGTTCTTGTTAGAAGGAACAACACTTGAAAATGATAAATAGGCATGGGGGAACCTTTAGATTGCATGTACAGGGAAAATATTGCTCCTTGGAGACAAATGGGCAATGAATTTGGCCCCTATAGCCATGTCATAGTCATTAATAGTCAAATCAGGCTGCTAGTAAAAGTTCATCAAGTGCAAAAAATACAAAGGATTATCATCATCCAGTGCACCCATAAGAAGCACATTACTTTCTTCCTCACACCATAATAAGGCTACAGGGTGCATTGGTTATTGACTATGGGCATGCACGCTTAATTGAGTGAGCATCTTGAAAATAACTATGAAAACATGCACAAACCAAAGCTGTTGATCATCATGAAGATGCTTGAGCCTTATGGTAATAGAATGGGGCCCATCGGTAAGGAAGATAAGACAACGTGTTAGCAACAAAACCGGAAAACATGACGAGTTGGCCTAGATAGAGTTATACCCCATGATGAAAGTGTCTCGAATCAATTATCTATGATGGCGTAAGGGTGGAAAAAATAGCCAACAAACACTCTATCTACCCAAATACCTTTGAAAAAAGGTTTTTCTTTAATCAATATTTTTTATTTGAACAAAGGTGATTTTACTCAAATGTTAGACAATAATCTCCTTTGAATGAAGTCTCCCTCTCATCAAAGTCCACAAAATATGTTTTTGATTAAGCTCAGGAGAAAAAAAGGGTGCTCTCCCTAGGGAAAAAAGGCCACATAAATGTCACGATTTGCTACTTACAAAACACAACCCAAATAGGTGATTATCAAAACTTAGCTAAAAGGCTTCTTCTAGAACAAATGCCACATCTAGCCACATATAATATACATGAAAAATAGGTCATTAATAGTACATAGCCAAAGGCTACTTACAAAAAAGGAAATAATTAACAAACAATCCACAAGAGTGGGAAAAACTTACAAGGGTTTTTTGAAAGGCTCCCCAAACCTTCACATTAGGTTTAAAAATGGTTCCTAAAACCATCCAATAGTAAACAACATCATCCCATTAGAAAATCAACCCCCCTTCTACGAAACTCTTTTTCACCTCAAAAGAAAAGGAGCCCACCTCTATATGAGAAAAAAGGAAGAGACCATTAGACTGGAGATCCAACCACAATTTTACTTCATGCCTACATAGCCACAAAAAAAGAGAAGACCACATAAAGTTACAATTAGTCTCTTTTAGAAAGAAAGTCTCCACCTCCATAGGGGATGCTTCCACATCCCTAGGAATTGCAAAAGAGAAAGAAAGAAATAGAATGAGACAAACCTTACTCATGACCATTAGAACACACCCCACCTCAATAGGGGTAGGCTCCACCTCTATAGGGGCCCCATTGGGAAGAACCTAGAAACAAAAAAAAAACCCACTTTGAGAAAAGAGAAGATAGATATAACCTTCAATAAGGGTGAGTGAAAACCCCAAAAACTGCAATAATCCTTAACCAAAAACATGCATTCTTACCAACATAAATAGAGAGTCTAACCAAAAAAGCACTAGGCTTGGATATGGGCCTAATCAAAACATCGGGACCAAAAAGCACATGCCACTACCAAAGCAACCCCCATGAAAACCTCGAGAACTACCATAGCCTCCAAGGCCCAAAGATAGCCAATACAAATAACTCTAGGATCTTCTCAAATAAAGGCCACAAAAGATATACTAAAAAGCATAAGTGACCAATTACACATGGCCAAGCCCAAACAACCATCATAAAGAAAAAATCCTCCAAGAATGACCCAATTGACACCCTAAGCAAGATTAGGGGAACACAAGTAGCAACAAGAACCATGAACCAACATTGTCTCTCTACACCAAGGAAAGCCAAGGCTATCCCTTGGAAGGATGAATCTTGACCAAGCTAGCAATTATTGACACTCAAAACTAGCAAAAGAAGCTAAATCCCAAACCACCTCTATTGATAATAGGAAGAACGACCCACGTTGCAGGTTACCATAAAACACCATGAAAACCCTTCACCAGGCTCACCACAAGACCACCCAAAAACTCATGGCTCCAGATCAACATAAAAATAAAAAATGCAAAATAAATGTCTACTCCTACATTGACTCCTAGACTAGTTAAAATGTCAACAACACTCACAATAATGCCTTGCTTTAATAAATCCACAAGAAAGCACACATATCTTGCTTCAAACTAGAAGAAAATCCCTACATAGTCATTCAGAATGTGTAGACCGCACAAATAGAATAGCTCATGCAACATAGGTGGAAAGCTCTCACAAAGGATAACAACACCACCATAAATACCAGCTTAGGGAGAGAGAATGTAGACATAGAAGAAATAACACCACCAAAGATGTCCTAGATAACAAACCTTGAACAAGCAAGAACCTACACCATAGTGACTAGCAATCCATCTATAAGAAAACCCAAGAAGAGGGCCACATATTTATCCTGCTCTCCATCTGAGTTGGCATCCACATCTTCTGTAGCATAGCCTCTACTTGAAACCCTTTCCCTGCTCCCATTCTTGGTCTCCATCTTCATTCTTAAACGTTGAGTTAGATAAAATTTAAGAATAATAAGTCTTTACAATCTTTACTGTTCTCATAAAATTTTCCTAAAATTAGGTCCATAAAACATGTTTAAAAAGGTGAAATATTACATTTGTTCAAATGTAACCATTGAATGAAGGTATTTTTTAAGAATAAAAAAGTAAAGGTAATTTTATATTATTTTTCAATATTTCCTCTAGGTGAAATAAAACATTCGCATGCCCTTAAATGAAGGTGCTTATCTTCATTTGAAGGTACCTTAAAATGAATGCCTTGGAGTGGCCTCTTCCATTTCATGTCCAAGATTTTGCTTAAACTTTTCACCTTCAAATATTAGGTTGGACCTCCAAATAGAATCAAGCAAGCAAGATATTTTATAGGTATGCAACACTCAAAGTAAGATATCCAAGAACTATAATATTAAATACATTTAACTAAATATTATATTATTTTTAATTTTTCAATGAAGATAGTTTTTTTATAAATCATGAAGGCCTTTGGTCTGTATATATGGAAATATAGTAAAATATATATTTTTTGAAAATTATTTGTGCACTAGGTAGTAATGTTCTAATTCCAATAAAAAAATTAATTCAAATAAATATAAAAATGTTATATATAATCAACTATATGTTTGCATTATAGTTAATCCCACATCAAAATGCTAGAAAAAATGAAAAAAATGTCCATGTACTAGATATTGGTGTTGCAAATTTATATTTAAAAATTTATAATTTATCCTTTCTACAAATAAAGTTATGCTTCACCAAATAAACATGTTTTTAAAAAATATTGTTAAGTGTAAAAAAACAAGTTATTAAAAGTTATGTAAAAAAATCACAATTTGTGTCTTAGTTTTTAAAAAATATATATAGACATTTATAACCTATAAACAAAATCTCAAAAGTCACCAATTGAAACCATCTTCAAATTCATAATGGTTTGGTTGCTATAAGTGTAGAAAGTGAAATTTTTGTTAAAAACTCTGATTTAATATTCTACTTTGGCCAAAAAAGTCGACACACAGTTGTGGACCAACCTATCTACAAGTATTTTTCTAGGTAAGCCCAATTAAATGGGTAGCCAAAAGGGAGTAAAAAGTGACCACCCCTTTTTCCTAAAATTAATAAAAAATGAAACTCAATGAGTAATTTAGTATGCCTACACTTAAAAAATTTGATTATGTGATAAGAACATGAATAGTGCTCAAAATCTAGTTTTTGAACTACTTTTTTTTTAAAATTGTGGATATTAAAAGGGTCAAATGTTGAAGCAAAAAATTGGTCTTATTAGGCATGCTCCCCCCATTTTTCAAGGTTTGTTGATTATTCAATAACTATTTTAATTGAAAAATAACAACTAAATGTTCATCTATCCTGTAAGTTTATAGAAACAAATAATGTTTTCCAATGTGTGTACAATGATGTAAAACATGAAAATATAATTTTCTAAATTTGGATGAGAGGATAAAAATTCACATTAAAAATAATGCATATGATTTTGTGAAAATGAAGACACTACTAAAAGAAATTAAACATGAAACCTTAATCTAGTTGGATTTTAAGAAAAAAAAAGATGGAAATCTAAGATAGAGTTTGATGTCATTGTGACATACATCATGCAAGTTCAACCATTATGTTAAAATTACTAAGTCGAATCCAAACCTAATGGGTGTGGTTCCTAAGTTATTGAATCCATATATGTGTGTTTTATATGTTATAATGTGTAACATGTTTGTTCTATTTCACCTTAGAAAAATGACCATTTTTTTTATCCTACATATATGTAACTTGTACCCTTCTTAATTTATGTACTTTTAAGAAACGCAAACTAAATACTAGTGTTTTAGATTGTTATTCACGCAAGTTACTTTGAATATTAATCATTTAATTATTAGACTGTCCTTTTTGCAATACCAAAAAGTCCTTTGAGAAAGTATAGATCCTTTGTTACATTTCTTAATAGCTAATTGAACCTAATCATCTCCATCTCACTATAATTCTCACAATTAACACCACCAACTCTACAAATTTAAATATCTAATGGAACACTAACACCCTTTGTAACTTCTCCACCAATAACTGAATTATTGTTTGACAAGTCTCATAATAAGAAAACTTACATATTTTTGGTGTTTGGGGGATCTAAGATCCCAAAAAATTTTTGGGTTTTGGGTTTCGAGATCTGAGGTCCCCAAAACCCAAAATTGGCTTCTTTAAAGTGTCTTGCAGTTTTTGAGATCCTTAACTACAACAACATGCAAAAAAACACTTGAAACAAAAGAAGGAAGAAAAGATAGATTCGAAAACCCTACTTGGACATAGCAAGGGAATCAACACTTGATGAGAACACAACAAGCTCCACACATAATAGATATGACAAAACTATTCAATCACACTAAAACAAAAGGAAGAAAGCTTCACAAAATTGGTCTGGAAGTCTACTGACGTTTGGGCATAATGACCTCAAATGACCAATGTCTCTAGTTTTATAGGCATAAATTGATGTCATACATATGGTTCAGGTGTCATGAGTAACAAGATCCTTGAACCCTTTCGAGGGTTGAGGGTCTCGTAACCCCTCAAAACCTTGAAATGATCCCAAGATGACCTTCAACACACATACAAAGGGCACTTCAAACTTCAAGGATCAGACTCATGATGACTCTGATCTTCTTCGAATCTATGAAACTATGAAAGTCCAAAAACATTAAAGAAACTTAAGGAAAAAGAAACTAAAAGTGACAGAGGTTGAGGATAGCCTTGCCAGCTGAGCATCAAAGTATCAAAAATCTCTTCACAATCTAACTTTCCCAATATTGAGGGTATTGATATCTCCCAAAACTTAACAATGAAAAGGGCAAGACAACAAACAAACACAAGATGCAAAAAAAGAAAAAAAAGGGGGTCCCCACTTGTCCAAGTGGGGCGTGGGTTGTGAAGCACAATAATTATCCTCTCTATGGTTGTCTTTATATTTTTCTCTAGGGCAATCCCACAATAATATTTCCCACTTTTTAACCAAAGTGGGACATTAAAATCAACATTTTAATGTTAACTTTTTTGCCACCCATAGCAACTCAACTATTAGGAAATTGAAGATGATGTGAACTAGTGATTTTTAAGATTTTACGTGTAAGATCTAATTAAAAAAATTAAAATGATATATAATTTTTTATATAAGTTTTAATAACCTACTTTTGTAGTTAACAATATTTTTAAAAAGTGACATTTATTACATATTACATATTTTTTTACAAAATGATAAAATTATAATTTTTTAACATAGATTGGCAATACCAATATCTATTGGGTAGATAGTAAATAATATTTTGTTGCATACTTTATTTTTTATTAGTTTTTGAAGTAAAATTAATTAGAATTTAGATAGACAATTAATGAACCATATTGTATGATTTTTCATATATTTAAATTAATGTTTTTGTTGAATCAAAGACATCAATACCTTGCCAGTTGCTTCTGGATTCAATTGTGTGAGTATTGATCTCATGGTTTGCGAAAATATACTTTTCCTGATAACAATACCTAATTTGAAAATATTTTTTACATTTTTTTTTTCTATTTTTACATGTGTGGAACAAAGACTTTGATGTTTAGTGAGAAACCCATGTTCACTAGAAAACAAAAAATAAATATAATAATCAAATTAAATATATTTTAAATTATATTTTGTAGAGATCTTATTCTGAGGGCTACAATCTTATAACAACCTCCTATCATGTTAATTCCATTTGTTGGTCTAACCCATGGTTTAAAAATGAAAAATTTTAAGGAAAAATTGAGTACCAAGGTGGAGACGTCCATTGAAGGAACTTTATTTGAAGGACCTTTGTTGAAAGGTACCTTTAAAAGAAGGTCCTTCCATGAACTAAAAAGACATTAAAATATTAAAATCTTGAATAACCTTCAAATAAGTGCACCTTCTTTCACAAATAATTTTACAAACAAATTCAAACAAAGATACCTTCATTTTAAGAAATACCTTCAAATGAATATGTTCATTAAAAAATTCCTCCCCAACAATGCAACTTTATAATGTCATAGAAGTGACATCCACTATTGTGGGTCTACCCTCTAACTTCTCATAAAGTTTCTCCAAATTGAGAACTATAACCCTACCACTAACAAGTAGACCAACACATTATTTATCAACTGTTGTTCATATGAATCACCTGCAATACTATCAATTTACAAAAAATTATATTGTGGGGTTATCAATAACATAGGTAACAACCTATCTCTAGTATCATTTGATGCAACCATGATAGCAAGATCCAACTAAGGATTGGGAAACTATGCAACCTTAACCAAATACACAAAAATGATCATATTGCTACTCTTACTAACCCTTGGTTCTAAACATGATATATATTAGATAAATAAATATTAAATAAAATAAAATTATAAAAACAATTTTTTCCATACTTTTCTTGCAACATATTAGGCCATTTTCTTTTCTGACAATACAATAACAAGACTTTCCTATTAGTATGATCTCTATGGTGGACTTCCTTAGATTATAACCAAGTCTCTAAGTGTTTCTTTTATCTACTCTAGTGGACACTACTTAGCCCTTGGATCCTCTAATAATTGTCCATTGACTTGACATCAATGAACTAGGCCTCATATTATCATGCTTCCTTATCATATAGGACTCTTAGTTAACTAAGATACAAATATAATTTTAAATCGAATGAATCTGAAACAAAAACTACCATAAAATGATAAAGCCTCTTGAGTGACAAACTATCAACGTGATACAATACATCTTGTTGCATATTGTATAAATCATCTTAAGTTGATTTGGCATGTCAATAAGTCAAATGCATGAAGAATATGAAATAAATGTGTGTGTGTGTGTGTGTGTGTGTTCATTTGATAAGATCAAATAAATGAAACAATGAAGTTGCTTGAATAATACACAATACCGGACAAAAACATTTGTCTATTGGTTTGAAGATTGTGCCAAATTTTTTGCTATGATACACCAAAATGATGGAAAATTTAATTAAAAAGTATAAATTAATGAAATAATTTGAAATAATTTTTTTTGATTGATACACTTGATCATGCCCGTACATCAATATTAATATCATTTTATTTTTTGATTGATACACTTGATCATGCTCTTACGTCAATATTAATATCATTTTATTTTTTGATTGATACACTTGATCATGCTCTTACGTCAATATTAATATCATTTTATTTTTAGATGTACTAATTTTTATGAGATTGATTGAGAATTCTAGTCAATTTAGGGGCTTAGGATAATATTTGAAAATTTGCTTTTAATATCAAGATTATTTTTATTATACATAAAAAAATGCTTGCATGTTTAAATGTATTCATTTGAGTAAGAGGAAATAAATTGATGTTTTTGCCTACATCAAAACTATCTTGGTTAATTTTAAACCAATTCTCTTAGTGGATAAAAATGTATATAGTATTTAAAATTTATAAAAATGCTAGATGGGAATGTTAGTTCAAAAATAACTTTTGTAAAATTAGTTAGATTTTATCCTATATAATAGAGTCCTATTCACACTATGCTTAACTTCATTGAACTAAGAGCTTAGCCAAATTTTTGTCTTACCTCATGTAGACCCACAAGTGTCCCAAAAGTTGTTCATAAAGTCCTACATTTGTTCCATCCTTGGAGAGGTAGACAAAGTTTCACTCTTTTACCGTCTCACCCCCTCTTGTTTGCATTTATAAAGAAGGCTCATTTGTATTCTTTTAATATGCTCATGATATTTTCTCATTTTTACACATTGCTTGTTGTGAAGAGTTCTATACTTATAGATAGATCTTCTTTTATTCTTAAAAACATAAATTTTCTGAAAATAAAATAAAATTATGATGCACTATATATATCTCAATAAAAATATTCATAATACAATTTTTTTTAATGATTAAATTTTATTTTAATTTTTAAATTTAAACATTTATTACTTAACCTTTTATGCTATACATATTTTTTTAATATTTTTTAGTTCACAAGAATTTCCTAATCATGATAAACTTTATCTTAGATTGTATTGCTCTTTATAATAAAAAAAAAAATTTCATTTACTCACGTTTAACCTGCTTTATATTATATTAGATCTCTTCCTTAATTGCAAATTAAGTAGTCAATATTACTATTCAATACTACCCTAGTCTAGGGCTCATGATTTAGTAAAGCAACTTTTTTGGTCTACTACATAAAGTTGCATATATGATACCAAGTCCCATTGGGGAAAAGAGAATATGATACCAGCCTCTCCTTTTACTTTTACTTCCACTTTTAGGAACTTTCATTACTTCTCCTTGAAGGAATTTCTACTTTAAAGAGAAAAAAGCTTTCAATGTGTGACCCCTCTTCTACTTTACATTTGAATTTGTGACTCTTCGAATATATAAAATACTTTATATAATTTTATTTAAAATAAGATTGTTTTCATTGGTAAAATGAAAAGTTTTAATAATTCAAAAACAATAAAAGATTTCATCATTTTATTTTTGAGTCACACAAAAATGTATCTAGTTATTTAGAATGGTTTATATTTTTATAATAATTTATTTGATAGTTTTTTATTTAATATAAGATTTTAATCTACATTATCAATCATAATATTGTATTATAATATTTTTAGTTGAAGTGTAGAAAATGATATTTAAAAAGCTAAAATAATAGGTGTGCATTAAGTTTAACAATTATGTATTAAGTCATAATATATTGACGTATTTTATGGCATCACATGTTATCTTAGATCTTAATCAAATTCACATATTTATTATAATAGTTAATGCTAATGATTTGAAAATCACAACCAATAATATTATATTATTACATTTATTTATTTTTTATGAATAATTTCTATTTAACTTCATTGATTAAAGATAGTACAATATTCAAGAGGCACATCCACAAATTATAATTGTATTGGTCTTGGGAAGGGCCACTTTGGGCAATAATTACACCCCTTTAAGGCAATATAGGAGAAAGTCTTTTGGCATTTACAAACATTGTGGAAAGGTTAGTTGGCTCTATAACTCCTACACCATTGCTAGCAAGGATAATTATGTGTTCACACACTGGAAGTCTCGGACATGGGTGGCGATAGGGTCCAAGTGGAGCCGAATCACATTGAGAACCCCATTCGTAATGACCCTAAGCTTTGGATAGTCATCGATGAGGGGGATATTATTCCATTCATGGAGGCTATGATAGGGTTTGATGAAAGGTACTCTCTTTAATTTTTCAACAACTGGGATGAAAGGAAAGTGACCATGGGGGCATCACCTACGAATTCAATGAGGAAGTCATCGCCCAGGCCATTGGTTTGTTAAATGGAATCAATCTTAACCGATTCTTTCACAAAGGGGAGGAACCTATTAAACTTCGTGGTGGCTTTGATAGAGAGGAGCTCCTTGAACCTTGGGACAAGGTGTGTACTGCTATTATGAAATATTTTAACCTAGAAGGACATTTTGGTAGTTATTACTATTATCATTTACCTTGCTTAACCACTTCTACCACCATGCTTTGATATCCTTCCCTTTCTACTTGCTTCACGCCCTTGAACACACTGTCAAAGATGTTAGGGATATTAGGAACCAAGGTAAAAAGTTCACCATTCTTCACCAGGGCCTTATGCTTAGATTATATAACTTCCACCTTGCTCTGTGCCCACCAAAAGCTATAACTGTCATGGATGCCTCCACTTCTTCGACCCCACCTCTGGGTACTACTAATGATTGCAAAGGAAATAAGAAAGGGCTAAAAAGACCAAAGACCCCACACCCGTCTCCCCAAGCCTCACCTCTGTCTAGGTCTCCCTTGAAGACGGGTAACAAGAATAAAAAAGATCCCTCAGGCCCCCCAAGTCCAAGGCTCCTAAAAAAGCCAAAAGTGAGGCCCAAATCCATGTTGTGGACCCTGATGCGAAGGTTGTTGAAACCCCCCGTCAGTCAAATAGAATTGTGGCCAAACCCAGAATGAAAGAAAATGTGGTGAGAGAGAGATTTATGGAGGATGAAGATTTGTTTGAGTCTAAGGATGGTGACAAGTCTGACACTAGATATGTAATGTCCCCGATGCAATTAAATAAATTATAATTTTGTATGTATGGCCCCGAAGCTAAAATTATTATCTCTGGAGCCCATTTTATTTTATTGTCCTTAGTGTGTTGGTCGTGTTGGCATCATTTGTAATCCTTCAAGATGTTTCGCCAAAGCCATATATAAGGTCGAGTCTTTGTAGTTGTAGGTATGTGAACTTTGATATTTTATTTGTGATTGCGAATTCTAGTTGGAATTTTGTGTATACCATTTCGGATGTGAAAGATCCCCCCTATTTGGTTTGTTGTATTTTCAGTGGGCTTCATCCCTTAACCTACTCTGCTTTTTTCTTTTTTCGAATCAGGAAAATCTGAAGTGCTATCATTATTAATATTATCTCTCTTTGCAAGTACTTATTTCTGACTTGTGTTGTGTCAATTCATTATTGGGCATCATGGATTCATTCTGGCATAACCTCGAGAGTGAGCTCACGCGGGTTGGAGATTAGTGGTTGTATGGAATTCCTCTCCCTAGCACCATATGGACACAATTCCACTACACCGTATGACATCATCACCAATCGTACGATATTTTGTTTCATGTCGTATGTCATCTTCACCACCGTACGATATACCACCTTCACTGTATGTCAACCACCCCCCATACGACATCGTTATGTGGCATCAACTCAACACTTACCATACAGACATATCTAGAGCTGTACAAAATGGTCTCTTCTAGGTGTGTACGATGACAATTGTCCATCACCAGTAGATAATTTCAGAGGAAATAATACTATTGATTTTTTGTGCCTGGGTTCGGTATATTATAGTGGTATTAGAGCTGGTGATCTTTCCATCCTGTCGGGTTATGGATGTGTGTCTACTCCAGGAGGAGGTACCAGTCTGTTGATAGGACGAGGGACCCACATGATCCTTCTGCTAAATTCATGGCACTGTTGAGGGAGATAACCAGAAGCTAGGTGCAACTTAACAAAACCATGATCAGAGGACAAGAATGACGACTCATGGAGGAGATGTTGTAGAGGTTGGTGAAAGGGAAGACGGGTGAAGAACAAAATGGGCATGGAAAAATTTTTGTCAGAGGGAGAGAAAACCCTCATTCACGCTCTCGACCATTGATGTTGACATTTTCGCAGAGGACTGAAGCACCTCGAAGAGACCAAGAGCCTACTTTCCAAGAAATGCAAGAGCAACTAATGCAAGACTGCAGGGACACAAATCTCGAAGGAGACATATTCTTCAAAGATTATGATGTAGGAGCATCCTAGGTTAGTTGGCAATCCTGTATGTTGGTGTGTTGGAGTGTTTCTCTGTTACTCAATTGTAGCTTTGACTGAGGGGCTCGGTCATTGAAGAGCTCGGTCGCTGAAGGAATTTGGTAAATTTTTGGTGCTCAACAAAACCTACGCTCAGCAATGCTTGTGGTGCTCAGTCGACATGCTTGTTCGGTGATGCCTAGCTGGCTCGGTTGTTTTACTAATGCTCGGTAGTTTTGGCTTACCGACTGGAGTTCTTGGAGATTTGGTTGGCCGACTTGATGTATTTAATGTGGGTAGCTTATGTTGTATTCTCCTATGTGGATCTAGAGGCCGACATGGAGAATTAATTATTTGTAAGGCTATTTGAGAGCCGACTGATGTTGCATTTAATATTTGTTTGTCCTTAGGAGCTGACTAGGTTTTAGGATTTATTTCTTTCTTCCAGCCGACTTGTGGTTGAAGAAATGTATTTAAGGAAGGTTTGGGTAGTTGTTTAGGGCTGAGAAGGAGGGAGTCAAGAAGGATAGTAATTGGATCCTGTGAGATCTTGAAGATCAGTTTGTTTGTCTGATATTTGTAATAGCAGAGCCAGTGGTTGCATACTTGGAGACAAGGAGACTTCTTGGTGGATTGCAAGCTCAAGTTTAGATCTGGCTTAGTGTTTCTACCAGTTGCTGATGTATCACAGAGATGGACTAGCTAGAGGATAATTGAATTCTACTTGTATTTGGCCGTAACCCGGAAAGCCTTATAGCCAGACATGTTGAATGAAATTCTATTTGAGTATTCTCTTGTTGTGTTTCTACTGTATTGTTGTTGCTAGTGTAGATTCAGACTATCCATTCTTGGGATTTTCCCCTTTGCACTATGTCAGATTATGCTGATCTACGAATGAGACATTTAGGTGGCAACAATCGTGGCTATTATAATGATGACCTGCAATGGAAGATAGGCAAGGTGAACCTGTCATCCTTTGATGGACCAGGATCAACATCCACATGGGCATGGGTACATAAGGTAGCCATATATTTGTAGCTTAACTTGATGCTGGAGGATGAGGCAATCAGATTTGTGGTGCTTCACCTAGAAGGGATCGCTCATGAATGGTGGCATCATGGAATGGTTACCCTCATCCACGATCAAATAACCTTCAACGTTGAATTTATAGAGAGACTGATAGACCGATTTGTTGGGAAAGATCCATAACTTAATTTTAAGGAGTTGACACAACTAAAGAAATCCAAATCAGTTGACAATTATATTACAAAATTCTAGAGACTTTCTATGTTGTAACATATATCTTGGGAAGGCGGCTGGTTGTGTTATTCATGGATGGGCTATTGGAACCCCTAAAGGGTTGGGTCAAAGGGTTCAATCCCAACACGCTCACTGAAGCGATTAAGAAGGCACATGACATGGACATATCTTCTTCCAAAGATTACATGACTTCCAAACCACCTCTCCTACAAGAGATTAGAGACAAGGAGCCAACTTAGAAGAAGCCTTCGATAGATTAAGCCACTCGTCAATAACCCCAGAGGAGGAAGCTATGTTTTACTTGCAGGGAGCCTTAGGGCTCAAGTCACCATTGTCTTGGTAAGGGGAAGATTCACTATATTGAGGTACCGCCTGACGATAAAGAAGAAAGTGAAGTACCTAAAGTGCAAGAAGAAGATACTAATTATGTAGAGAGAATTTCCTCACTTGTAAATAAAGGAGGTTCCATTGCTACACTTTCTACAACTGTGAGATGTAGTATATTTTGGGTTCGTGGCACCCTTCAGGGGGAGTAAGTCACAATCATGCTTGATAGTGGAGCCACACTCAATTTTATCAATTCATCCATTGTCACTAAGAGGGTTTTACACAAGGTGGAGCATAAGGGATTTGAGGTCAAGGTGGTAGGAGGAACTTTACTACCCTTTACTCATGTGATCCCACAACTGAACATTACCATGGGAAACTATACCATGACAGATGATTTCTTTGTGATAGATCTGGATGACACAGATATCATACTTGACATTCAATGGATGGAGACCCTCGAACACAACACACAGAGTTTCAAGAGGATGAAGTTTTCATTTGAGGTGGACGACAAGAAGGTGGTGTTAAGATGGATGTCAGATAGAGGATCGATAGAGCTTTCATTGAAGAAGATGGAGGTTATTTTTAGACGAGATAAGACTCAGGAATATAACCTTGACACTATGGATGCCTAAGAAAAGAAGATTGTGGCGGCTATTAAACTAATTGAGATCCCTACCATTTGCTTCACATTTCAAACTTTAGAGGATTGGAGGGCTCAGTTGTTGGTTGAGTGCTCCAAAAATACCCTTACATGCTAGTTAATGGATGGCCAAATATACGATGAAAAATACAAGGTGATTGATGACATCGTCTACAACAATGGTAAACCTATTTGGTACCTAACTCAAAACTGAAGAAGATGATCACATGAGAGATTCATAATCCTCCCTTAGCAGGACTTCCAGGATCAAAGTTGCAATTTCTTGAGGGCAAGCAATCTCTGAGTGGGGAGGACTATAATGGCCTCGATGCAGTTAAATAAATTAATAATTTTGTATGTATGACCCTGGAATTAAAATTATTATCTCTCGGGCCCATTTTTATTGTATTGTCCTTAGCATGTTGGTCATTTCGATATCATTTGTAATCCTTCGGGACATTTTCCCGAAGCCATATATAACCTGCAAAGTCTTTGTAGTTGTAGGTATGCGAACTTTAATATTTTATTTGTGATTGCGAACTCTAATTAGAATTATGTGTATGCCATTTCGAAGGTGAAAGATAATCCCTATTTGGTTTGCTGCAATTTGGGTGGGCTTCATCCCTCACCCTACTTTGCTTGTTGCTTGTTTTAGACTTGGAAAATCCGAAGTGCTATCATTATTAATATTATCTCTCTTTGCAAGTACTTATTTTCAACTTGTGTTGTGCATCAATTCATTATTGGACGTCATGGACTCATTATGGCATAACCTCGAGAGTGAACTCATGCAGGTTGGAGATTAGTGGTCGTACGGACTCCCTCTCCCCAACACCATACAAACATAATTCCACTACATCGTACGACATCATCACCAACTGTACAACATTTTGTTTCATGTCGGACATCATCTTCACCATCGTACGACATACTACCTTGACTATACGTCAACCACCCTGCGTACAACATCTTTTGGTGGCATCAACTTGGCACTTACCATATAGACATATCTAGAGCCGTACATATTAGTCTCTTCTAGGCATGTATGAAGGCAATTGTCCCTCGCCAACAGATAATTTCAGAGGAAACAACACTGTTGATTTTTTTGTGCCTATGTTCAGTACATTACAGAAAAGGACACCACCCACAATAGCACAAGCTCTACCCATGTCTCTGCTAGCTTCAAAACTAAAACTGTGGATCCCATTGGTAACAATTAGGAGGAGGAAAGTAAGAACACCTCTCCCATGACCACCTCCCCACCTCGCACTCTAGACAAGAATCCCTCTCCTATGAGTACTGCTACCTCCCCGCCCATACTATGGATAAAGGTAAATAGGTCTTTGTTAGCGACAAGATTGCTGACGATGGGAGATGCAGAGGTTGTGCCACAAATGCCAAGGAGATACAAAAAATCAAGGACTTGGATGTGTTGGCAAAAAGTTTCACTAGACTGGCCAACTATGCTTTGAAGGTCATGCATTCGTTTGTGACCACTCTTTGCCTCTTGCAGTAGGACAAGGAGAATAAAGAGGATAGGAAGGAGGAAACCTCTAAGGAACTGTTTAGGTTCCTCATGGATGACTGGATTCAGCTACTGCTGTCGAAGCCAGAGGAGAAAAAGGATAAGAAGAATTGATGTGGTCTATCTTCTCAGTGCAGGTAGAGATGTGGATTGGTGTTACTGGTTTAGAGAATTTGACTAGGGTTAGGTCTTTTGTTTTTTCTATTAGTAGACTTTGGTTGATCCTTATGGATCATTTTTTTTGGTATGGCCTTGTGTGACTTTTAAATCATGTCTTTAATTACTATATGAACTATATGCTCTATAACTGTCCTTATGGTAGTAAGATGATAAGCATGACTTTTAGACTCATATGGTTAATTGCTATAGTTTATTTCATGCTTTGCTTTATTAAGACTTTTGATAAGGGGTTGGATGATTCTATGCTTATTTTGCTGACCTCCAGCTTTTGGGAGGAGTTTTTAAAATTAAGGGAGGGATGTTGACAATCTACTAACTTTTGCTGTTAATATGTTGTAGGTGCTAATCTGTGGCCTGGCCACATTCGGTGTTTGTATCAAGGGTCAACCCCCTTGTTTTGGTTTCTTTAATAGCAAAAAAGAAGACAAAAGATTATTAAAAGGGCCTAACCGAACAAAATCTAAGTAGCTAAAGAAAAACTAGATGGAGAATCTTTATTATTTCCATGGTCACCCCACACATTTTATCATAAATGGTTGTTAGTGAAAACTTCATAGTTTTAAAAAATAATATTGAATATCACAACTTATATACTATTATAATATATAATATTAAAAGGAAGAGTTTGATAGAGATACCCACCCATAAAGTCTAGCCAGACCATATCCAAAGAAAAAATGAAAATAACATCAAATAGATCAAGTCCAACAAAGTCTAAACTAAATCTTTATCATTTGGATTATCCCAAATATTCCTAAAGGTAAAATCATTAATAGACTGCAAATCAATAAGAAGGCTCTTTATAAAGATTGTGATAAATTCACAATTTTTTTACTTCTTTTTGATGGAGGGATCTTCATCCACACAATAGTTTTAGCTACCTAATATGAGAACATGAGTCTTAGGTTGAAATCTCTTTGACAAAGAGTCAAGGATTAAGGGGATGAGAACATGAGCCTTAGGTTGAAATCTCTTCAACAAAGAGTCAACAACTAAGGGGTATCCATTCTACCAAATTCAATTCTCTTGAGGTACAACCCTAATCTTAAATTCCCCCGGACATGACCCTAGTCTTATCTCTTATGATGTCGAAGCCTTGTACTCACCAATAGTTAAAACGTGATGGACTTTTTAAAAACCATTCAACTCCATCAAAAACCAAAAATCCATTGACAATACCCCAATTTGTATAAACGCCTTTAAATATTAAATCATTTCCCCTAAATGACAATTTCAAAACTATTTTTAGAAATAAAAAAATTGAGAAACAATTATTTGGATCAAATCCATAAGCACGGTCACCCAACCGTCAAATTCAATCTATAATCCTTAAAAATATAGACCGGTGGTCCTATGGTGGAACGGTACGCTAGAGTTTTCGCGTGTGGTGTGATTAAGACATAAAGGGTTTTTACATTGTATTTGGGGCAGCGGTTAGAATAAGGGAAAAAAATACATAAAAAGGATTTGTCGCTTTCAGCATGGAGAGATGCACGGAGACCGTTTTGGTCACAGTCTGAGCAACTGCAGCTGCCATTCCTGCCTTACAACTCTGCTTCATCTTCATTTGATAATACAACAATTATTTTCACAAAACATCTCTCCACGTCAATCGAGTGCACGGGGTCTACCAGGCGATTAAACAAATGAAAAAGAAAGAAACCAGATGATAAACAAATGGAAAAGGAGCAACCTACGACACAGAAAGACGGAAAGAAAAATAGCTAGGTAGCCTTCTCAACCTTCCCTATCTCTTTTGCTTTTGTCGCTTCGACGCTTTTGCTTTGCCTCTTTCAACAAAGTAAACAAACACACACATGGTGGAAAAATTGCCTCTGGTCCCTCGCTGCGGCTCGTCTCGATGGCCGCGCCCTAAACAGAGAAAACAAAAGCGAAAGCCAGACCGGCGAGCATGTGAATGAGAAGTTACGAAGGAATAGAATAAAGAGAATGTGATACAAAGTCTCGTTTCGGAAAAAGAGAGAGGGAGGCCGCACTCAGAGAAAATGGAGCTTCGAACTACGGTGCAATAATATTTTCTGGATTTGAGGTTAAATGTAGTATTTGTACTTCTAGGGTTTAAATTTAAGGGCTCTATGATTGTATTTTAAAAGTTTTTGTTATAATTTTTTTAAAGTATTAGAATTTTAAATTACAGTGTAATGATTTTTTCTAAATTTGAAGATCTGTATTTCTAGAGTTAGAGTTCAGATTTAAGACTCTGTTATAATATTTAAAAGTTTTTATTTCAATTCTTAAAAATATTGGAGGTATGAGCTACAGTACAGTATTTTTTTAAATTTGAGGATAAATATAGATTCTGTGACTGTGATCATATTTAGAAATTTTTAATTTAAGTTTTGAAAGTATTAGAATTTTATGTTGTTGTGCAATAAATATTTCTAAATTTGAAGATAAATACAGAATATGTATTTTTAAGGTTTAAATTTAATGACTGTATGATCATATTAAGTTTTTTAAAATATTGGAACTTGAGTTACAATGCAATACTTTTTTCTAAATTTGAAGATAAACATAGTATTTGTAATCTTAAGGTTTAAATTTAATAGCTGTATGATCATATTTAAAGGTTTTTGTTTTAAATTTTTAAAATATTGTAACTTTCAGTTACAGTGCAATAAATTTATCTAAACTTGAAGATAAATACAATATGAGTTTAAATTTAAATTTAAATTTAATGACTGAATGAATATATAGAGAAGATTTTTCTCCTAAATTTTTAAGTTTTCTTAAAATTTTCTTAATGAAAGTGGAGATTTAGGATAGATTGTTAGAAATCATATGAAATTAAAATTATATGTATATCTGATGGATGAGATGTATATTTTGAAATAAGATATTTTTTATTATTTTAAATATGATTTTGATTGTGTAACTGTTCTACATTGTTTGATAGGCAGGGTCCACTCTCAATTTTAGATTCTGATAGACATGTGACTATTGGAAGTTTTTCATAAAGTGAGAATAATATCTTCCTGTGTGAAACAACTTGTTTGGTTAAGATAAAATTTGGAAGACTATATTTTTGGGGTCTGTTCTTAAATATCAAATGATTCAACACTCAAAGGTAAATTTTTGCCAATAAAAATAAAATGAGTATTTATTTTTTATAGTTGATGAAATGTAAATTACTATTGATTATTAAACAATTGAACTGTTCTCTATTGTGAAAATTAGAAAGGCTAAATCATTTTGATTGTTAGACTGTTTGATATTGCAGAACTTTGAAAGTTTAGAAGATAAACAGATCAATGTATTGATCATTGTCTCTTTCTACTAAGAATTAAGACTTGAAAAATATTTATACAACCAAATTTATTAAATTGTATAAGAGACAATCTCAACCTCATCTTTATTATCTTTCTCAATGAATAAGAAATATCTGTTCTTTACAAATGTCTGTATATTATATTTTGATACAATAACCATTGAACTTCTTCATTCAACAAGACTGATCCAAATAGATTTAAATAACCTTTTAAAACTGGAGTTCTGTTGATTTAAGCCCAGGTTGTTGGCTGAAGCAGGAGAGGGTTAAACTGAGTTAATATGTAGTTAGTGGATTTGGTTTGTCAGAAAAGGGATTTTGCCACGCGTGCCTCTGCCATCTGACCTGACCTGACCTGACCTGCTGCTGTGGTTTGCCCGGTGTTTGATGCAATTTAATTCAAAGGAAATAATGTAACCCAGACAGAGGGGGGAGAGAGAGAAGGAAGAGGAGAAAAAACACGTATCAATTTGGTTGTGGAGGGAGAGACGAATTTGTGGCTGTCTAAAGATTTCTAATTTGGGCGGGAGAAGGGAAGAGAGAAAAGGGGCGGAATTCGCGAGATTTGTTACAGCTCAGCGTGGGGTTTATTAGACGTGTGCGTTTGCACTGCGAACTGTATTTGCCTTTGCATTTAAGGTGCGTCCAAAACGAAATCAGATCCGCAGCTGTTTGGGGCATTTTACGTTTCCGGTAAGTGTTTTTAGAACGATTAGTTTCTAGCTTTTTTATTTATTTAGTTTCTTTTGTGATTTCATTTTTAGGCTCCACTGTGAAATGATTCGATGTTTAAATCAAGCTTTTGCACAATGAATTTGTTCATGAAAACTTTATACGGTAACGCTTGAATGAAGTTTTTACGGCAATTTCTGATCTGCCCTATGCACTGAAAAGATGTTTCCGCCATGAGTAACTTTTTATTTTTATTTTTATTTTTATTTTTGAGATGAATGATGAGTACATTGTATGGCTGGAGTGCACAAATCTTGAATTCTGAATCAAGAACGCCTGTTGTTGTTGTTAACCGAGAGATTAAACCATACTTTTGCAGTCTGATTTCTGTTTTATCTCAGATTTGAATTTTGCGTTTCATTTAAGCTAAGAATTTTTCCGTTTATATAAATATAGATTCGTTTCAAACCTGTCAAACTTCAGCTGTTAATTCACAGAAATATTATATATAAAGGCACATTTTCTCGAAAAAATTTGTGAAATTTCTCAGTAGCCCGCAAATATCGGTTCTTACGGCGCGCAATATCGCCCTTGAAATTTTAATCAGCTCCTTTGCATTTGCCGCACATTGCTAGAAATATTTTACCGCGATCGCTGCGAAGTGTCTTAAAAGTTCAAGCTACACCAAAATTATCACTTTCCATTGAATGCCAGGCATAAAATTGGTCGAATGGTGAGCAGGAGACTGAAAATATTAGTAATGTAACAAGAATACTAGCTTATAGAAAGGATAACCGCATTGGCCTGTGTGTAACCGTTGGAGCGTATTAAGTTAGGAGAATGAGCTTGGCGTGTTGTGGAATTCAAATTTTGTGCAGCAGGTAAATTGTGGAAATGAAATGATAAATATGTTATAGCAATACTCCATAGGGTAAGCATATTCCATATGGATCTCGTCTAAGTCCATTGAACTGCACGCTTTACAAAGCCACTAATGGACTGCATTTCGGAGCATTGCATATTTTGTCCTGAAAGTACCTTTCTCGTATGATGAACATGATGATTTGCTGCAACAGTAGTTGAAATGAATTGCTATAGCCGCTGCATTAGCCGGTGCCTAGTGCCTGCCGGGTTGTCTTAATAATAGAAAATCTTAACCAGTCTAAAAGTCGTAATTTTGATTTTAACGGAAGCAAAATTAATAAAAAGTTGGATATATTTCTGACATTTGTAAACAAATCTATAAAGCTGTCAATTAACCAGAAACAAATCATGGCTTCGAATCGCAAAAATGTATTTTTGCACAGCCGACGCGACAACTACTGTCGCATGTTTTTATACAGCCAGCACCGCAAACTACCAGCTGTTAACATGAAACCCAAGCTCAGCTTTCGCTTTAAAATTCACTATTGCCTTCTGTGTGCATCTACAGACAGAAGAAAAGAAGGCTCGATTTTTTTTCCTTTGGAAAGAATGACTGTACCCTCGCCTCTAGATTTTAACCTGCGTGAATGAATAACTGGCCTGCTCATCAATATTGATGTTCCATAGCAGTTTTTTAATTGGTACTGCATTTCAAGAGTTAAAATGGCTTACATCTGAGGTTAGATGTGTCCCAGATTACGAGGATTTATGAATCACTAAACCCCAAATGTGACAGTCCACCCTACTTGGCTAGAAAATGGGATGGGTTATTCAACATTGTTGTTGACATGCCAAGAGCGCCTATACTGGAAGGTTTTGCGCTGCAATATACTGTCGTGTGTTCCAGATATAGTGAGACTAGCTCTGATAACACATCTGAAACTTGCAGATATCTGCATTCACTGCTTTGGAATATGTGTCTTGTAGCAGCACTGCTCTATTGTCAGTGTATCTTTGAACTACACAAGGAAACAAAAATAATATCATAGAAATTTCAAATGGTGCCGACTACCCACTTCACCTGTCAGCAGGACATTGTTGTCGTGTATTCCTAAACTATCGCTTCCAGCCTTTTTTGTGTTGGCCATTTATGTCTTCTTTCTAAGCTGTACCTTTGTTTTCAATCCTAATTGTTTTCTAACATTCAGATTTGTAGTTGCAGATAAATACACGTGTGGACAGTCTTAGATGTTTGTTTAACTAGCACTCCTGCTGCAACGAACTCGAGGGAAATATCAGTTCTAGTATCATGAATAGTTTGATTGGACAATGGAAGGTTTCAGAGGCAGTTGCAAGCTCTCCATTGAAATAGTTGCAAATGTTGGTTAACAAAGCTCTTTCATAAAAGATTTCTGGGTTCTAACACTCGAAAGAATTGCCTCCGTTAATTTTCACCAGGTCTGTCTTCAAGGCTCGATTTATTGTTATGTTTTTGGAGAGCTTTTCACGTTTCTTATTTGCTGTGATATTTAGTATTTACTGTATATAAATAGTATAGCATATGAAATTCATTATCTTGACTGAAAAGTGGTTTTTTATTTTAAGAGAACGTGATTGAACAGTTTAGATTTGCACGAACATGGTAGGAGTCCAATTGTGAATGCATACAAAATCCACAATACATACAGGAAAATTACTTTAAACAAATTGCCCGTACTTTGTGATCTTGCTAGATATGAAGAAATATGGTAAAGTATGACAACAATGCATTTGGTTCCACACAGTGGAGTGCCGTGTCTGCTTTTCTCCCTGACTTCCGCGGAAAGCCATATTTTCACGCAGCTCATCGGGCTATTATACTGTAGAAATCCAAATACCCTAAGAATATATTGCAGTTTGATGGTTTGCAAAGTATTTTCTACGAACAGTGTGTAATCATTGGCAAGAGTTGAGCAATGCGCGTGCAACCGGGAAACAAAATGTAAAATTCCATAAAGACTGACATAGGGGTAGCCATTGGCCTACAGAAAATTACGTTTGTAAGGCGAAATGCAAAATCCTTTCAAAAATAATAGTTAAGTCGCTTCTACAGTGTACACTTCATAGCCAAGCCAAGGCAAGTTGCAATTAGACTTGAGATTTGACTTCCACAGTGTACGTTTAATCTGGAGCAATCAATTGGATGATAGACTACACAAATTTTAGAGAGCGCCCATTGAGTGCTCCTCACTGTAAATATAGCAATAAGTATCTTGAAAGGTTAATAAGGTATTTTTAGCATAGCAATCCGTTAGATTGACTATATTTTATGAGAAATGATGATTCGCATAAACCCATTTTCTGATGAGAATGAATGATCTTTAAATTCTCGTGACACAAAAATGAAACATTAACATGTATATAGAAAAATTTTACTTCTACCGAAAAAAAATACACATACTGAGTCCAACTACGAAAATGCAAGGACGCTGTTCATAACATATGTATGTTATATCAGATCTGAGTATAGAATAATTTAATCTTCTTTGACTTAGAGCCCAGCGCTGAGGGGTCCAACTAGGCCTCATTTTCTATACTGTCGGCTTTTTTATTAAGCGAGATTTGATTTATGATGGACTTCTTGTAGAAGTGACACTATTTTTAGTACAGTTAATGTCCAAGCAAACCAGATTAAAAACGAGAAGCATCTTAATTAGTTAGTAATTTTCAGTTTAATTTGATGGAAAAATCATTTTTCATCCTTATTGTAAGATATTACCAGTAGCCTTTCTCCGTTGCCTTTCAAATCCAAAAACGTCAGTTTCAGAAATGTTGTCTCACATTCCAAAAGTAATTTCACACTAAAAATAAAAACGAGGAGGATGTTATGTAACATCTTTAATATCTCTATCAATGTAATTTGTCTACATTAATAATTCCATCATTTCACTGTCATTTTCCTCTTGACCAAAACGTTGCACCTTTCAACATGGAAGTGCTAATTGACCACATTGATTGAAATGTTTTGTTAGTAAAAGTGATCTCTAACCCCAAAAAAGTCCTTTGAAGATCAGTTTGATGGATTTCTAAAAGTAAACAATCTCCGTAATCTTAACCTGGCCCAGTAATGAAGCTGGAAAATCTTAAAAAGGGTGCATTCAGGAGTCACAATCTCAGCTATGGTTGCAACTTGCAAGTGGCAAGCAGTGAAGTGGGTCGGAGATTAGTCATTTTCCGAAATTCAAGACAGGTACACAGTGCAATGGAGTGGCCATGGTCCCCCATCGCTACACTACAAGTAACCAAAACCCCAAAAAAAGAAAAAAAAAAACCATATCCACAAACTGGGCCCTGTACATGCAATCAAAGTGATATGAGTAGTCTGCCATTACTGTACGTACCTAACAGTACGTTCTATCTTCTGACCGCAGGATCCCTCTCTAGTCACAGTCCTTTTATTGGTTACACCAACTACCGTATTCAGTGAAATCAAACCCAGATGTACTGGATTAATCTTTTCTTCTAACCGAAGCGGTTGTAATTTGCAGGGTGAGCTGTGCCTGTTAATAAAATGGACCTTTCTTCCCATTCAATAAGCATCAAATCTGGCATGGATGCACAGGCAGAGGAGGAGGCAGATGACAGGGGTAGCAGACGTAGAAAAGCTTACATTAGCATTGGGGTGAGCAAAGGAAAGTAGCAGAGCCTGTACAATCTGAAACTCTCTCAAGTCCATATCATTTGGGGAGTTGTGATTTTGGAAATGCGATTTTCTCACCATGGGTTTTTTCTCTAAAACTCGTTTTCCGTTTGTGATATTGGCTGAACGGCTCAATCTTTTTATATAAGAATGTATATCATTAAAAAGAGGACACCCCATAATATATATAATTCTTTATAGGCTACGGATGATGTATAATTATTATTACAGTAAAATTGGCAAGATTAACCTCAGATTATTGTTAGCTACTGAGGAGATGAAAGGATCAATTATAATAAACATTGCGATTTTCTTTTTAACTGTTTTTAGTATCCCTTATTTATGGAGGAGTAAGCATGTACAAGAAGCAATGTCAAGCGGGAGACTAGGATCCGATTCAAACTGTAACTTTGTATGGTTTTCCTTATTCACCGGAAGAAATCAATCTTTGCAAGTCAGCAACTTTATATAAAATTTAAGTATTACACGCTTCTGAGTTATTGTATTCCACTTTTACAGAAAAATCTTGATATGGTTAAGTTACACTCGGTATCCATTAATGGGGTTTTTCTGTGATGTTTTCCCCCTGTTATGGCTAAACTCTCTGTTATATCAGATGGGGTAATTGTTTACAAGGAGAAAATTTCATTTTAACTGGAATTTCAGGAAAGGCATTGGCAGGCATAATGTTTCCTATTATTGGTGGAATACCATACCGTACAATATATTTTAAGAATTCTTCCCTTTAGATATTAAATAGAAATAAATTATTGTGATTTTTTTTTTAAAATTTAATTTTTAAGTATTATTGATAAAGATGCAACTACATCGACTAGCTACCTAAATGCCTAACTATTTATTTTCTAATTTAATTATAAAAAATATTTCTGAAACGTGCCTGTCTTTGGTTAACTTTTATCCAATTTCACAAATTTGGGATTTGAAAGGGAGTCTATCTAGATGGACCTACCTTAACATGTTTATTGCATTTTTCATAATGAAAAATTTGTACCTTAGCGTAATGAGAACTTTGTACCTTATACCTACTACTTTCTAGGTAGTTTGACGTTACTTTGATACAAATTTGGTGTTTGAGTGTATCTTATTTATTTGTTTTCTTCTAATTTATATATTTAATTCAAACCTTTAATTTAGAATAATTGGAAAACCATGCAAGTCATTGTTTCTTTTTGGTTAAAACTTGATCCACAAAACATCAATCAATATACTACCAACTATTTTGGTTGATACCAATAAAAGTTTCCTCTCTAAACCAACCCTATATGTTTTCCATATCAAAATAATTTTAGATTAAGCTAGTTATATCAAGATATATTAGTAAACACTTCTTATTGATCCAACTAAATAAAAGATCAATTTTGTAATTTCAAAATCACTACATGCACTAATTATTATTAAGCTCTAATGACTTGTGTTGAAGAATTACATTTTTTTAACCATGTTTTCCCGAGTTATCTAGTTTATTGATTATTGATAACCAATTCATGATTTAAAATTCATGCATTTGGCCACATATTAATGTTTCTTGTTTGCCATGACATTTGTTCTAAATATCACCATACTTATTTATTTTAACCATGACAAGTTTTCCTAGGCTTAAGTCATGATTAATGATTTAATATTGAACACGATCACTATTTAACTTGATTGTCATATGTTCTCACATCTAATTTGTATTCACTTATTAATTGTGGTCCTAATGAGCCTATATGGTTTCAAGTTCATTTTAAATACCAAATGTATGTTTTCAACTCTAGAGACGTTTTAATGTTTAAGTTCATGAGGCTTATTTTAGCAGATAATCAAGTAGATTTTAAATCCAAATACAAAAGGCCTTTCACATTTGAGCTATCTACTTTTTGCATTCTTAAGTGTTTGTGAACTTGGGTTCTTAATTATATTCTAGTTGATTGGCAATTTTATTTTAGTAATATAGTTTTATAACCATGGAAGACCCCACAAGCATTATGAAATACAATTGAGTAGCTAGGTGCTATCATGTATGAGGCACACCCACACACATACCTTATTTTACTCTAACAAAACAAGGGTCCCTTCTCTTTTGATTGTTTGTTTTCTTTTCTACCCTTTGTGCTTGATTTTATTTACTTATTATTTTCCTTGGTTTTATTTTGAGTAATTTTCCTTTGTTGGATTTCTGAAGCTGGTCGTCTTTGTTCTAAAACAAGGTAAAGAATGTTGAACACACAACAAGATGGGGAAAAACCCAAAATTGGGAAAAATCGTGGTTAGAATCAAACTCACTATATAAACAGTGTGAATTACAATGTTTTAGGCTCACTGTCTAGGAGCAACATGTAATGCCCCACTAGGGAACCCAAGAGATATTAACCTAAATCGTGTTACTAAGTTTACAGAATAATTTTTTTCTTTTAAGAGTTTACAAACAGTATTGAATAACAAAGCGGAAGTAAAACATAAAGTCCATACATACTCATATACACATCCTCAATTACAAATTACAAATCTCAAGGGTTCCTCAACGTAAAATTACTTAAATACAATTTAATCTATTAAGTACAATAATCATCTAAATATTCTATGTAGTGCATCATCTCAAAGAATAAACAAATACATTTGAACCATGAAGTATACATGATAACCCACATCCACTGCACAAGTCGCAGGGTATGTAAATACAACTGAGTACAAAGTATTATAGAAGAAAGAATAGGAATAAGTCTCCAAGAAAGATAGGATAAGAAGCAATCACAACAAGGATCATCCAACACTGGAACAAGAATGTTGAAGTCTCAAATGGTAAAAGAATCACTACCTCTCGACCTCGTGGAAACCTAAGATGAAATCAAGGAAGTGTCATCACATATGTCAACCCCTTGGAATGATCTCACTGGACTCCGACTCCCAAGTGTGATCATATGCGAAACCTGAAATCCTCTCATGTAGACAACGATAATTGATCATGCCAGAACTCATTGTCATTACTAAATGGACAAGCATCTTCTCCCACTCCCATCCTTAGCCTATACTAGCACTCAAGGCATGGATGAGGAATCCATCATCTTATTAACTCATTTTTAAAACCCCATTTAATTATATTATCACTTATTTAAGTAACCAACTAAGGATACCCAAGTAGCCAATTTTGGGCTCTGATGCCTCCAAAGCAAGCCACTTCCCCTTTAACACCTAGATAACCTACCCTAAGTTCATAATTCTCAAAACATATCTCATAGATCATCATGAATCATACATCGAAACCTGGTTCCAAGGTATCACAAGAACATACAAACATTTTTCATCATGATAAAACTGAAGCTCCCATAAGGTTGGGTTATAAAAAAATCAAATGTCACAGAAGTATGCAAGACAAACAAACATAACACATTAACTCTAACCCCACCTCTAGTAACAATCCTAAAAGGATGACATAAAAAGATTCCCTCCTAACCCATATATGCAAAAGGAAAAATATTATAAGAATTTAATAATAATAAAGTAATTTAAAGTACCATTATGCAAATTAATTTATTAAATAATCACTAACAAAACTATAATTACATTATAAAAAATTTCAATACTAAGCAATCAATTTATAATGTTAATTAAAATAAATTGATTCCCAATTTAATAATTACTAAAATAATATAATTTATAAAAAATTCTCAATTTAGGAAATAAAATAAGCTCCCTTAATTACTAATCAATAAAATATATTAACTAATAATTGACTCAATTCTCTACATTATCCATTACAAGAAAATATCAAATATTATGGTGCAAAATTACAAAGTATATGAAATAAATACATATATACACATATATGTATATACATGTACACATGCATATATTTATATTATATATTTATTATTATTTTTGTTTTGTTTTCTTATTCATATATATATATATATATATATATATATATATATATATATATATATATATATATATATATATATAAACAAAATAACCCTCATGCCCAAGGGCTACCGTGGCAACTAGGCTACCATGACATCTATGACTGTTGGGTGGGGGTAATACTTTGCCTCCACCCAATATGAACATATATATATATATATATATATATATATATATATATATATATATATATAATTTATTATTATTATTTTTAAAAATAATCAGAAAAATTATGATATAACAACATATAATATTTATTTATTTTTTAAAATAGAAAATAATATATGTGTGTGTGTGTGTGTGTGTGTGTGTGTAAATATATTTATATATACACACAATTCCTTTCTCTCTTTTTTTTCCTTTCATAGAATTTTAACAATGAAGAATTTACATGACGGGCTATTACTAGGAAGCACAATTATTTTAAAAATTCGATTGATACAAACCCTAAGGTTTTCTACCACAAATTTATCAAACCAAAGCTAATTTTAAATGAAATTTAATTATGAAAAGTTCCAATCATACATGCACAAAATCTCAGAAGCTTAATTCCAAAATTTCAAGTTCATGATAGGAAAATTAACAAAATAACAATATCACCCATAGCTAACAGGTACAAAGAAAACAATCTTTCTGAAATACAAGATTAAATCTACAAGGGTTTTCAAATCCTACCTCAAACCACCAATTGAAGAAATATGACGAAGACCAAAAAACACTAAAAAATTCCAAGCTAAATCCTTCATTTCAATCCTTCCTCCAAAACCTACAAACATGTGTCTTGAAATAATGGCCAAATTCCCCTCATAAAGAAAAAGGCTCTAAAATTCCAACTTAACCATGCAAATCTAGAACTCAACTTAACTTTACAACTTTGTTTTTATCAATCTCTCTTTTTGTTTGATTTATTCTATTTTCTAACTAATAACTCCATGCACTTTTGTAATTCTTGTTTATAACAGTTCACTTAACTCAATAAGAATTAATTTATTTATTTAAATTGAATGTGCAACTAATTGCATATCAATTTTAACTAAAATAATATTATTTAATTTACTTCCTTGTTGTTTTATTCAATTTTCCTCAAATTTGAATTAAATAATTATTTAAATCTTTAATTCCACCATTAGACTTTTAATTAAGATTTTTTAATTAATAATTGTATTTAATTAATTTTCCTTAATTAAATACCTTAACATTAATTTTCTATATTTAATAAGTTTTAATTATTTAAACCACATAATTAATCTCTTTTTTTTATACATGGGGGTGTCCCCGCAACCTAGACCAGTGCCCAACAGCCCGTATCTCAGGTACTTGTGCGAGCTAGGGTGAGACTAGTCCCCCAAGGGGTGAGATCAATCACCCGCAAGTCGTCCCACCTATTTAAACTCGGGAGGGAGTCGAACCCAAGACCATGAGTCGTCCACCCATAACCTCAAGCCAACTCAGCCTCAAGCCAACCACATAATTAATCTTAGTAAATTATTTAATTATTTCACAACAATCAGACCAATTAGCCAAAGAGCAACTAAACCTAATTAAAACAATAATCATGCTCAAGGGAAAGACTATGAACTCACGTCACCTGGAGGAATTTAGAAAGGTAAAATATCAGAAACTTGTCCTCTATTTCAGGACAATAAAATGGCTTAGGTTGGGATTTGGATCTTAATATTATCTCCCCTCTCTTACCATTGAGACTTTGTGATAGGGCACACTCATCCTGATAATTTAGGGAAGTCGATGCCCGATACTTGCAAACCTACATAAAAGACAAGCATGTACATACATATGTATATAACAAGCAATGGCAGAGATTGAGACATCGTGTGGATCCCGCAACCAGGTAATTACATGTTCGTCCATCAACCATATCAAACACGTCAAACAGAAATGTAAAACATACATGATAGCCATACACATACAAGTACGGGGTATGTAAAATCATAAATATAAGCAACATTTTAAATATATAAATAATCATCATTAAAATAACTAACATCATCTAACTGCAACATATGATATCTCATAACTATCCAATATCAAATCACCATGTAATGTCATACATCCAAAATCACATAATAAAGTTAAAATAATTAACACACACATAAAAGTGGCCTTAAAGAGTTTGACAATATAAAACTGAAAAGTAAACTATGGGTGGGCACTACACAATATTTGAAAGAATTGCACAACTAGGGCTCATTGCCTTAGAGTAAGGTGCAAAGGACTTGTACAATTGAAACTCATTGTCCTAGGACAAGATACAAAGGCTACTAGTAGACTCACTATCATCCGACAACACAAATCTCATAATTGAAATGAGAAGAATCTCCTAAGCATGAACTTGTCCTTGAACATCAACATCAAGCAACCAGAATCATGACATGCATCTATCATAGTCTCAACAAACTATCTTTAAATGTATTTCCTTCAAGTTATGACTTCTACACATCTACTTCATATACACACTTCACTTCTTTCTTCTCTTTCCTTCAAACTACACACCTTTTCACTTTTCCACACTTCCACACTTCTGCACTCTCAAACTTTCACTTTAACTTTGAATGTATTTCTTAAATATGAGATAGATCATACAATCTCTATAGAAGGTCTACCGTAACTAAATCAAACCATTATTACATAAAATAAGTCATCTAGATCCAAGATACATGAGGCAATCCACTCCAAGAGAAAGAGGGGACCCAAATATATCACAAGACACTCTTCTAAGATAGATCCAGTGGTTTGCACATCAACCAAAGTCATCTCTGAAATGTATCATGTAGATAGACAATGGAGCTTGTATAATAGTCATCCAAAAGACATCTTCCAAAGCAACTTGAATTATGTAGATCTCTACACACCATGGTGAGACCCAAATTAGCAGTCCAACTTCATCTATAAAGCGTATCCGATCCAAAAGAATGACCCTTAGTAAGATAACACATCCAAACACACACAATAATAACATAACTAAACATATCATATATAGCTTATCATAGCTCACTTTGTGAATATTGAACTAGAAAACATACTATATGACCAGACATGTTTATGATCATTGTACAACAAATTTTTTTCCAACATATCTAGAGAGCACCAAAGATATTCCGAACCAATTTAAAAAAATCCTCTACTGTAAGAGAACAACAAAATTAAACTTTCGAGCCAAGGAGACAACAATAATCATATTTGAGGGTAAAAGCATGGTTAGGTGTAACACTTTAGTCTAACCTGAAGAACTCGATCGAGTAATACTCGACTGAGTACTATTCGGGGGAGTAGGAATCAACTGAGGGTGCGTAAGTGTTGCGTGGCACCTACGTGGCACACACTACTCAACCGAGTAATATTTGGTCGAGTGCTACTCTGCTGAGTGGTACTACTTGTCATTATAAATACCCCAAAGTCCGCTTTAAGCCCCTTATTTGCACAGTGAGAGGCTTGTGGAGCGGAGTAGGGGGATACAGGGGTAGTCGACCGAGTGTGAGGTAGGGGCCCCACTTTTTTCCATTTTTAAAAGTAATTATATGCTTTAAAAATATTTTTTTAGTGTTGTATTAGTAGAAAATGTTTAATTTTTCATGTTTTTTTATAATCATATGTATAAAAAATGTAGTTTTAATATTTTATTATGAAAAAATGTCTATTTTGAAATAATTTTTTGTAAAGTCACTCTATTTTTGTGTCTTTAGAATAGATGTAAATATGTAACTTAAACCATTAGATTGAAATACAACTCAAACCATTAAACCTATAACAAAACTTAAACCTTCAAACTATTAAACCTATAACAAAATTTAAACCATTAAACTATTAAACTTATAATACTTGACTTAAAGCATTAAACTATTAAACCTATAATACTTGACTTAAACCATTGAACAAGAAAATCCTTACACACATCAAATATCCTTACGATTAACTAGATTCTTATTTAACTAGATTCTTATTTGACCCTATATTGCATGCACAATTCTTTGACACTTGTATATCATTAGGTAAATTCCTAAATAATTATACCCTCTTCTTTTTCCATGTCCTTTCAATCTATTTTTTATCCTTAAATTATCCCAACCTAAGATCTTCCTCAATCCTTATATCTTCATACATCATTCATCACTTCTAGGGTTATGTTCATTTAATAATTCTGGTCTTCCCTTGTCAATCTCCTAACCCTCACATAATTCCTTTTCTACTTCCCCCTATACTCTCCATACCCCTTTCCCCCAATAATGTAACTATTAGGTACATTCATTTTTTATCGTATATTGCATGCACACAATTCTCAACCACTTGTATATCACCAAGTAAATTCCTTTAAGTGGTAGAAGAACCCTATATATGAGGATCATATTATTCATCAGTTGTACTTTTAACATGTAGTGGTGCTCCAATATAAATTCACTATCTTTGTTAGTAATGTTTTTCCTTCGTTGAATATTAAATGTTAGGATTAATTCAAGTGTCTCTAACCTTGCAAATCTTGTGTATATTTTGTGTCTCACAAGACTTGTATTGTGTACAAAGATGTCCAATGTGTTATTAGGTAAAATAATTTATTTTTAATACAATGTTCTAAATATTGATTATAACATGAAATTCATATTGTTTTAAAAAGAATGTTGAAATGTATGTATGCAAAATTTAAGTACGCTTGATGATTTGAATGTCTTAAGGGGATGATTTTAATGTCTCGCAGAAATGAATTTGTTTTTAATACAATGTTTTTAATGTTTATCTGGATAATTTTTTTAATGTTTAATTTGGTCAATGTTTAATTTTTAATGACTCTATATGTGAACTCTATATGGTTAATGTTTAATTTTTGATGATTTGAATGTCTTGTCTACATGTACACATGTATATGAACTATTTTTTTAATTCTATTTAATGTATGCACACATGTAGATTTTATATATTTTCATATATTTTTCAGATCATACATGGCATCCAGGGGATTTGAGCCTAGTGTTTATCCTGATAGTGAGAAGATCTCACATTGCTCATCTCACACTACTCCCCAGGGTAGGGAGAGGACTCGATAGGAGACCATAGATAAATTGCATGCTGCTTTAGTGTAGCTAGAGTGAACATTGCAAAATACCATTGTCTTCCCTCATAGGGAGAAGCTTACATCCATTAGGACTGAGTTGACGAGTAAGATTCAAAAGGCCGAATCATACAATCCCTATGATGACCAAAATATTGATACATTTTATCATAGTTTATCTCGCACTACCACTGGGTCATTTATAGTTAGAATTCATTACAATGGTAATGAATTCTCCATTTATAGTAATGTTGTTGCTAAGTGCTTTGGTACTGTTTGGTAGTGATTATGATGCTTTGTGCGTTTCTTTTTTTCTAATGTTGTCTCAAAACTCGTGTGTTAGCATTATGATTGTCATTGATGTCATCCATCTCTAGTGTGGTATTAGTGTCTGACTATAGAAGACTTGAAAGACAGAGGTTAAGAATGATGAAGAAGACTTAAAAATAATATAAATATTGTTGAGATTATATTCGACTTATGTAGTGCTTTGTTTGGGTAGTACCAGTTGATTTGTGGCTACTATTTAGTTGATGAGGTTTCTTGGTGATGATGTTCCTAAGGGTGTTGATTTGGTATTGCTAGTACTTAGAATTTGTAGATTCATGATCTTGTTTGTTGCTACTATCTATGGTAATATCAATGTTGTTGTTGAAGACAAGTTTGATTCTCTAGTATTTTTGGGATTGTCTGAAAGTGGAGAGGTTATGTCAGATTAATCTACTATATCTTTGGTACCATTTGATATGATTGACACAAGGCAGGGCAGGAAGAGGGGCCAAAGGAACACCCTAATCCAAATCCTCCTTGCAGAGATCACACACGGAAGCAATTACACAACAAGAGGGAGAATTCAGAACAAATCTATTATATTTCATCAATTAATTCATACATGTAGGGCTGTAAGGCCTTCTTGGTTAGGGCCAAATATATTCAAATTCAATTGCAACTGTCCCCCAACATGCGAGGATTAAAAAAACTACCTTCAAACTTCTTCACTGATATCTTCTAACCTTCTATCACCCACCACCCCTAAACTACAAACAATAACTATATTTATACAAGAGGCTATCGAAACAAGTCAGCCTACAGATCCATCATTAACGAAAGGAATGATCAGATCTAGGTCCAAACGCTTCCCAATGATCGATACCAACATTAACTCTGTGACCACAATTAAATTCACAAGTCGACCTCAATGGAAAACCAAAACAAACAACTTGGTAAGCAAGGTTAACTGAGCACCAAGAAATAACTGACCAACTAGGTTAAAGAAGAAATCGAGTAACTACCAAGCCAACTCGGTTAAAGAAGGAACCGAGCAACACAGAAAACTCAAACTTGTTTTTGGTGACACAGGATTGCCAAGGCCCTGAGATGCTCCTGCGTCAGACACCTAGGGTTGTTTGAAATGATTCTCTGAATCATGCAGTAGGTACAACCTGAGCTGAATCCAACTCAGATTGTGAAATCCACGAACTATACTCTTCAATCGATCTATTCTTCCACTTTACTAGATATTCCATATACTATTTTCCTCTTGTATTTCTGCCAACTCTATGTTCCAAAATCTGCTCAACTTCTTCTGTCAGCTTCTTAGGATAATCATTTGATACTGTCATGTCTTCATCGGGTTCAAAATACTCATACAAATCTGAAATGTTGAATATAGGTGATATATCCATGTCATCAGGGAATTCAATCTCATAAGCATTTCCACTATTAAATTTCCTCAATATCTTGCAAGGACCAAATTTCTTCATTTTCAGCTTCCCATATGTTCCAATAGGAAATCTACCTTTCTTCAAGTGTACCATTACTGCATCCCCAACTGCAAAATTTTTATATCTTCTTGATCTATTCGCTCTGTCTTTATATTTTTGATTACTATTCTCTAACTTAAGTTTCACTTCCTCATGCAATGTCTTCATGAACTCAACAAACTTTACTCCTTCAACACTTCTCTTTTCTTCACCAGCAATATTCTTCAAATTTGATATACCTCTCGGTTGTATGCCATTAACAATCTCAAAAGGTGTTTTTCCAATACTCCTATTCACTGAATTATTGTATGCAAACTCTGCTTTTGCCAACATAGAATCCCAATTACTCGGTTTATCTCCAACTAAGCATCTCAAAAGATTACCCAAACTTCTATTCACAACCTCTGTTTGTCCATCAGTATGTGGGTGAAATGTAGAACTATACCTCAACTTGGTGCCCAACTTTTTCCAAAGAGTCTTCCAAAAGTATCCAACAAATTTACTATCTCGGTCAGAGATGATACTCCCCGATAATCCATGTAATCTGACAATTTCCTTAAAGAAAAGATCTGCTAGATGCACTGCATCTAATGTCTTTCTACAGGGTATAAAATGTGCCATCTTAGAAAATCTATCCACAACAACAAATATGGAATCATTACCTCTCACTGTTTTCGGTAATCCAAGAACAAAATACATACTCATATTAGTCCAAGGTTTCTCGGGAACAGAAATCGGTATATACAATCCAGTATTCTGACTTACTCCCTTTGCAACTTGACAAATTCCTAAAATTTTCACAAATTTCTGAACATCCTTATATATTTGCGGCCAAAAGTATTTCTCCTTAAAAAAATTTAATGTTTTGCAATACCAAAATGTCTAGCCAAACCACTACTATGTTTCTCCTTTATCAAATTAGTTCTCATTGATCCTCTCGGTATACACAACTGAATACCTTTAAACAACACACCTTCTTGAATGAAATAGTCTTCCCATTTAGTACTTGATTGATCTTGAATAGGTGCTTTGCACTTCCTCCATGACTCATAAAAATTAGGATCAATTTCATACAAATATTTCATGTCATCAAAACCAAGAACTTCAATTCTCATCTCCGTCATCAAAGATATTCTTCTACTCAATGCATCAACAACTCGGTTAGTGACTCCACTCTTATGTTTTATCACAAATGTATAACTCTGCAAATATTCAACCCATTTCATATGTCTCTGATTCAACTTATTCTAACTACCCAAATACTATAAAGCCTTATGATCAGTATACAACACAAATTCACTTGGTATCAAATAATGTCTCCATTTCTTCAAGGCTTGAATAATAGCATAGAACTCTTGATCATACACATAATATTTCCTTTTTGCATCATTCAACTACTCACTAAAGAAAGCAACAAGTTTTCCTTCTTGACTCAATACAACTCCTATTGCACTACCACTTGCATCACATTCAACTTTATATGCCTTAATGAAATAGGACAATGCTAACATAGGCAATTCAACAACCTTCTGCTTTAGAGTCTCAAAAAATTTATCAGCTCCATGTGTCCACTTAAATCTTCTTTTATCTCCTCTCATAGTCTCAGTCATATCATTACAAATTGAACTGAAATTTTTGATGAACTTTGAGTAAAAACTTGCTAAACCATGAAATGATCTTACCTCACTAGCATTTTCAGGTGTAGGCCAATTCAATATAGCTTCAACCTTTTCAGGATCCATCTTCAAACCATCAGCTAAAATCACAAATCCTAAATACACAATCTCCTCTTTCATGAAGGAACACTTTTTCAGGTTAACCAACAACTTTTCTTCTTTCAATCTCTGCAATACTTGTCTAACATGCAAAAAATGTTCTTCTTTGGTCTTATTGAATATCAGAATGTCATTTAGATATACAATCACAAATTTTCCCAAAAAATTCTTCAAAACCTCATTCATTAATCTCATAAAAGTACTCGGTGCATTAGTTAAACCAAAAGGCATAACCAACCACTCATACAAACCTTCTCTTGTCTTAAAAGAAGTCTTCCACTCATCACCTTCTCTGATTCTAATTTGATGATATCCACTTTTAAAATCAATTTTGGTAAAATACTTTGCTCCAGTCGAACAATTTTCCCAAAAAATTCTTCAAAACCTCATTCATCAATCTCATAAAAGTACTTGGTGCATTAGTTAAACCAAAAGGCATAACCAACCACTCATACAAATCTTCTCTTGTCTTAAAAGAAGTCTTCCACTCATCACCTTCTTTGATTCTAATTTGATGATATCCACTTTTCAAATCAATTTTGGTAAAATAATTTTGATGCATTATGTCATCCATTCTCGGTATAGGAGACCTATATTTCACTGTTATCTTGTTGATTGCTCTGGAATCAGTACACATTCGCTATTCTCCATTCTTCGTAGGTGCCAATACAACTAGTACTGCACAAGGACTCAAACTTTCTCGGATCAAACCTTTTTGCCACAATTCTTGGATTTGTCGGTTCAATTCCTAATTTTTGGTAGGTGTTAACCGATGTGGTACCTTATTCAGTAAACTAGCTCCAAGGATTAGATCCATGCAATGATCAATACTTCTCTTTGGTGGAAAACCATCAGGTACATTATCAGAAATGATCTCCTTGTACTCGGTGAGTATCTTATCAATATCTTCAGGGATGTTATCCACTGTTTTCTCACTCAGTTTGTTAGGAATTACAATAAAACATACATCATTCTTCTTCAAATCCTTAACAAACTTTCTTCCTTCCATCAAACAAACTTTTATAGATGTACAAACACTACTAATAGGTTATTCAATCAAAGGTAACAAGATTTTCTTTCTCCCATCAACCCAAATAGTATATTTATGCAATCTCCCATCATATATAGTATGCTTATCATATTTCCAAGGTCTACCCCAAAAAATATAAAAACAATCCATCTAGGCATGATATCACATAATACCTTATCATAATACTTTCCAATTTTCAAATGCACATAACATTTCTCACTTACCAATAGTGTATGCTCATCCTTAATCCATGAAATTTGATAGGGCTTCAGGTGTTTCAACCTTTCCATCTGCAACTTTGTAACCATTTCCTTAGATGCCAAATTCTCTGAGCTTCCACTATCAATGATTACCTTCCACACTTCATCAGAAACTCTACATCTAGTCTTGAACAAACTTTTCCTTACCGGATCTTCCTTATTACTTTCACTCCAAAGTGCTCTCCTGACCATCAAGTTCTTTTCTTTCTCAAGTTCATTCGGTGAGTCTTCTTGCGCCAAAGCATTTCTACTACTACCGACCTTCTTACTTGCATGTGTACACTCAAATGACCTATGTCCTTCCTCTCCACAATTGTAACAAGTTCCTCAGAATCCACCTCTGTTATAACCACCACAGTAACTACTGCCTCTTCCTCCAACAGACTTTCACCTTTCCACTCGGTCTTGCCTTTATCTATATTTTCTTTATCTTGATCAGATCTATTGTTTTCACCATAGGATCTACCTCTTCCTCTAGGGAATCTACCACCTCTTCCTCTCTGTCTTTGCTCATGTCTTTTTTTTAGTTTCCCCTCGACTTTCAAGGCAAACTGATAAGCTTCCTCAATGTTTTCCAACTTAACCAGACTGATTTCTTCTTGGATGGAAACTCTTAACCCATTCAGGTACCTAGAAATTATTTCCACTTCATTTTCATCATGTCCACATCTGATATCTAATCTATAGAGTTCCTCAGTATAATCTTTTACCGAGTTATCTTTCTGCCTCAAACTTTGCATTCGCCTAACTAGGTTAATCTGATAATCACAAGGTAATAATTTTCTTTTCAACTTATTTACCATCTTATTCCATACCTTGATTTTATCTTTGCCTTTCCTTTTTTTGTCCAATTGCAGATGTTCCCACCATAAGGATGCATGACTCTTCAACTTTGTGCTTTCAATCTTGACCTTCTTTTCCTCAAGGACATTTTCATACTCAAAATACTTCTCCATCTCAGTGATCCAATCCACCAATTCATCTAAATCTAGATTTCCACTATACTCAGGGGGATTGAAATGTGGTGTAGACTTCAAATTTGTCAAAGCCTTCAACAATATTTCCTCACCCTGATCCATCACAGGTGCAGGTTCTGCATCACCTTGTTCCTCTTCAATTTCTTCATCACTAACATCTTCAAGATGTCTTCCTCGACGCTGAGCTGTCTCAACAGCTTCTAATCTAGCAGCAAGTGCTCTCAATATGTCTGCCAATCCTGGATATGCATCTCACCTCCCACGAACCATCTTGAAAACCCTTTGCAATCGCAGGCCAAGTCACAATCTGCCACCCCAAAACAAATATCAACTAGGGTTTAACAAGAACGAACCCTCAAACCTAGATTCACAAATATAGATCCAGATTTCAACCTTCGCTCTAATACCACTTGACGCAAGGTAGGGTAGGAAGAGGGGCCAAAGGCACACCCTAATCCAAATACCTTCCAGAGATCACACATGAAAGCAATTATACAACAAGAGAGGGAGAATTCAAAACAAATCTATTATATTTCATCAATTAATTCATACATGTCGGGATGTAAGGCCTTCCCGGTTAGGGCCAAATATATTCAAATTCAATTACAACAGTCCCCCAACATGCGAGGATTCAGAAAACTACCTTCAAACTTCTTCACTGATATCTTCTAACCTTCTTTCACCCACCACCCCTAAACTACAAACAACAACTATATTTATACAAGAGGCTACCGAAACACGTCGGCCTACAGATCCATCATTAACAGAAGGAATGACCAAATCTAGGTCCACATGCTTCCCAATGATCGATACCAACATTAACTTTGCAACCACAATTACATGCACAAGTCGGCCTCAACAGAAAACTAAAACAAACAACTCAGTAAGAAAGGTTAACCGAGCGCTAGGAACTAACCAACCAACTCGGTTAAAGAAGAAACCAAGCAACTATCGAGCCAACTCAGTTAAAGAAGGAACCGAGCAACACATAAAACTCAAACTTGTTTTTGGTGACACATGATTGCCAAGAACCCGAGATGCTCTTGCATCAATGATACAATATTGTTGAATGATGGTATTTATCAAGCTTGATGATACAATATGTTCTTTGGTGATATTCATATTTTACAAGTGAGCTTTGATGATCTACATCTGATGTATTCAATTGTGTTATATTTTTGTGCGTCTAGATGTGCTACCTCTTTTGAGATCATTCCTTTGGTTTGGACACACCTTACTAGTAATTTTAGGATGTTATTTAGGGTCTCACATTTGTGGATGAAGATCTACATGTTCAAGAGTGCTTCAAAGATGTTTCTTGGTTGATTGTTCTTTAATGCCTATGTACACGTTACATTTCTGAAATCACTTGGGTTTTTGTGTGGACCATTGGATCTATCTTGGAGAATGTGTTTTCCTATATTTGGGTTCTCTCTTTCTCCTAGAGCGGACTACTTCATGCATTTTTTGCCTAAATGGCCTATCTAGTGTGATAATGTTCTATCTTGGTTGTGACCAGCCTGTAGCAAAACTTTAATGATCTATCTTATATTTAAATGAATACATTCAAGGCTAGATGGGAGTGAGTGTGTGATAGACGATTGAAAAGTGTGGAGAGAGCATTGTGTGAAGAAAAGAAGAGAAACAAGTGAAGCGAAAAAGAAAAAGTTTGAGCTTAAAAGAAATATATTTTGAGATTGTATTTTTTTATTCATGTTTGAATGAGAATCCTTTTATTTTTGAGTTTCATACTATTTTTGGATGAAAATGAGTTTACTGGAAATGTTTTATAGCTTTTGTATCTTTCTATAAAGGTAGTGAACCTTTATGGTAGGTACTAAGTTGCGAGACAACTCAGACTGGACCACGTTTTTTCCTAGTTTTGGGTATTCCATGCACATTTAGTGTTGTTGTGTTGATTGTTCTTTATGTTTTGTGGTTACATTGATGCAAGATTATTATGGTGTTTTAAAAGATATCAAGATTTTTTTAAAGCAATTATTGTGGTCTATATTGATTCACTCCTCCCCTCTCGTTCTTTCTATGAGTACAAAAATTGGTATCATAGATTGGCCCCTCCTTGTGAAGATTAAATGCTCAAGGGAGATCCAGGATGACACATGATTTAAGTTTGAAGGCTCCGGAGTTTGAATGTTCAAATTATGACTATTGGAACCCAAAAAATGCTATTTCCTCTAGAGTCTCTACCAAAAGGATTATCAGAAAGTATTCAAAAAGTTTATACCACTCCTCAAGGTGGACTATAGATTCTAGATGATATCAAAGCTAAAGAAAAAAATGAAGGCTAGGGTTTCTACTATTAATTGTTTGAGTAACGACGTGTTTGGAAAGTCATTGAATTGAAGACAAAACAAGAGATATGGGATAAGCTAATCATGTCTATGAAGGAGATCCAAAAATAAAAGAAGGCAAGGTAATAAATTTGGAGCACAAGTTTGAAAATTTGAAGATAGGTGAAGGAGACTTCATTCAGGCCTATATTCATAGGGAAAATGAGATTGTGAATGCCATCAAGGGAGTGGTGGATGATAATAAAGAAATGAAGTAGTAAGAAAAGTATTGATGACTCTACCTAATTCCTATAAGTGAAAGAAACATGCAATTGAATAAATATATGATTTGAATTCCTACACCATGGATCAACTTCTTGGTTTACTATCTACTTTTGAGATCATTGAAATGCATGAAATCAAGAAAAAGAGGAAGGAATCAACATTCAAAGCATTGGTCAAGACTAGAGATGAAGTTGAAGAAGTCATGGATGTGATTGAAGAAAAATTTGTATGAAGAATGGTGAGAGGAAATAAAAAATAAAAAGATAAGTTGCCTCTAAAATTCTTTAATTGTGGTATTAGTGGTCATTTTTCTTCTAAGTTTCCTTTTCAAGAATAATTCAAAGGATATGATGATGAAAAGGCAAGAGGAGGAGATGGCTACATCACATGCCAAATGGAACCTACTACATGGGTAAGTGCACAAAGATGCGAGACCAAAAAGGGGGTATATGATGCCACTTTTTTTTTTTTTTTTTTTTCTGAAATCAGCAAACTTTGAACTTCAACAAGAAATTGAAGATAGTTAGACTCAAAATTTTAAGATGTGATAAGAACAAGAGTTGTAATAATTTGAATCTAGTTTCTAAACTGCTAATTTTTTTTTAAAATGGTGTAGATTAAGGCCCTCAAAAAGGGGGAGCACAAAAAGTGGTCCTGTTTTTTGTGAAAAAACATAACATAGCATCTAGTGTGCTCCCCCTAAAATGTTAACTTTATTTTTGAATTTTTTTAATTACTTCGGTGAGAAGTTAGCTAACACCACATAGTTTATCCTGAATTTTTCTGCTAATTTTTTGATGAATGTATAATTTTTTATGAATTTCTGAAGTGCACACATCCTGAAAATGTGAAATTTCTATGTGCTCCCCCTAGTCATTGAAAACTAATCAAAAATAAAATTTTCTTCTTTTAAAGTGTGTATAGTGGAGTCTAGTTTGTAAAAAAGTAACTTATTGCAAAATTTGACAAACGAGGCAAAATCTATGCCCAAAACACTACACGTTGGTTTTTGACAAAAATCAGACATACATACAAAAGAAATTAGAGATGAAAAGCTTAACATAATCAGAATTCAAAATAAATTATATGGTTAGATAGCTAACAGAGAGATCTACAATATCACGTCGTCTGATTTTGACATTATTGAACCACAAGTAAACCTGACGAGGATCACACAAGAAAAGATGTGAATTTTTTATATGTCTGCTGGAAAACACGTCTAAGGCTTATTTGAATCCTCCAAGCCTTTGGGTTGGATCTCCAAAGAAAATACAAGCCTTAGGCTTGGTGCTTTCCAATGCATTAGAAAGCGTGCTAGCGCTATTCAAATTTATGACTTAAATAGCGCGCATGCACTATAGCGCACATGTACTATTCAAGTTTATGACTTGAATAGTCCACACACGCTATAGTGCGTATGCGCTATGTAACATCCGAAAAAGGCTTGAGTGAGAGAAAGATTGAGAGAGAGAGAGAGAGAGAGCCTCTCTCTGCCCCTTCTCTCTCTCTCTCTCTCTTGTTTCTTGCAAAAGGTGCACGCGCTAGCGCTATGCAAGACTATTCATGTTACACATTTTTGGTTTTTGCATAGGGTGCACACATGTTAGCTTTTTGCATAGCGCGTGTGCCCTATAGGGTGCATGCGCTATGTTTTGAATTGCCCAAGCCTAAGGCTTGGGCACCGCAAGCCATAGCGTGTGTGCCCTATAGGGTGCACACACTATGGCCGTTTGGGGGCCAAAAAGGAAATTGGCACCTTTTTGGTCCCCCATCTTTGTGCATATACCTACATGGATTATTAATTCATAGGGGATAAAGAGAAGTTTATGAAGGTTGAGAAGTATGATGGAGGATCTATAAGATTTGTAGGAGTAGAAGTTGCCTCTATATGTGAGATAAGTTGTATCTCAATTGATGGTAATCATAAAACTAATGATGTCTAGATATTATGTTAAAGACTTGAGACATAACTTGGAAAGTGTTAGTTAGATATACAATACAAGGCTATAAATTTATTTTTAATAAATGTAGATGTGAAATTGGAAAATATAATACTAGCAAGCTAGTTGCTAAAGGTGTTAGAGGAAATGGAAATTTTCTAGTACATAAGAACTAATGTTAAGAGTAGCTATTTGATGGCACATATATGCAAACTTGAAGATGAACTTGAAAAGAAGGAAAAAGAATATAAGAGCTGGGAAAAGATGGATGAAGAAGAATATAATCAAAAAGTGAAGTGTGAACTTGAAGATGGACCTAAAAAGAAGGCAAAAGAAGACAAGAGTTGGGTAAAAATGGTTGAAGAAGAATAGAATCAAACAAAGGAAAGAAAAATATTGAATCTAGTATTAGAATTGACTGAAACCGATGTAGAGAATTAGAAAAAGGAAAGATAAACATTGAATAAAGTATTATATTTGATTGAAAAAAATACAAGGAAGATGAAAGTGAGTTAAAAGACATGAAAAATAAAAAACTGAAAAGAAACTCAAAGATGATAGTAGGGATAAAATATTTGCAGAACATAAAAAATAAAAATGGAAGAAATGGATCTAGGGACAAGCCTATGAAGAAAGGAGTTAAGGGAAAACCTACTTTGGCCTAGAATAGGAAATAATTTAGGAACTTCCCTCCTTTTGAGAAAATATGTATTTCTCAAATTTTGTTGGTAAACGCTTTTCATGTAATAAGTATGGTCATAGAGATAACACGATTGTAGAAGTTAGATCATAAGTTGATCTTTTAATATAAAATACTATTTTTGCAACAAGTGTGGACATATGGAAGTTGAGTGTAGAAGTAAGACAAAAAGGAATGGATATACAGATGAACATTTTGTCAAATATGGTAATAATTTCAATGGACACTACTATATTTGTAAGGTGCATAGACACAAAGCTATTGAGCATAGGTTAAACAAGAATACTAGAAGAAGTACAAATAAAGCTATTGAGTGTAGGATAAACAAAAATGTTGAAGGATGTAATAATAAGGTAAATGAAAGAAGACCACACCTGGTGGTCTGGTATGTTACAAATATAACATAGTTGGTCAGATTGTAGAGTTCTATAGAATTAAAGGAAAAAAATGTACTGGTAAAGAAGATTGTTGTAAAAAAGAGAAGGAAAAGATCCAAAGGTTATGGGTAAAAGAATCAAGATAGATAGAAGAAATTTTTGAGGATGGATCTACACCCTCTAATGGTGATAATTATTTATTCCAATAAAATAATAGTATATAGGTTGAGAGGGAGAGCTAAACTGTAAAATGTTTTATTTCCTCCTCTCTGCTAAGTATTGAGTTTCTCTTAGTGTTAGATGTTTAATGAATGATATAGGTATAATATGTTTCAGATATATATATCTCTAGGGGGAGATTCAAAACTTTATATTTTATCTCCTAGACTGATGTGGGTTATTGTTCTCAGCGAGAGTAGTAGACTTATGCATGATATAAGAATGACACTATTTCCCTTTGTCCTTGATGTCAAAGGAGGAAAGGTTTTTGTTGAATATTACAAGTGTTTCTATCAATGAAAAAGGGGCAGATCGTTACAAGTATGGGATGTTGTGTCAAAATTGTTGGAAGAAATAATATTGGTGGCCAACTAGGAAGGATGAAGCTTCTAGTGATAGACTTGGTGGTACTTGAATGTATGCAAACTAGTTAATAAAAGGTATGGAGATCATAAAATGTGGTACTTTGGTTGTGCTTGAATGTATTTGGACTAGTTCAGAAAGGTATGAAGAGAAAAAGCTATGGTAGAAGTTTCTATTGTGAATATGGTTTAGGAGTTTGAAAAGGTATACAAACTAGAAGTAAATAAGTAGAATTCTGAGCTTAAAAGAAATATATTCAATGAATGTATTATTGATTTATGTTCAAGAGAATCATTTTATTTCTATTTTCATTTTGTTTCCAAATGACATGAAATCTATTAGAAATCTTATATATCTTTTATATATTTCTCTAAAGGTAGTGAACCTTTATTCCAGGTCTTGAGTAGTGAGTTCTTTGGACGTGAGCCTAATTATTTGTGATCGAAGATTTCTACATATTGTGAGATAGGTCTCACTATGATTTTTCTTGTTTTGGGGTTTTCACGCAAAGCTGATGTTCTTGTGTTGATTTTTCTTTATGTTTTGTGGTTACATTGATGAAAGCTACTTATGGTATTTTAAAAGATATCAAGATTTTGTTTAAAGCAATTAATGTGGTCTGGACTGATTAACCCCCCTCTTAGTCCTAATGTGAGCTCAATAATATGCATATCTATATATGCATATACATATATACAACACACACATATATACATATACATGCAAGCACACTTACATTCATACATACATACATACATACATATGTGTGTGTGTAGACACATACACACACACACACATATACATGCACATACACACACATACATACGTATATAGATATATTTGTGTGAATGAGTTTTTGTCAAATAAACATGCACGAGTAAAAATTGATCATATTTTTTACTATGGCAAACTGATCATAACTTTTTAATTAAAACCATGTACTAGGTTTTACATGCACTCATTAAGGCTTGTAATTAGGCTTGGATGGAAATCCTTTGGCTTGGGAGCTTCGTTTCCATCTTTTTGGCTTGATTTGCCCTTCCAATCCAATTTCTCAACTTCATCATTCTCAAGTTTACACATTATATCATTTGGGTATTTGTAAAAATATCACCATAATTTCACACGTCTTGTATTTGAACAACATTAACTTATTAATCTTTAATTTCTTTTATCAGTGTCTCTAGACTTCTCAGAGACATGCATATCATTTTTTTGATAATTTCTTACCTACTTGTCCAATTTTTTAAATAATTATACATTATTGTCCTACATTTTATTCTTTACAATTTTTATTTTTTTTATTAGTTTGGTGAAAGCTATATGTGACACACAAATAGGTACCTAATTTTTAAAAAGTGTCCACTTTGAAAATTCATAGAAAGGAACACTCAACAAAAGATTACAAAAATAATATGCAACTTCTAATACTCACTCTTAGCTCTCTTTCTACCAAAGGTTTTTTCAAAATACTAAATCCATTTATATCTTTCTTGTGATACATGTCAAATACTATGTTATGTTTTGTTAAAAAAATAGGGATAATTTTTGGTGTACAAAGGATTTGACCCCCCTAACCTTATCCAGCTTTACAAAAACTTTAGTAGTTTAGAAACTAGATTCAGAGTACTACAATTCATGTTCTTTTGGTATCTTCAAATTTTGAGTGCACGAGTCTCAAATTTGTTCTCCAAGTTCTGGTTTAGCCAATTTCAAAAAAAAGTTTGCCCCTTACAGCCCACTTTTTTTTCACCATCTACATGCACTTATGCTTCTATGAAATCTCTTATTGCACTACTAACTATTTTTACTATGATCGCTACCTACTTCACCTTGGGAATTCAATGTGAAATGTCTTATTTTATGCTAGTGTGCACACGTGCACACACACAAATATAATGGTATCTAACACACCTAACTCAAATCATGAGATTTCAAATGACCATCAAGTAAAAACGGATGAAGATGTACTCCTAATGTCACAACACACATAGTGAATGTTTGATTCTACCTTAGAGATAGTGTCAAAAGTTTGGGTCGTTCCATGATTTTATAAACTACCTTAGATTAGCACCTTAAAACCTCACACAACCTATGTGGCATCACAATCCTTTCAAAATTTAAGTGAATTCTTAAATTCAAATATTCAAGGAAAAAATAATATGTTAGTGCTATATGTAGAGAGTTTATTTGTGAAAACTTATTTGTCAATAAATTTAGTAAAATAAAGATTTCTTTTGTAGCATTAAAATGTTCATCTTAGTTTCAAACTAGTGCCAAGAACAAAATACACAACATGACTAGAATCACTAATAAATTATAACATAATAATCCTTTATTAATGCCTTGTAAGAGGAATTTTGTCTTTGAACAATTTTAGAATGAAATACATGAATAGGTTTATTAATTACACCAATGAAAGAATATCTATAGAAAGGAACACTAACAAGTACCTTGATTTTACTCACATGCTTAAATATGAAAACATGTCTAAACAACATACAATGCTTGAAAATTAATCAGGAAATTTTTACTTTCTATCCATCCTAAAATGTATATAATTTATTAATCGTAAGCATCTCAAGACAAGCAATGTATATAAGATTGAATCCAAGTCCAATTTTAAGTGAACGTTCTTCCCTTAGGCCCCGTTTGTTTGTGGAATTGGAATTTGGCACAAAACCTTATTATCTCATAATAAGGTTTTGATATTCTGATTTTGTATATTCGGAATATGTTTTGGACCGTTTGGTTGACCTGGAAGATGGATGAGACAATCCATCTTCTGCGTTTGGTTGCCATTTTCGAAATTAGAATTGGAAGATAGAAATTCCTCTTTATGTGTTTGGTTTGCAATTTCAAATTAGAATTGGAAGATAGAAATTCATCTTCTCTGTTTGGTTCTACATTTTGAATTCGAATTAGAATTTAATTTTTAATTTGATATTTTATTATTTTAGTCCATTTGATATTTTATTATTTTAGTCCATTTTTTATGTATAGTTTTTTATATTAATTTATATTTTTATGTACAAAATCATAAATAAAATTTAATATATTTTTTCCAATTCTGTGAACAAAAAACTTAAATAAGTTATTATTTTGGTTCATTCTTTATGTATAGTTTTTTTATATTAATTTATATTTTTATGTAGTAAATCATAAACAAAATTTAATATATTTTTTTCAATATGATAACAAAAAAATAAACAATATTATACATTAACAAAAACAATAAACTTGACTTTAACAAAAATTAATATTTTTTTTCAATACATTAACAAAAAAATAAACAATAGTATACATTAACAAAAACAATATTGAACAGTAAACTTAACTTTTTAAAATAATTTTATATATTATCATAAACAATATTATAACAAAAAATAATAATTATAACATTGCTCATATCACATCAAAATAGAGTTATCTAGTCCACATATATATCTATCTCCAAAAAATTATCAAACTAAGTAGTAAGATGATCAAACTAAATAGAATGATTGTTGCACAAAGAAGACGTTGTAAAAACAAGATTTCGGCTTTAGATGTAGCCTCCGCTTTTGCCATAGTTTTCTCTAGTCTTTTACAATTCTTGCACTCGTCATCTACGACAGGTCTGTGTGTACAATGTACTGATGATGTAGACAACGACTGGGTGTCATTGAGCCATCGAAAGTAACCGCATCCAGCTCCATCCTACAATACAAATAAGTTAGTCTCGCTATAATGACTAGTATTTATTATTTGTAAATATTTAAATATTGTGCAATTAACAACCTTATAGAAGTTTTTACATCCCCAAAATTTACGGCCTGGATTGTCCTCTGTCTGTGACTTCCTCAACACACAACGCAATCCATCACCGCAGTCACACATAGGAGCATTCCTCATAGCCATCAGCACTGTATCAAGCAAAAATTTGTTTATTCATATTAATTTTGTTCACTATAACAACATTGAATATATTTTATGGGTACAAATTAATAAAGTTATGCAAAAAATATAATGACACAACTATAGCATCAGATATAACAATATCCATGAACTGGGTGGTGGTGTGAAAACACACCGTTAAATAAAAAAGCGCAAGTAGATCCACGGTCTGTGCCCTTATGCCCCACTTTCGATGATCAATCCTGCATCTCCAAAGTAAACATGATACAAAAACTAAAACTTGTTCATTTTTAAATGGAATACACCAAGGAGTACCATCAGAAATTTTGACTGTTTACAAACATGTACAGTAAACAATCATCAGATAGCTCATTTTTTTATCAACAGATGTGGATATTTTTTGCATCGATATTTGAAATACCTTCTTGGTTCGATTGTGTAGATAGTTTTGGATCACACTCTGTGATTCATCATCGGGATTGCAATGGATAGTTTGAGACCAAAATGATTGCGATAGATCAAAATGAACTTTTCTTTCAGTTATTTTTATCTCTTCCATCCCGACGAAGGATCACAGAGTGTGACTGTAAAATATCTACAAAATCAAATCTAGAAGCTAGTTCAAACATATTTAATGTCAGCATATGTGTAGTCTCACTTTATCATATGTGTAGTCTCAAAACTATCCATTTCTATTTCTGTACCTATCACTTCATTTTTAAAAATGAATAAAAAATGAAAAAAAATTGAAGATGATATAGAGCATTACACAAAGTAGAATAATTTAACTTCATTTCGTAATGCAACAATAATAACAAGATGTTTAATACATACAAAATCATGAACAATACAATCATCTACCAAAACACATCTATAAAATCATGTCTGAAGAACTAGAAATGGATAGTTAAGAGACTACACCTTAACAATACATTAAATGAAGCATTCATCATGTGGTACTCCTTCGTGTATTCCACTTAAAAACAAATGCAAGCTAATATGTCTAAAAGCACTCAAAATTCAAAAGACGAGAGAAACAAGATTTCCTAAAACTGGAGAGAAAAATAAAAAAAAATGGAGAGAAAGACAAACACTGTATTAAATTAAGTATAAATTGACAAGCACACTCTGTGAAAGCCAACATAATCACTAGCAACACAAAATAATGGAGAGGAAAATGAGCACTGTATAAAATGAAGTACAAAATGACAAGCACACTCTATGAAAGCCAACATAATCAATAGCAACACAAAATAATGGAGAGGAAAATGAGCACTACATAAAATGAAGTATAAAATGACAAGCACACTCTGTGAAAGCCAACATAACCACTAGCAACACAAAATAATCTTGGCATGGATCCAAGGAATTAACACAATAAAAATACCGCCAGGTACTTACTAGCGGCTCCAACATAAATATCCAATGCTTCCATTTCTCATAAAACTATGATAGTGTTGTCCATGATCATGATTGTTGAATATGATACTAAATATGTTACTGCTGTTCATGAATATGATTGCTGAATATGATACCGAATCTAATACTACTGTTCATGAATTTGATTGTTGAATATGCTACTGAATATTCAGTATCATAAGCAGTATCATATTCAGCTTATGATACTGAATATGATACTGCTTATGATACTGAATATGATACTGAATATTCAATAGCATATTCAACAATCAAATTCATGAACAGTAGTATTAGATTCGGTATCATATTCAGCAATCATATTCATGAACAACAGTAACATATTTAGTATCATATTCAGCAATCATGATCATGGACAACACTATCATATTCAGCAATCATATTCATGAACAACAGTATCATATTCAGCTTATGATACTGAATATGACTCTGCTCATGATACTGAATATGATACTAAATATTTAGTATCATATTCATGAACAACAGTATCATATTCAGTATCATATTCAGCAATCATATTCATGAACAACAGTATCATATTCAGTATCATATTCAGCAATTGCATTTAAATTAAAATATTCAAATAATCATTTTGTGACAATATGAGCATATAATAGTAAAAAATCTCTTGGCATTTGTAATATGGGTTTTTGTAATAAAGTTCTCTGCATAAAGTTCTTTTTTCTGCTCTGTTAAAACTGAATATGATACTGCTTATGATACTGAATATTCAGTATCATAAGCAGTATCATATTCATGAACAACAGTATCATATTCAGTATCATATTCAGCAATCATATTCATGAACAACAGTATCATATTCAGCAATCATGATCATGGACAACACTATCATATTCACTATCATGTTCAGCAAAAATTGAATTAAAGTTGGCATAAACATATATTCAGATTTCATGTCATATTCATATTCAGATTTCATGTTAAATTCATAATGAACAGCAGTATCATGTCAGTTTTTTAGCCTTTTATAGGCTTCCAACTCATTTACAATTTTTTAAAATAACTATAAACCACCATATGTGGCTACAATCCAGTCGCTTCTCTCCTCCTCGGTCATCAATAAGAACCATTTGGCTCTTTCACGTTGACCCAAAAAGGTTTCGTAGACCTTGAGGAATACACCTCTACTCAATCCGGGCATGGATTTGAGAGCATTATAGGCATCCGTCAAAGCAATCTCATGACTAGATTCATCAATTTTAACAAGCTGAATATTGTTCATGCCCTCTTTTATTTTTTTCATTGTTTCGGACATGGAATTCAATGAAGCAGTCATACTTGCCTTCTTCCTCTTTCCCACCTTTCTGCCTGATGAACTAGGAGTCCCTCTAATACTTGTTGGAGTGGACTGAGTGGAATTATAAGGCTCGTCATCCCAATCAACAGTACTATCAAGATGTACAACGTCCTCTTCATCATTCACATCGAATGACTCTTCCAAAGGGTTCCCTTCTTCAAACTCAAGGGCCGTGGTAGCTGCATTTCCTTCAGCCATGTCATTACCAACTATTACACCCAATTCAGTGAAGTACTAAAAGGGCTGCCTCTTATACATTCTTGCATTTTTGAACTCTCTTCACTGCATGTTGGCATAAATAAATGGATTAGGTTCTTTGTCTTTCATTATTAACTTTTAAAAAAGGCAATATTATTTCCATCAAAATTGTAGAGAGATTGCCCTACCTTGAGAAGCTCTTCCCACACGCTGTCCTCAGCATCCATGGATTGAGTAGCCTCGTTCCAAGCTAAACCGCTTGTATTCTGAAGCTCCTTCATGACTCTATATGCAAGCTTCCAAGTTTTCAACTTGTTTTTGAAGTTATCCTTGGATAGGCTGAGGTTCAAATCAGCATTGAACCGCCTCTCAATTGCGGTCCATGCTTCTTTTTTGAAGCCTCCATCACATTTTCTTCCTAGTTGTACTTGCTCAAGGAGCAAGTCTATAAGCTTTCATTCCATGTCCTTTGACCACATAATCTTCTTCGACAAAGAAGATATCTGGCTGGTGTTAGTATTCTCATTCATGTTCATCAATGATTCTGTGTTAGCCATGCTGTGTGCACAAATTGTTGTTAATCAAAGTAGCTTCATACATCAGTTTGATATATGAAAAAGGACAAGAAAAAGGAAACCATCATGTATATCAAATTGTTGTTAATCAAAGTAGCTTCATACATCAGTTTGATATATGAAAAAGGACAAGAAAAAGGAAACCATCATGTATATCAAAGTATCTTCATACATCAATTTACTCAAATAAAACACATTAACCATTACAAGTCCAATACTTGCAAATAAAAAGACAAGAAAAAGGTAACCATCAGGTAGTGTTGAGCCATACAAGGACAACTATTGTCGGGATCTATACTGTTCCCACATTCTACTTGCTATATCATTTCGAAACTGTGCCCACCGGTCTCTATCATTCTGAGACAACCCATATGTCTCTAGCACTGGTACATCTACCCCATCACAATCATCTTCCTCTTCAATGTCAATTTCTGGTGGAATGCCGTCCTCTACCGTAATGTAGTTGTGTAGTATGCAACATGCTAATACAATATGGGCTTGTGTCATGATAGGATAAGATGTGGCATGCCTCAGGATTGGAAAACGCTGCTTGAGAATACCAAATGTACACTCTATTGAGTTTCTAAGAGAGGAGTGTCGATGGTTGAACAAATCTTCTTTTGAGTTTATTGGATTTTCTCTTGAAAACTCTTTCAGGTGGTAGCGTGTACACCGATAAGGAGCAAGAAATCCAGGTGCATTGGGATATCCAGCATCCACTAGAAAATATTTTCCTACATAAATAAAGTATATTATTAATATGTGAAACGTGAAAATATTTTCCTTCATAAATAAAGCATATTATTAAACTATGATTTGGCTTACCCGGGGGAACAACAAGAGGATCTACTCTTGACAGAGCTGAAGCTAGAACACGACTATCTGCGGCAGACCCTTCCCAACCAGCAAGGCAGTACTGAAACTTATGATCGAAGGAACACACACCCATAACATTTTGCGACAGGTTGCCTTTTCTATCACGATATTTACCCTGCATGTCGACATCGACGGTGACTGGTATATGGGTTCCATCGATAGCTCCAACACAATCCTATACGATATGATACAATCATCAACTCTAAGGTCAACCACTCCTCAATGATAAAAACTTGTACAAGAAAAATGTAACAACACAACAATTACCTTGAAGAATGGATCAAAGCGTTCGTTCCCACTAATTTCAGGAGGAGTGTTTGGACTAGGTGGCAGAAAGCAATCCTTGTGGAGTCCTAAGATAGCCCTCAACACCTTGTGGAAGTATCGGCTAATTGTCTCTCCTGAGTGGCCAAAGTTGTGGGCAATCTTGCGGTTCCTCAAATTGTGGCCAACGGTGTGGAGGAACATCACAAGTTGTTCTTCTAATGTCAAGTGTATCGTATCTTTCAAGGATCCATTCACCCTTAGGATAGTAGCTAGATGAAAGAAGGCTCCCCTACTCATGCGAATCTGATCATGACAATCCACGTCATTGGAATGAATAACCCTTCTATAGAAATTATTTCCTTTTCTATATCGTTTACCCCTATCTGCATTAGATTCTAGGGCCACCACTGCTGTGGCTGCGGCAACACAAGCAATCAGAGCTGTGAGAAGCTGAGAAAATTTGGTCTGCACAACTACCCGTTGTAGAACGTCAATATTCTTAATAGGATCCATCAATGGCCTAAAAACATAGGTACATATATATACAATTAGATAGATAAATAGTTACATAGATACATACCTACATACATAGATATATAGGGTGAGATAGTTCATACATATAAACAATTAGATAGATAAATACATACATAGATACATAGAAACATACCCACATACATAGAAAAGCCTCATTCTTTTCTTAAGATATCATAGCAAGATCAAGAGATATACGAAAACTTGAATCAAAATGACATTATCGACCCTAACAACCAACTAATATGATAATGAATATGATATTGCTGTTCATGAATATGATACTGAATATGATACTGTTGTTCATGAATATGATATTGAATATGATACTGTTGTCCATGAATATGATACTGAATATGAACATGCTTATGATACTGAATATGATACTATTGTTCATGAATATGATACTGAATATGAACATGCTTATGATACTGAATATGATATTGAATATGATACTATTGTATGATACTGCTATTCATGAATATGATTGCTGAATATTATCATCTCAAAAATTGAATATGGGCCGAAAATGAGAATATCCATCTTCCAGCCGAAGAGGTGGAATTTGTTTTGATAACCTGGTTTTGGCATTTTATAAACCCAATTTGATTCTCGATCGGGTCCGCAATCTTCCTGTTATATTGTTTCGTGGATACGATATATTGTTTCGTGGATACGACTGTGGATGAGTATGTGATATTGTTATCAGGATTCAACTATGTAGTTTTTTGAGTCAAACTCATTGACCCATGATTCATGACTACTGGTTCAACACGAACCTATGAGAATTAATGAATCTAGGTGATGCTCACAGAGGTGAAGCACCGGGACCTACCGGGAAGTCCCGATGCTTCACCTCTGTGAGCATCACCACTACTCACGAATCATGGGTCAATGAGTTTCACTCAAAAAACTACACAGTTGAGTGGGTGTTCAAACTTAGAGACAGAGCCAAAGCCAATAAGACTCTCATTCAAATGGATGAGATATTTTGCAATGTCTATGATTATTAACAAGCACTTTTGAGCCACATTTAATTCTATTTAAAAGCTTTATCAATAAATAACTGTAGTGAGTAATAGTTAGGTTTAATGAGCATCTAAATATAGTAGTGAATAAATATAGAGAGGAAGAACTGAAGGAGCACAAGACCCCCACCAGTGAAGAAATACTAGTCAACCCTCTCGGAGGCAAGCCGCAAAGTCTAGATGCTACAGTCAGGAGGAATGATACAGGCAGTCCGGAGTTTAAAATGGTAGCAGTCTATCTCGGGAAATTGGCATAGCGTGCGGGACCCATATATGTCACCTCTGCACTGTCAAGGGAACGGTAAATAGTTCAACAGGTGTCGTGGGGATATCCATAGCAAGTTACGCAAGGTATGTTGTATTTAGTGATAATGACCATGTTGAAATAAATCAGAAGGGAGACAATAAATTAAAGCATAAGATACTAAATAAATTATACTATCCTGATAAGTACAATAATGAGGATCAATAAGTCTACAGGCATAGTCTCTACGTAGACTAAGTAGACCCATGTGGCACTGAGTCATTATGGATGCCATCTTTGGCAAATGGGAAATGCCATCGGGAACAGTTGTCTCTGCCCTCCATTCTTTTGTCTGTCCTTCGTCCTATTTGACAGCTATTTGTTTTGTAATGACACTTGTTGGAAACACATCCTCCTACCTCCACGTAGCTGTACATGAGATTGTTTGTCTGTCCTTCGTCCTATTTGAAAGCTATTTGTTTTGTAATGACACTTGTTGGAAACACATCCTCCTACCTCCACGTAGCTGTACATGGGATTGTAATGTAAATTCAAAACAAATCGTAATGTAATGTGAAGATGACAGATCGTAACACCCTTTCACATCGAGATGTTCCAGATTTTTCAGATAACCAAAATTGCTGGGTAATGATGATAGATTTCTAGACCAAGACAAATCGACCCTAACAAATCAGTGCTTATTACATGATGAAGATGTCTGCCCAACAATTCCCACATGTGGCAAAGCAGTTTCACTTGCAGGCTTTAATGGACAGAGAAAAAAATAGAGCCCATTGCAATGCCGTATCACGAAGAATGATTTTAACAGTGTATTCGCAAAGGTGGGTAAGTAGAACCCATTAAAATGTGTTCATTCGTCTGCTATAGTTAGACGTGTTCAGTATTGGAGGGTTTTGTGTCTGTCTGTTAAATAATATTTAGCTTTTAAGTAATTCTATGCCTATATCATGAGAGTTTTTTGTTTCAGTGTATCAAATTGAAATGCTCTCTGTGATCAATTGTGTAATTCATTTGAAGTGGGACATTTCCATCTTCTCTACTGAACCTTTTTTTGATGAGTTCAGTACGAATCTAATAAAATTAGGCTCGTGGATCTTTCCTTTCCACAAGCTCAGTAGAGGCAAAAAAGGAACCCAAAAATTTAGGCCCAAAATGACTGAATCCAATGCGATAGCGCAATTGATCACGGAAGAACACTGTATTTGAGAAATGAGATGAGCTCAAAATGGGAATCACTGGCATGTCCTAGCAGCGATGGAGTTTGATTCCCATTTAGGTGAGATGCATGAAACACTTTTCTTTGTCTAGTTGCATGAGTATTTTCATCATTTTCCTAAAACCTTTGTCATGTTGACACTTTTTAATTTCCTCCTTGGTAGGCTTTTCAACCTCAAAAGAAGTATTACTGTGATGAATTATGAAAAAAGAAAATACAAATCTAAAACATTGAGCTTTATGATGCGAAAATTACTAATCAATTATTGAGGGCAATATGCAAAATTATATAGATAAATAGATAAGAATCACCTGGGTGAAAAAAAACAAAAAAAAACAAACCAGCTGGAGTTTTTAAATGATTTGACAGATGTTTAAACACTCTCGACTCCCCACTGTGTTGTCCCAATCCTGGTGTTCCCTCACCCGCTCATGCCATGTTTCACCATTCAATGAATAATTCTGGAAAAGGCTAAAGAGCTATCCTTTGTTAATTTCTGAAAGATGCAGGTCATTATGGGGAAGATCTTGCTTGGTTTCAGACAGTTACTGCTCATTCACAACAAACAGAAACTTTTTATGAATTCCAGGCTTTCTTCACGTAGTCTCAAAGACCATCTGTATATCAATGTCCGATGTACATTATATTTTGGAAAAGGAACAAACGCCACAATGTAAGGACCAGCTTTTTGTACAGAGAAAACATGGCAAGATTGCGAGGCTGCAGTGAATTGACAATGAAAGTTGAGGGAAAAGTCTCCAAATGGATAAACATGAAAGGGCACTAGAGACATTGAGTTTTTGTAAACTGAAATGGTAATGGCCACCTTCCATGTGCACCATCTGCATGAAAAGCCTACACAGAGTCCAAAGCTGCCTGGCCTTTCCACAAATGGCCTAATTTTGGAAAAGTGCAGGACTTGTCCACAATATTTGGTCCAGTATAATGGTAAATTATTGAATTTAGAACTTGTGGGCTTCAACTTCCATGAATGATATATATGAATATATAAAATTATAATATAGTCCCTTTATCTGAGGAATTCTCAGACTGCAGACCACAATTGGGTCCACCCAATAAGAAAAAGTACATTCCCTGTATTTTAATACTAAAACCCAAATTTATCCTGCAAAAGATTTGTTCTAGCCTATCAGGATAAAATCCCAAATCCATCATCCCTATGTACTAGAGAAAGGGATCTGCCCTGTCCCAATCAAGGCGACAGTAAGATTGGATTTGGCCATAGCCTTGGCACACTAGAATGGTGGATGAAGCTTATTCCTACCATTTTTTTAATGAGAGGCTACGAATTATTGTTCTTCAAGCCTGGGTTTATCCTTTTCAGGACAAGGCTGATGAGCATCTTATATACAGCCAGGTTCAGTGAAGTTATGTATGCTACAAGAATGCATTCAGCTCTCTATTTGTTTTGTTGCTTGGGTGTTTGGGGAAAAAAACTTCTGCTAATTATGTCTTGTCTTTTATTTCATACAAGATGTCTACTGCTATGGAGAAAAGCCCTACAACACAATCAAGCAATATGTTACTGCATGGTTAACTCAAACAGCAATATAGGGGAATGGAGCAAACATACATCAAAAATGTCACCTGAGTTTGTGCAACAACGAGATATCTAGGTTTGACAACGAAACCCATTTGATGTAATGCTCTATTGAACTAATCATGATGAAGTTTGAGTTACTTTGCTGAACAATACTGATTTCCAGAATAGAATAGAGTAGCTTGATGTAGGTGCAAGGGATACCCATTTCAGTGCAATTGGTACAAGATACAAGACTCTATAGTACAATTTGTGCAAGATTTGGTCGATTATATACTTTTCACAAGTTAGCTGCAATCTACACTTGTTCTCTGTAATTCAACTTTACACAGCGTATGTAAGATTTCAGTTCTTTATGTTCTAAAAAATTTATGACATCCTTCTACTGCTTCAGTTGGCACACCCAGCAGCCTACCAGAACCAGTCAGATCTTGTTGACAGATTTGCTACATTAATGAAAATCCCAATTCCCATTCTACCACTGTGAGCTAAAATCATCTACTGGGTCTATTCAATATTTTATCTTCAACCAACTTTGAGATTAGTAGCACCTTCTTCAAGATTGTGACCCAGGTGGTCTATGCAGATTTTTATCAGTAACTTGGGTGGTCTAAGCAAATTTTGAACAGTTAACTTTGGTGGTCTATTCAGATTTTTTATCAGTTAACTTAGATGGTCTAATATCATCTATTGGGTCTTTTCTATATTTTATCTTCACCCAACTTTAAGATTAGTAGCACCTTCTCGAAGATTGTGACTCGGGTGGTCTATGCAGATTTTTATCAGTAACTTAGGTGGTCTAAGCATATTTCTATCAGTAACTTAGGTGGTGTAAGCATTTTTTATCAGTAACTTAGGTGGTCTAAGCATATTTCTATCACCTACCTACTGGGTTTTCTCAATCAGTTTCCTTATTTTGACGGCACACAAATTTATTGCCAGTTATCATCGATTTCAAAAATAGCATCAAAAGTGAACTCATGGAATCGTCTCAACAGACATAGCATTTTTAATGACTTCAAGGATCTAACACCAGGTGTATAGGGGTTTATAATTTCTTCTACAAAGTAAATATTATGCAGAGAACTTTACTACAAAAACCCATATTACAAATATTATGCAGAGAACTTTACTACAAAAACCCATATTACTTCACAGGATGAGTTAGCCTACCTTGAATAACGCAGACCAGGATGAGTTGAAGACAAACCTGCAAGCAACCCAAAAACCCCCTTATTGAAACCCTCGTCTTCCTCTGTTAGCTTTCCTTTGAGAGCTTCGCCAAATCTGAGTAATGTTATTATGAGTATCGCCTTCGCCATAGTCGCCTTCGCCACAGTCGTATCCACGAAACCCTTCGCCACAGTCGCCTTCGCCACAGTCGTATCCACAAAACAATTAAACGTATCCACGAAACAATATAACAGGAAGATGAAACAATAAATCGTATCCATGAAACAATATAACAGGAAGATGGCGGACCCGACCGTTCATCAAATTGGGTTTAAAAAATGCCAAAATCAGGTTATGAAAACAAATTCCACCTCTTCGGCTGGAAGATGGATATTCTCATTTTCGGCCCATATTCAGGTTTTGAGATGATAACCCGATTATGACTTTTAGGGTTCCAAACAGTGGATATGGGTCATAATTGGGTTATCATCCTCATATTCCTGTCATCTTCCGCGAAACAAACGGGGCTTAAAGAACAATCTTACGCAAGAAAGTATATATAAAGTTCTTTCACATAGTGATAACTCTCTCCTAAAAAAAAGTAGTTATGATACTTCAAAATAACTTTGTAAAGTCCGAACTACTAACAATTATTGTCATTTTATTGAACACCATTGACGCTGCTCCCCGACGCTGCTCACTACTCGATCCCGACGCTGCGCGTTTAGGGCTTCGATGGCTTCCGCCGCGACTCCTCCTGAGGATCCATTTCGGGCTCCCTTCGCTTCCGTCGCTGCTCTTGAAGAGAAGGCTCCCAGAGTTGCTTCTGCTTCATTTAGGGCTCCCGCCGCTGGAAGGGCTGCTTCGTCGTCTGTTGTAGGCAGCAAATCCTTTGTGGATGTGGCTGCTTTCAAAGCGGATGTTCATGCTTTGGGGTTTCCATCTGTGGAAGCTCCCATTTTTTCCTCGATGGTGACTCCTATCCCGATTAGTTTTCCTACCCAGTTGGAGTTGGGGGTTGATATAGCCAAAGAAATTGCTCATACGATTGAGGACTTCTCTAAGAGGGCAGCTATTTTCAGATTTCACAGTTTTTGGCCTTACCTTCAGGTTCTCCATGCTTGGATTTCCAAGCACTGGGACCCGTTGGTAGCTAAATCTATCTAGATTTAGCTTGTGGCTAGGGGTTTTTCATAGTAAAATTTGCTGATGCTGATGACAAGAGGGCTATTTTGTGTAGTCGCTTCAGCTGGGAGGATCGTTACCCTTTGTTGGCCCAACCTTGGCACGAGGGTTTCGACCTTGCATCTTAATCTTTTTCTCATATGCCTCTTTGGGTCAGGCTCCCAAATCTTCCCCTTCACCTGTGGCTGGATTCGGTTCTTGAAGTTGTGGGAGATGCCATTGGTGACTTTCAAATGGTGGATTCTAAATCATTTGATATTTTACATACTACTTATGCTCGCATCCTCGTGGTGGTTGATACTTCGAAGGGACTCCCTGAGAAAATCAAATTGGAGGTCCCTAATGGTTCTTGGATTCAGACTCTCGACTATGAAGAAATTATTTTCCGTTGTAGGGTCTACTTTGGGACTAGTCATATTGCTACACGTTGTCCTGTGGAATTGATGAAACCAAAGAAAAGATCTTCTTGATGGTCTGGTTCTTTGGTTCAGCATTACTCTGTCCATAAAGACTCTTCTCTTAAGGATTCCCCCCCGTCTATGGTTGCTGATGGCGTCAATAGCCTTGATCCGTCTGTCTAGGCTATTGATCCGTTGTTGGATGTGACTGTTGTTGTTGCCCCTCTTTCTATTGGTTGGGTTCCAGTGGGCAATGTTTCTGATGTGGTTTTGCCTGCTTCTCCAGTTGGGTCTGATGTCGATGCTTTGGATTGGGAGAAGGAGGCTTCTCTGGTGGAGGAAGGTTGGACAAAGGTTAAAGGTAAAAAATGCAATCGTTCCCAACAGTCCTCTGATAGACTTCTTAGATCTCACTCTATTGGGATTAAGAGGTCCTAATTGATTTTTTTTGAGTTTTATATGGTGGCAGAAGTGTACTGTGTAATATGTGAGGCCACCCTGGTCATCTTATTTTGGTTGAAATCTTGTTTCACCTTTGGTCTGTTGTATCTATGTTCGGGCTCCTTTGAAAATATTTTGATGTGTAAAGGGTTTCAGGCACCCTTCAAAACCTATTTTCCTTAATCAAAAACTTTGTAAAGTCCAAAAAAATCTATATACCCTCACTAGTTTTGAACAAAATAGAAACAAAGCGATATATGTTCAATGTCGTCATCACTAAAATGACTCTCATATTGAAATTAAATACTCAATGCAAGAATCAAGTTGTTTGTGCAAGCCACATCAAATTATAACTTTGTTGAAGAATTGAGCAAGAGGCATAGTTTATAAATGTTAGTGACATGATTACAAATGCTTTTGAGGAACTCGAGCATCTCTTCTACATGAAATAGTGGACCAATAGAAAGTCCATTCATATCAATATCAGCTACAATAGTAAAAGGAACATCAATACACATGTTACAGTTGGTTTTCAAGTCTATCTACCAATATACCTCCAAATCCATAATATGTAGGATGACTATGACATGGTAAGGACATTCAAGTAACTATACAAACACAATTTCAAATATGCATTTAAACTAGGACACAAACACCTATTACATTGTGCCTTGAATTTTTTTTATACATGACTTGTAAGACCACAATTGTATGATCAAGATGTCAACTACCATTCCAAGCCACATTAATGGATAGTATAATAGATGGTATGTTAGCTAGGTAGGTGAGTCTAAATTAGAACCCAATATAACTTTTGTCTCTACTAAATAATGCAATAAGTTCATTTCTCACAGGTAAAGATATTTTCATCTCATCGTCCACCTAGAGAAACCTACATAAAAAGCTTGAGAGTGCTAGCTTTTTACAATATATTTCCTTAGCAATATTCTCAAAGAATAATATAATTATGGGTAGTTTTCGTTATGAAGCACAAAGGTATTTCATTGCACTACATGATACAATATGAAAGTGATTTTCAAAGCATATGCCCTCTATAAAATAGTTCTTTGTATTGAAAATCTTCTTGGGAGAATAATACGATTCAATTCTCAAAGTAGAGCTACTTTATCAAGCAAAGATGTGACCTAGATTAGAATCAGCATGTAATAGCCCAATAGTTCTTAAGCCTAAGATGGAAAACATCAAATCTCTATGAATGGACTATCTTGTTGAGTGCTCAACAAGATCATGGTAATAGATAAATATCTTCTATATCACATCAACTTTCTTAACCAATTTTGAGGTGTGTATAACATCACCAAGATCAACCTCAAATTAGGATATCATCATGTATGATATTGGAGATAGTAATAACATTATGTTGAAATTATAATTTACAAGAAGAGATAAGCAATCGCAATAGCAAGTGGATCAAGTCTTCTTCTAGAAATGAATAATTTGGAAGCGTCAACAAATTGTAAAGGCCAGATCATTCTTTTACTCATCTTCACTACTTTATCTTTGTTGCATTGTCGTCCAATGAGTTGGAAACTCAAAATCAGATTGATGCAGAAGCTTTGCTTGCATTAAAAACTTATGTAAAAGCTCTCTCCCAGGATATCAAACTTGTACTTGTAATACAAAAACATCACTGGAAATATACCAGAAGAGATTGGTAACCTTACGAGTGCATTTGGCTGTCTAAAGAATCCTTGGAAATCACATTTAAATGTTCCAAGAATGTGGAATGGGAGAAGAAGAGAGTACCGGGGGAGATGTTTAAGCTTTGGGATGCTAATCCTTGAAATGGTGACAAAAAAGAGGCCTACTGATGGTATGTTTTCTGAAGATAACACTTTGCGGAGATGAGTGAGAAGACCATTCCCTGAGACAGTGGAGGGAGTGGTGGACAGAGAGCTGTTGGTTGATCAACAAACTGTGGGCAAGTCCAGTAGTAGTGCTACACCTGAAACTACTGGTGAAGAATTGGAATCTTCTAAGCATGGAAATTGCCTAGTTAGTTTCATTGCAATAGGAGTGCGATGCACAATTGAAAATACAGGGGATAGACCAACACTGATAGAAGTGGAGGGTATGCTGGAAAGATGGTGCATGGCAGGGCATATGGAAAATTGGAAGTGCAGTCATCCATCTAGAATCTGTTGAGTGCAGACAATAGAGAGGGCCATCCAAGTAGCAATAGCAACACAGATCAAAGTGAGAGTAGTTAAGTACAGATTATCATTTAGTGATTTTCTTTCTCCTGCATAATTTTTTTGTACCTACATATAAAAACAGAAAAATGGATTTTATCTTCAAAGAATTGTTAAACTAAACTAATCTTACAAAATAGATATTTTATTCTGTTTAGGAACACTATTTGATTTCCTTTAACAAAATTGTCTATTTAAATAGTTTATTAAGTATAAACTATGACAAAATATTGAAATTATAAAAAAACGGAGTGTCATAAGCTCTTTCAGTTTAGTTTTTATTTTTATCATTTTAAAAATGTATGTTATGAAATTTTTTATTATGAATGTTTTGTTTAGTTTTTAAAAAAAATTGTTTATCATTTTCATAAACTGTAGAGATAAAATTCACAAAAGCTAAGATGCCAAATCCTGCTCTTTACAATATCACTGCATTGGTCAGAAGAACGGCAAACATGAGGCCAAAATAGTGCTAGTTAAAGAAGGAGATCTGTTGCTTTATTCCTTCTAAATGTTGGCAATCAAATTGTTCTGCTGCAAATGATAGCAGAGATGGCTTCATCGAACCTGACCCAAAAGATATCATATAAAGCATGTTTACAGAGCCACCATTAGAACACCTGAGTGAGGAGAGTAATATACAAGCGAGGAGATAATGATCATCTTATAGCATCCCACAGGCATCATTGAGGAAGCCTCCTATTAAGGGAATAATTGTTGTCATGTGTGACTATATGTTCTCTTTTTGCAGATGTTAAAACACCCTGCGTAACATCTATTAGGTATGCATTCAGGCTTGCTGCGATTGTGAAATATGTCAATCTCTCAACCATTTCAACCAGTGCGGAGTAGACAACACAGCAGTGCCTCAATCAATCACTAACGCTTGACCCCATATAAGTTAGCCTCACTTTTCCCTTTTTTTTCGTAGAGGCAACACTTTCCATGGGTATTAAACCACACTCTAGCTCACCATGAATACGTACTTTCCCTCCATCACTCAGTGAGTGGTTTTATACCTCTAATATCTATTTCCTATGTGAGAAAAGTATATGGTTAAGCTATTGATCTTTGACTGAGGTGCATTTGAGGGTTGTAGGTAGAAAATCTATGTTGGGAGATGATGAATTTCAACACATCATCGTGTCAATTAGTATTAAAAAAAGTAGTGGATCTTTAGATTGAATTTAGACGCTTTAGAAATAATGTCTTTCTGCATGAAAATTCTATATTTATACAATATGTTGTTGAAGAGAATAGATAGAGAGAAGTATTTGAAAAGCGTTGTTATGCTACCAGAATCATTCTGAATCTAGATACCACAGCTGATTACTCTTGGAGAGAATTGGCTCTTGAAATTATATTGTAATTGGTTTGTTGTCGATAATACAATTGGTTCTGGCTTTGGAGTGGCGGGTTTTTGTCTAGAAGGGTTTTCCCATATATATATGGTGTTATATGTTTATTTTCTTAAATCTGATTTTGTTTGTGTTTACCTAGTTTGCAAAATTCAAGAGTTTGTAAGAAATTTATACATCATCTCTCTTGTTAGATTTAGGATTCGGAAGCGTTATTCCGCACTTGGCTTCCTTTCAATTAATATCAAAGCCTGGCTAGCTTTGTTATTGTTGTTGGGTAGAAGGATTTTTTGTGCTGATCTAGTTTTAGTGAGAGTTTTGTAGAGGCATATTTCATAACTTTGTTGCATGTTAGACATGGAAAGCACATCCGGCAAAGTAGAGATGAATAAATTTAATGACAGTAATTTTGAGTTGTGGAAACTCAAAATGGAGGACATGCTTGTAGATAGAGATCTATGGGTTGCAGTTTCTTCAATGAAACCCCAAGTTACACCACAGGATGAGTGGGATAAAATGGATTGAAAAGCCAAGGGTTTGATAAGACTTTGTTCAGCTGATTCAGTGCTCTTGAATGCCCACAAAGAGAAGATTGCAGGTGAACTTTGGAAGAAGCTTGGTGATAGTTATCAAGGGAAATCCTTGGTAAATAAGTTATTCCTAAGAAAGAAGTTGTATTCTCTGACGATGGAGGAAGGAGGGTCTGTTGCTTATCACTTAAATGTATTTAATATGTTAGTTTCTTAATTGAATTCTGTTGGTGACAAAATTGATGATCAAGATAAATTTATGCTTCTATTATATTTTTTTCGGACTCATGGGATCACCTTGTTATGGCCATTGGAAGGACAACAACCACATTTAAATTGGAGGATGTGGTTGGTTCACTATTATTTGAAGAAATGCGAAGAAAATCTTCTGAGATGGCAAGGAGGCCCTGGTTGCTTGTGGTAGAACAATGGAGAAAGGAAAGAATAAGGACAAGAAGGGTAAATCCAAGTCTCTAGGGAGATCTAAGTCTCTCGGTAAAAAGTCCAAGGCAAAATGTTGGAACTGTGGCAAACTTGATCATCTCTAGAAAGAGTGCAAGGAGAAGAAAAAGAAAGTAAAAAATGATTTCTCTGATGCTGACTCTGAAAAATCCTCTCAAGATGATATAGATTCTTTTTTTGCAGCCTTGGAAACACATGCATCAGAAGATGTGTGGTTTATAGATTTAGGTGCTTCTTTCCACATGATATCTCATAGAGATTGGTTTTCTAAGTATGAAGAGTTTGATGGTGGGAAGGTGTATCTGGTTGATAACTCTCACTTGAATGTTGTTGGTCATGGATGATTCAAGATTATATTCCTTGATGGTAGAGTGAAGGGGATTGATGGTTTACTGGATATCCCTGGTTTGGCACAAAACCTACTCTTAGTCAGCAAGATTGGTGATTTGGGTGTGCAGGTTGTTTTCTCAAGTGGAGGATTGAAGATGACAAGAGGCTCTATAGTGATTGTTAAGGGTGTTGGGATTGGCACCTTGTATAGGTTGGATGCATGCACGGTTCAGTGCAATAGTAGTTCTATGAATTCCAATAAAAGGGCTTTGGACTCTTCATCCTCACCATCAGATCAAGAAAAGAAGAAGACTATTGTTTCTACAACTGATGATCGTTCTATCTGGTTAGCTAAGGGTGCAAATGCTTTGGAGATGAAGATCCCAGCTAAGAAGACAATGCTTTGGCACCAAAGAGTTGGTCAAATTGGTGAGAAGGGTCTTAGATCCCAAAATAATAAGAGCCTTGTTGAAGGCCTCGATGAGTGTACCCTGGAGCTCAACTTCTGTGAACATTGTGTTTATGGTAAAGAAAACCATGTTTCTTTTTTATTCTAGTTCTCATAAGTCTTATGGGGTTTTTGATTATATTCAATCAGATGTGTTTGGTCTAGTTAATGCTCCTTTGATATCTAGATATATGTACTTTGTTTCATTCATAGATGACTATAGTAGAAGGACATTTGTGTATTTCCTCATAAGTAAATTTGAAGTTTTTAGTCGTTGTAAGGAATTTAAATCCTTGGTTGAAAATTAGACTAATAGAAAAATTAAGTGTTTGAGGACTGACAATGGCGGCGAGTTTTGTTCATTAGAATTTGACAGAATCAGCAAGGATAAGAGAATTAAGAGACATAAGACAACTCCATACACCCCTCAACAAAATGGAGTTGTAGAGAAGACGAACAAATGGTTATGGAGAGGGCTATGAGTATGTTGAGTGGTGTTGGGATTGAACAAAAGTTCTGGGCAGAAGCCGTAGCCACTACATGTTATTTAGTTAATAGATCTCCTACTTCATCACTTGTTGAAAAGAAACCCTTGGAGACGTGGTTTGGAAAGAAGCCCTCATTGAGACATCTTAGAGTCTTTGGTTGTGAGGAATATGCTCATGTGCCAAGTGAAAAAAGATCAAAATTGGAGAATAGATTTGTTAAGTGTATCTTCATTAGCTATGGTGTTGGCGTGAAAGGTTACAAGCTTTGGGATCCAATTGCAAAGAAAGTTCTTTATAGTAGAAGTGTGATATTTTGTAAGTTGAGACCTTCCACAATTGATTTGAAACCAAAGAAGGAAGACAAATAGAAAAAGGAGGTAGTTCAGATACCATCTACTCCTACAAGAAATGAACTACGATCTCTTGTTGGACCTAATGATGAGAAGAGCTCAAGAAGCTCTAAAAATTAAGAAGAAGAGCAAGAACCTCAACCTCAACCATTGAGGAGGTCTATTAGTGAAAGACAATGACCTGATAGATGTGTTTATTCACCTGAAAGGTTTGGATATTCATTTTTGGATTCCAGTTTTATATTTTCTTTGATTGCTAACGCTGATGAGCCTAGGATTGTTAGATTGCATGATGCAGATTCCTATATGGAAGTCATGAATGAAGAGATGGAAGCATTGAAGAAGAATTCTACATGGGATTTGGTACCTTTTTCTGAAGGACGGAAACCTATTGGATGTAAATAGGTGTTCAAGAAGAAATTGGGTCTAGATGGCAATGTTGAGAAGTATAAGGCATAGGTTGTCGCAAAGGGGTATTCACGGGCGGAGGGAATTGATTATGGTGAATTATCCTCTCCTGTAGCTAAGTTGACATCCATTAGATTCTTATTATCACTTGCAGCAACTTATAACTTTGAATTTTGAGAGAATGGATGTGAAGACAACATTCCTTCATGGTGATTTGTAGGAGGAAATTTATATATCACAACCATAGCATTTCAATGGAAAGGGTAAAAAAAACCTTGTTTTTAAATTGAAGAAATCTCTATATGGTTTGAAATAGTCTCCTAGAATGTGGTATCAAAATTTTGGCACCTATGTGTTGTCTTTGGGATTTATGAGATCTAAATTTGACCATTGTGTATATTATAAATTTGAAAATGGTCACATTCTTATCATAGTGCTGTATGTGGATGATATATTGTTTATTGGGAATGGTAAAAGAATGATTTCAGATTTGAAGTCTAAATTAGTAGCACTGTTTGAAATGAAAGATCTAGGTGCAGATAGATATATTCTTGGGATTGAGATCATTAGAGATAGAGCTAGTAGAAAGAATTGGATGAGCCATACTAAGTTTGTTCACTCTATGTTGGATAAATTCACCATGACAACTTGCAGACAGTTAGTTGTTTTGGTGTTAAAAGGGATGAAGCTTTCTATGGAGGATTGTCCAAAATCTCCTACTGAGATGGAGGACATGTCTAGAGTACCTTATGTGATTTTTTTTGGTAGCTTAATGTATGCTATGGTCTATACGAAGTGAGACATTTCCCAGGTAGTAGGAGTCCTTATTCGGTATATGGCCAATCCTGGAAGGGTGCATTGGGATGTAGTTAAGAGAGTGTTTAGGTATTTGAGGGGTACATCTGATTATTCCTTATATTTTCATGGTAATCCTACTGGACCTTGATATTCAGTTTGCATTCGTAGATATGTGGATTCTGATTAGATAAGTGACATTGATAGAAGAAGATCCACCAGTGGATATATTTTCACGATGTTTGGTGGTGCAATTAGTTGGATGAATAAGCAACAAGTTGTAGCTACTTTGTCTACTACAAAAGCAAAGTATATGACAACTACTCATACTTCTAAAGAGGTCATTTGGATTAAGAGATTGTGTTCTGATATTGGTTTTGATGTAGGACAAATTACTATCTTTTGTGACAGCTAGAGTGTTGTTTGTTTAGCAAAGAATGCTACTTTTCATGCTAGAACAAAGCATATTGATGTACAATATCATTTTGTTCATGATATGGTGGAAGATGGAAAAGTGAAATTGGAAAAGCTTGCTACTTTGGAGAATGTTGTAGATGCATTGACGATGCCAGTGAGCACTACGAAGTTCAGATGGTGTGTTGGTTCTATAGGCCTTGGGGCCTAAGCTATGATATAATGACTCTTGTAAGGTCTTCGTCAAGTGGGAGATTGTTGGGATAAGGTGACTCAACCTTAAGAGCCCTTATTGGTTAATTATTTGTGCATTTTTTTGGAAAGATGCTTAATTGGACCAAATATTCTACAAGGATAGACTTGGAGTGAAAATTAGAAGGTGTATCTTTTGGCATATTCTCTTGGAATTGTATTTTTTGAAAGAGTTATGCATAAAGGAAGTTTCTAGAAATAGGCTATAAATACATTGAATGTAGACACTTTAGAAATAGTTTCCTCCTACATGCAAACTCTTAAAATATAATGTGTTGTTGAAGAGAATAGATAGAAAGAAGTATTTGAAAAGTGTTGTTATGCTGCTGGAATCATTTTGGATCTAGATATCATAGTTAATTGCTCTTGTAGAGCATTGGCTCTTGAAATTGTATTGTAATTATTTTGTTGTTGATAATACAACTGGGTCTAGATTTGGAGTGGTGGGTTTTTCCCCGAAAGGGTTTTACCACGTATATCTAGTGTTATATGTTTATTTTATTAAATCTGATTTTGTTTATGTGTTTATCTAGTTTGAAAAATTCAAGGGTTTGTATGAAATTTGTACATCATCTCTTCTATTAGATTTAGCATTTGGAAGCGTTATTTCACACTTGGCTTCCTTTCGCATAGTACATGAGTAATAGATCTTTAGAGTGTAGGAGGCAATGGCAGAAGGAACTAGATGCACAAGATTAGTAAATGTCACTCACATAAGAATATAAAGTCAGGATTAGAAATCGAGAGGATGCTTAAATGTATTGACAGTTACACTAGTTGATAAGTCATCAAATTTACATAGTAGTAAGACAAGTTAGATTAATGGAAGCTCCAAATTATCAAGTAATTCCCCCTTTGAACACTCATGTTAGATTAAGGTTTGTTCTTTTTATATGATATAGATTGTTTGTTAAGGTTTCTTGAAAATCAATAGTGTTTATTAGATGTTATATTCTAAAATGTTGTATGCTTACTATATGAATAATGTTAACTGTAGATTAATAGTTTAATGTTAATAAATTTTTCAATATTTCTTTTATACATATTTGACAGTTATCTAAATGATTGAAAATATATGACATTATAAATTCATATTTGACATTCTAAAATTAAATAGAGTATACTTTATGTATATATATTCACTTGTAACACTTTAAATATATTTTTTATGATTGTTTTATTTTCGTTTGATCCTAAATCAAGGGTTTAGACAAGTGCTATGCTCCATTGCAAATCTCACTATATTCTAGTATTTAATTTTCACATACAAGTACTTGATATGGCATATTTAATTCATGATTGTCAACCCATGTTAGCCTATTTGGAATTTTTTTGCATATAGCTACCTTCACCTATGTAAAGATGAAGCCCAACATTGCTTCAATTTTTTGCGTTTCTCTTCTTTCTTTTCTTCCCATGCATCAATTTTATTATAAAAAATAAAAAATACTTTTTACAATTGTAATGATATGGGTTGGGAGGACAAGTTAATGTGTAAGGGAGATTTTTACAACTTTGAGATATTCATACTTGAAGTAGTAACTAAACATTGATATAGTCACAATATGGAGCACTAAAGTTCAAGATCTATTGAGTTGTGAAGTGATTCAAATTTCAGCAACAATATCCATTTAAATACAAATGGAAAATAGTCATACAATTAGACTAAGTTTCATATAAACAATTTTTCATTTAAATAAATTTAAATGTTTTGGAGTTTTGAATTAAATTATAATTTTTTTGTAAAGGGAAATAAAAGTTTGGTCTATATTGAATTAAGTGAGGATTTTTATAATTTCTTATGATTAATGAGGTGACTAGATCAATTATAGCTATCATGTCAATGAAATTTCATGTTTTTAGATATTTTAATTTAGATTATAGACTAGTAAACACTCAACATCAATTAATTAGGTGAATCCTTCAAGATAGCTTTAGGTTAATTTACATTGTTGGGTTTTTTTATAAAAAAATCAAGATACATATTTGAACTTGTTAAATTGTACAATAGATCATAAATATTTTTTCTAACATTGTTTTTAATTAGTATTAATGTTACTATCCTTTATCCTTTATTTTAACTTTTTAATACATTTGTTAATTCCATCAAATTGCTAGTTTCCATCTTTAATAAGATATTATGATAATAAAAAAGCTGAAAATTAATACTAGACATGATAAGATACATAACATACATTGTCTCCACATTTGAAAAATTGTTGTCCTCAAGTCTTCAGATGAGAAAATTAAGGTATAATTCTAGTAGGCTCCCATATGGAATCCTCATATTACAAATCCTTGCACTAGAAGTTAATAACTCCTCAATAGAATGATTATGAATGTGCTTGGTGTGTTTGTCCAAAATAGCCTCAAGTTCCAAAATATTGATCCCTTTTCCTTTAACTCAAGTGGTACTATTAATTGTCTAGTAGTAATCCAAATTATTTTCTTAATTTACATAAGACATTAAAGACTAGGTGGATTTGAGAATATGGTAGAAGTGCTAACTTGAATGTCACCTCAACAGTGTGTGATCACCTAATAAGGACCATTAAATTTGGGAGCCAACATATGGCCACTCTTGTGTCATAATAAAAGTTTCTTATAGACATAGATTTTGTAAAAACCCAATAATCAATGTTAAAAAAAATTCCATGTCCTATGTTGATCAACTTATTATTTCATGTGATTTTAGGTCAGCATTAAATTATCCTAGAATAGTCTAGAGATGCCTTCCTACTTGGCCAAAATGTTTTCAACTACTACAAGTCTAGAATAAACTAAAATATGAGTACATAGGAAGGTGAGATAGTATTAAATAAGGTTTTATAAGATGTCATTTGGAACTATGGTAATTATTATTGTACCACCACTTATCCAAATGTTGCCAATTGATGATTATCATTATTGTGTAGACACATATTAATGCAAGTATGTCTCTATGTACTTGTTAACAATCTTAAGATTGACCATTAGTTTGAGGATAATGTGATAAAATAATGATCAAACTAGTGTCCTATAACTTAAAAAATCCATAGCTAAATCCTGATAGCAATATCACAATTTGACTTGCTATGGAAAATATCTCCTACTTATCAATTGATGAGCTTAAGGGGCTTTCTAATGAATGGTTCATAAGGCACAACACTTGGTGAAGGTTTTGCAAATGAGGATGCAAGTAGAGTGGGTTTAACCATGGAGGAAACTTTGTAGTTAAGTGTGCTTGAGTTGGAGTAGTACTGGGATGGGTGACCTCCCGGGAAGTCCTGGTGCTTCACCTCTGTGAGCATCACCTAGATCCAATGAGTGCTAAGTGTTCCATTTCATTCTCATGAGAGATGGGTTCGGTGAACCACTACTCATGAATCATGGGTCAATGAGTTTGACTCAAAACCTACACAGTTAAATCTTGATAGCAATATCACAATTTGACTTGCTGTGGAAAATATCTCCTACTTATTAAAAAAATCCTGCTAAGATTTGTTGATAATGGATGGATCAAGATCAATGATAATAGAGGCATTCATTTGAGTTTGAAGACTAAATCTAGAACGTTTCAAGAAATCATAGTACATAAGTGTACAAATGAGATAAAGTGTTTATGAATATTCATATTTTTAAATGATCCACCACCACCAAGATAGTATATGTTACCAATCAAGGGAAACCTTGCAATGAAATACATAGAAATATTAGTCCATCTATAATTAGGATTATGGAATGCCTACAACAATCTTGGGGATTTGTTATTTTTATCTTTAGTCCTATGATGTGCATCATATTTAGCTACAAATGCCTCATATTTCTTAATATTGTCCTATAGGAAATCTCACTTTGCACTATCACGAGTCTTAAAAAAATTTAAGTGTCCTACAATAGGAGAAGAGTTATAATTCATATAGTATTTTAGGCTTGAGAACTAACACATGAGATAAATAAATTTGATAATGATTAGCCCCATTTGTGTATTTTAATGAACTTTTCTTTTATACCTTTTTTGGCTAAGTCATGATGTTGAGCTATCATGTTATATTTGATGCTCTTTTGACAAAAACTATGATATCTATGAACACAATATAAATATATTCTCATGAATGGTTGTAGAAATTGTTGTATTTTAAATATTAATGAGTGTGCATCAATCTACATGGTGGGTAAGTGCACCACGATGGTGTGCAAAAAAGTGGCCACCCACTTAGAAAAAACCCAAAACACCAATAACCCAATCAAGTTTTTTTTTTCAATTCAAATAATCTGATTGGATTTTTATTATAACCAAAACCTGATTGGGTTTTAATTATAACCAAAACCTATTTGGGTTTTGAATAAATAAAGACACTTTTGATAGTTTTAGAAACTCGTACTATTTTTAATATTATAAAACCCATGCAAGTTATTTATCCCTATAATAAGTACTAAAAAAATAAGGGGGGGAGAGAGTGAAGAGGGGGAAGATGTAAAATAAGTACTAAAAAATAAGGGAATGGAGGAGAGAGAGAGAGAGAGAGAGAGAGAGAGAGAGAGAGAGAGAGAGAGAGAGTGGAATAGAAAGAGAAGGTGCTGGTGGAAGGAAGAGGGGTGAATACACACACACACACACATATAGAAGGTCAAGTGGGACATAGATGAGGTAGAGAGATGAGGAGCAGGGATGAGATTGTGGTGGTAAGTGATGGGATGGTGAGATGAGTGATGGGAGAGATTGACATATAGGGAGTAATTAAGGGGAGAGAGATGAGATAGAGATGGTCCTAGAATATTTTAATGGGTCCTAAGTTCCTTGACTAGTCCTAAGGGGGAATTATATGTATTAATAGGTCATGAGATATATTGATGGGTTCCATAATAAATTAATAGTTGTGAATGAGTCATAGGAAACATTGATCGGTCAAAAGGTATCCTAGGATACATTAAGGGGTCCTAGGCATCTTAAGTAGTCACATGATACATTATTGGGCCCTTGGATGTCTTAAGGGGTCCTAGGTATCATAAGTGGTCCTAAGGGGTCCTAGGATCTATAATTACATTAATTTGTTCTGAGATGTGTAGTCACCTCAAAATTTTCTACTAGAACCTAAGCCCCTAATTTTGATCAAATTTGCCTCAACCCAAATTCTAAATCTCAAAGGAATAATTTACTAGACATGATTATGTAAGCAACCTAAATAATCCCCCTTGCATAATTAAATCAAATAATCTCTAATATTAAAACTTGGAAAATTATTTAATTGTCAAAACTTCCCGTTAATCTAAAGTCCTAGCACTTTTATTAAAAGAGCATAATGTGCAACTTAATTAATCTTGATTAAATGATAATTAAAAGGGGGTTTCTATGTTGTCTTATTATCCAATCAAGCTTGACCAATCAAAAATCTTGGATCATCTCACAAGGATTGATCTCTCTCACCACTCATCTCTACCTAACATCTTTTGCCTCTTAATCTCCACCCTTCATTCTTGAGGCAATTTCTTTAAAAGGAAGCTCTTGGCTCAAAAGGTTACAAGATTCTAAGTTCAAGGTTCTATTCTTGCATTCTAGAGTAATCTTTCTATTTTGAGTTCTTAAGTTCATAGTCTCTTAGCTCCTATCTCTTTCGCATTTTTTTCTTAGTTCATTTTCTAGTGTAATCTTTCATTGCTATTTAGTTTTCTTTCCTAATAGCATTGTTAATCTGGCATTCTAGTTTCATCATAGTTTTGCATTTTCATTTAGATAAATCTCTAAGTGGTGAATGCAAGTCTTGCATCTCCTCCACATTTGAAATCTTCCATTTTGAAGTAGTCAAGTCACTAATCCTTCATGCCAATCTGATGAGCAATTTGAAAAGAGTTAAACTCGCTTCAACTAGGAAGCAATAAGCCACTTTTGAGGGTTTAGTTTGTTCATTTGATGTGAACTCTTTTAGCTAAGTTCATGATTTTATGGTTTATTGAGTGTTGGTTGCATTCCAAAATTTAACCTCACATTTTGGGTTCCCATCGTGGGGCCTGAATCAAATTTTGGTCTCATTTCTTGTAGGTTTTATTTATTCATTTTATGAAACCGCAAAAAACATCGCACCTAACAATCGAGATTATCGTACAACACCCTTTTTATTCGCATGTAGTGGTGATTTTTATTGTATGATAATATGGAATAGGGTGTTTCATCACATGCATTGTTGATTTTCATCATACAACACAATAACTCTAGCTTTCATCGCATGGCTCTTTGTGTTTCATGGTATGATAATATGGTGTTGATTGTGTTTTATCACACCAAAAATAGAGAGTATTTTTTAGGGTCTAGTTGCTTGAATTTTTGGATTTTTGTGCTTGATTTGGTTTTATCTTGGCCTTAACATTATGTTTTGCAAGGAATATCTATTTTTTGCATGGTATTTGAGAGGAATTTTTGTTTTCAAATTCATCTACATTGCCTTATTTTGAGACTACTAACACTTTTTGATTGTAGGACGCTTGTCAAAGTAATATCTTGAGTTTACTAAAGTCATTTGTTTTGCAAGTTGGCTTGGACATTCAAGAAAACCTTGTGTCTTCCTAAATTTGATCTTTTTATGCATCTAGCTTAACTAGGGAGGCTTCTTTTCTTGTGACTAGTTAGGTGGTAGGAGAGTACGCTCTTCACCTCCTAAAGGTTGAATCATAAATCTTGACCTACTTGGTTTTTCACTTACAAAATAATTTTGGCTGAATGAATATGTGCTTGATGTGCTTGGGAGAATCTATGGAGCAGGAGACTATACTCTTTTCCCTTGTGGAGAATAAAAAATATAGACCTCCATTATCCCATCCATTTTTCTTTTCTCCTTTACCTTTAGAGGGCCTATCGTTGAGGTAAAAATATTTTGGGAACAACCCAAGTGGGACAAAGGAAAGCTAGCTCATCCAACCCACTATAAAAATGTATGCCTTGTTGGCCAAAAACTACAAGGATGTAGCTATTAACTGTGTTGGGTCATTCATTTGGCTATAAAAATACACATGAGATTAATGTGTAGGGTCCAGAAGTCTCAATCTTTCTTGCAAGACTACCTTACTTAAAGTGCTTGTTGGGCTATAGGCCTCAATTTCGCTAAGAGGAAATACAAGGGATAGTTGTGAATGGATGCCCTTACTAAATACCCTTGGTTAGAAGCTACCCAACTTACGTCTAAAAGTATCCCAATCTTTGTGCAAGGATTGATCCAAGTGGACCTACCTGGATCACCTCAAGACTACTCACCATATGCATTCCCTTGGATGCTTTAAAGCATGAATGTGGCATTTGGAGAACCATTGCAATGTGATCATTGAGTCTCTTTTATTGATCCATAATGTGCATAGTCCTTGGAAAAGCCAACATCACTTTGTGTGAGGTGAAGGAATAACAAGTTGTGGGAAAATATCTTGATACTCACCTTTGACCATAGGTAGTTTTCTGCTTGATGTATTTTTTAATGTGTTGAGACTTGTGGAAATCATTGTGAAACATACACTTGATGATTTTGACACATTGCAATACCTCTTAGACTTCAAAAGTTCTTGTAACCTCAAAGTTGCTTTTTCCTTTGGTGGATTTTTTGGAGACTTTTGTTTGATCACACTATTGCTTACCTGCAAACACATAGACTGGATCTAGGAACACTCAAATTTACCATGGATCTAAAGTCAACATGGTCTAGATTGGTCAAATTCCTCAAAAATGGTGGCAAATTATCTTTTTCTTGTATTCTATCATTTTCCTCAGCATTATATCATATGACACAAGTGCTTTGTCACACCCAGTGTCGAGTTCTATTATACGAAAAGATTTTCCCTCACCAAATTATTGCCTTCCATTGGAAGTTTCATCGCACCCAATGTTGGAGTTTATGATATGATCATGTGCTTGACTGGTTATCAGACTTATATTGAGTTCTCAAATCTTGGCATCTTTTATTGTTTGGGTTCCTCTTGTCTTTTCTATTATCTTGATCAACAGTTACACATCTTGATTAAATTGAGAACTCATTTCATTGACTCTTTGCTAGTAATTTGGCCCCTCTTCACTCCTGTTGTAAGATCTTAGAAGTGCTCTAGCTTTTGTCTCAAATATCCTTTCTCATTTGAAATTAAATCTTGCTCAACTTTGTCACAAGTGTTATTATGCAAGAATTCATGCCTCATTCTCAGTACCATGTACTTAGTTCACCTGTGCATATCAACTTGGTCACAAGTATCACTTAATAGGCATTCAAGCCTCACTCTCGATACCTTGCACCTTTTTTTAGCCACTTTATTATCTATTACTTATTCTTGAGACTAAGCTATCATTATTTAGATCTTTTGACACTATCTTAGTAACCTTGTTGCTATCATATTTTCAATCTTATCTTCCATGCCAGTCACAACTCATAGAATTACCAAAATGCTACATCTGATCTAAAAGGGAAAGCTATTGATGATATCCTGGGACCATTCTTTCATGAGGAATTTTTTCCAAAAATATCTTTCTACCATTCAATCCCCTTTATGTACATCGAGTATCATGATCAAACCAACATGTCAGCCTACAATTGGAGCACCTGAAAAAAATATGATTCTGAGTCTTCTTCAGATGAAGAACCTACACAAGAGGAAGTTTGAAAGTGTTAAGAGGATAAGAACTTCCATAAAGTAATGTAGGCTATCATGAGTCAGGACAAAGATCAATATTTTATGCATCTTGCCTCTATGGGTATAAAGTTTCCTCATGACTTTGATGTGGATGGATTGTTAAAAAAGGGGGAGGAATATCCTATCACAATCCTTAACAAACTACTCCAAGATTTTCAATGTAAGCTTTCACAAATTAAAAAGGAAAAGGACCTATCATTAAACAAGTACTTGCCTAAAATAATATTTCCTTTCCCCTTCGAAAAAGGCCTCTATATGCCACCCTTCCTACCCAAGGTGGAGATTCATAAGTACAATAAATATGATAGAATAGAGATCCCCAATACCACGTGAGATAATTTAACGCACTTAGTATAGAGTTCATGCATGAACAGAGCTATCTCATGAGACTCTTTCCTTGGAGTCTTGGAGGCCAAGATATTAGTTGGTTCACCTCACTTGCCCTTGGCATTAGGACCTTTGATGATCTTGTTCAAAAGTTCATCTATAAATACTCTTATAACATATGTCACACTATTATCATGCTTTATCTTTGCAACACAAAGCAATGTGTTGGAGAGCCCTTCATTATATTCCTTCAGTGGTGACAAAGGATGTTAGCTAGATACCCTCGTCAAATTCGTGAGACTGAAAAGATTGATATGTTTATAAATAATTTGGTCCCTGAAATGAATTCTGCATTGAAAATGTAAACTCACACCTCATTTGACAAACTAGTTGAGACTTATATTCACATAGAAGATGTCCTTGTTTGAAAAGGAGACAATACCCTATAGTATAAAGAATATAAGTCTTCTTCTAACAATCAATATAACAAGGATAAGAATAAGTTTGGGACCAAGACCAAAGATTTTGTTAATAACATAATTATGGGTACAAATTTTTCATCTACCTCTAGAAAACCCAAGGAGTCGGCTTTCAACCTCCCTATTGGCATTCAAGCAGAAAAATCCACCAAGAGCATACAACCAAGCTCTAAACTAAAGGTAACAGAGATAAACCATGGATCCCTCAGCCCAAGTGAGATTTCAATCCCCTTGGAGATTCACTTGAGAATTCACTAAAGATACTTCTAACTAATAATATCATCACGTTGCCTGATAATTCTGTGTCCTATGATCCTAAGTGTTATACACTAAATTTGCGCCTCTGATCTCAAGCTCTCGTAGTCTTGATAATCCAGTATAACATGGGAATCATCTCAAGGTTGTGGGACCTTTTGCTAACCAAGATGAGACCTCCAGATTCTAGGCTAGTTCCTCTTGGATAGTCACCTTGATTTGCTCTTAGACAGGAAAGTAAAACTTTTGAGGGAAAGGGATAGAAGGAATGCATGGAAAGGGAAATGACTGAAAGAAAATCTATCCTACTAGGTGATGCACCGAAACTAGGGTTTGGATCTCAGTATAGAGGAATGAGACCAATGGAGAAATCAGGTCTAATAGGTCACCACTCACTGGTTAGGTTTGCATAAGTATTTCATAGGAAGGCTTGAACAGAAAACTCAACCTATGACCTGCAAACAAACATCCTTTTCTGCAACTAGGTGTAGGAATGAGACAAGGCTGCTAGGGGATGTAGTATACCCACAAAACACCTAAATCAGATCAGACACAGTAACATATAGAATCAAAGAAAGTGAGAGGGACTAGGAACCCCAATTTCTATTGACAACATTCATAAACTTCAATCCAATAAGAGACAAACTTAGACAAGAAGGCATGAGGACAACAAGAGTGCCACATAATGCTTTGCAATATTTGAATTCATCAATGAAAACTTACAAGATGTGGAAAACCAGAGAGTAGGAGAAATGCTACAGATAGTTTTCCAAGAAAAACCCCTTTCTTTTTTACAAAATGTCCATTCTGAGCACTACAGGCTCCAAAAAAGAATATATACATCCCCTGCACACTGGCAAGAATCAAAATATCTACAATAGAATAATCACCCCTAAAACCAGTCACTTCTGATCATAAATGTGCTCTGTAAATATCATGGCTGATCAGATATTTTGTTTGCGTGCCCCAACCCTGTACCACAATCAACCTTGCAGAGACAAGAAACAAGCCCTAATAGCTGCCCAAACCTCCTCATCATCTTCCCTTAACTGTGCATGCCCTAGTGACATAAATTTCTTGAGCTACCCGCGCTTGCAGCATTCACCTTGGAAGAGAGTCCGCGAAAATAGGCTACACTGCTTTGACAAAGCAATGGTCGCATGATCGCATGAGCTGAAAGGCCTTCATGCGATCATGCGACAAGCTTTTGAAAACTTGCCTCCACCTCATAAGCATCGCTCAGGACCCGCAAGACATCACACTTGTCAAACCCTACCACATGGCCCAACAGGAGCTGACCACACGGCTAGACCCACGACCACACCGCTTTGAAAAAGTTAGTGGTCGCATGATCACATGAGCCCGAAAGGCTTCATGCGATCATGCGACAAGCCTTTGAAAACTGTCACTCCTCCATGCAAGATAATTGGCCAAGACCACACTGCAAACTTAAGCCTGGTTTACCTTGGGTTCATTTCTTCCTAGTTTCCAAGTCGCATGAACTTTTCCTTAACCCTGGGCTCACTCAGCGACCATGCAAAAAATCCTCAACCATGAAACCGTGCATCTCCAAACTGAGATTCCAATCAGACAGTGGGTGCAAGATCTCATGGGGTCAGAAGATCCCATGAGATCTTACGACCACCGTAGATCTCCTTCTATCCCTCTGCATCAGATGGTCTTCATTATGCCATTGCCCTTAAATATCGCACATCTTCTTTCAGAGGTATAGCGACAACCATGGGATTCATTTGTGCTTTAACCTGCCTTGCCCTTTAAAAGACCTCGGGCCCACTTGACACTTATCAATCTCTTATTTGTTCCAACCACTTCGTTAGCAACACCTCAGCAACCCCTAGCATCAGCCCCACCTAACTTAGTAGATTCCCATTAGATGGTTGTCGCATGATCGCATGGGATCGGAAGATCCCATGAGATCTTACGACCACCGTAGATCTTCGTCGCACTTTCACCAATGCAGAAACTTTGGGCCCCACTGACCGCTTGTCGCATGATCACATGCGGCTAGGAAGGCCTATGCAATCATGTGACCAACTGCGTGATGCTAACTACTGGACTGCTATCATAGATCTTGACTGCCGATCCTGCATCAATGGTTGTCGTATGATCGCATGGGATTGGAAGATCCCATGCGATCACGTGACAACCGTCGGATCTTCTTTGCACTGGCATGAATTTGAGGAACTGGGACCTGCCTATCGGAGTTGTGCACATAGGGTCAAAAACATAGAAGGTGTCAAAAACATAGAGGGTTTTTGAGCGAAGGTCGAAAACACAATAAGATTTCAGAGTGGAGGTCGAAAACACACTGAGCTTTTGGACCAAAAGAGAAGAAACATCTTGAGCCTTCATAGAGAAGGTCGAAAACACACTGGGTTTTCGACACTTGAGCAGTTCTTTGGAAAAAATAGGACCGTGGCCAAAAATGAACAATAGGGAAATTTTGGGCAACATTTTGGTGACCTCTGCAGGATGTCAGCTTGCTAGACATTTAGACCAATTGCCTTGAATCAATCCATTGGGCATAGGAGTCATTTCTCAAGCACAAAAACTTTCAGAGACAAAAACTGAACCGGGAAGACAAACTGTGCACAAGCACTTCTTGGAAAAGCAGGAAACTAAATCTAGGAAAACAAGAAACACCTAACCTAAACTAAGCAATACAGAAACTTGGTTAAATGAAACCATTGACTGGTTGTGGAAAATAGCTTCCCATCCTTCTCAGCTTACAATAATCTGCATGCTTCTGGAAAGCTATTGAAAGATAAACATAGGAGATATGCAGAATCACCTGCTTGACAAGGATTTGATTGATATAGATTTTACTCACTTGGTCAAGCTGATTATAGGCACCATCATTCTTAGGAGAAACAACAAGTAGCGATGAGACTTTACTTACTTGGCCAATTGGGGCAGCAAGCTGGTTTGGTTCATTCACAGCCTCAACTTCTGATGGAAAACCACATTCGGATGGTGGCATGATTTGTACTCCTTTGATAACCTCCATCCTGGCCAAATATCTGATAGGGAAACCATGAGAGATGTTGGACCTAGAGCTTTCCTTGATAAACTTAGGCTCTTGAGAGATTACTTCAATCTGTTTTCTCTCTTCATCTTGCTGGCTAAAAATGACTATCTCCCGTGGATTGTAGGTGTTCTCTGGAAGTGTGGGCTTGTCATCAAGATGCAAGCAGAAATACTCCATCTTGTCCTAGAATTGATCTTCCTCTTCTTCTTCTAGACTCTTTTGTAGGAGAAGTATACTGCTATCAGCATAATCATGATTTGTTGAGGACTTATTTATCTTAACCTATTCAGAGAGAGCCTCCCTTAGATAAGCAATCTTCTACTCTATGCTCTCCTTTTCTTCCTCCAGTTGATGACATTTCTCAACCTGCATTTGATAGCCTCTTTTATATTTTTCAGCTACAGAAGTCAGGAATCTCATATTTTGTTTGAGGTCCTATAGCTCTTTCTCATGAAACTCCTCATGAGCTCTCAACTCCTGCTCTTTCTCAAGCTGAAACTCGTTGCCTCTATCAAACATGGCCTCCATCAAAATTTTCTGATCTTGAACCACCTTTTCACAATTATTCTTATGAATTTCCAACTCCTCATAAGCATCCTTCTGAGCTGCTAATGTTCTTTGAAAATCTTCCTCCTTCTCAGCCATAACAACACTAATCTTAATCAAGTTTTCCTTGTAAACTTTGTGTAGTGTTGCCAGGTTGCCTGCAAGGGCTGCTTGACTTTTTTGTTGTCCTGCAATGATTTCCTCACACTGCTTCCATCTAGCATCAAACTACTCCTTTGCTTGTGCCCACATATGCCTTTTCTATGTTTCCAACACCTCCTCATAGTGTTTCTTTTGTGTTTCCAGCCCCTCAGCAAGCATGGCCTCATTTCTTTTGTATTGTTCTGCCAGATACCTCCTGTAACCTTGATCCTGCTGAGCTAAAGCTTGTTGTTGTTGGATCTAGGCATGATGAGCATGTTCTTTTAGGGAAAGCATCTCCACTTGAGGCTACTGGTATGAGTATTGGTGCTTCCATGATACTGGAAGTTGGGTGGGTGGGGGGAAAGCATGAGATGACTGCTACTGGCCTCCATGAAATGAAGGGATACCCTCATGAAAAGAAGGATGGTAATCCATCCTAGGTATTCAATCTACTTTAAACCAGTGGATGTGAACTTGGAGTCGCCAGATATGCAAAACAATGACCTCTCAAAGGTCTGCAACTTGCTGGATGCATATCAAAACCAACAAGAATTATGAAAGCTATGACTTCTTAGTCCCACCGGGCGTGCCAGAAATGTTATACACTGAATTTGTGCCTCTGATCTCAAGCTCTCATAGTCTTGATAATCTAGTATAACATGGGAATCATCTCAAGGTTGTGGGATCTTTTGCTAACCGAGATGAGACCTCCAGATTCTAGGTTGGTTCCTCTTGGATAGTCACCTTGATTTGCTCGTAGATAGGAAAGTAAAAATTTTGAGGGAAAGGGATAGAAGGAATGCAAGGAAAGGGAAATGACTGAAAACAAATCTATCCTACTAGGTGATGCACCAAAACTAGGGTTTGGATCTCAGTATAGAGGAATGAGACCAATGGAGCAATCAGGTCTAATAGGTCACCACTCACTGGATATGTTTGCATAAGTATTTCATAGGAAGGCTTGAACAGAAAACTCAACCTATGACATGCAAAAAAACATCCTTTTCTGCAACTAGGTGTAGGAATGAGACAAGGCTGCTAGGGGCTGTAGTATACCCACAAAACACCTAAATCAGATCAAACACAGTAACATACAGAATCACAAAAAGTGAGAGGGACTAGGAACCCCAATTTCTATTGACAACATTCATAAACTTCAATCCAATAAGAGACAAACTCAGACAAGAAGGCGTGAGGACAACAAGAGTGCCATAGAATGCTTTGCAATATTTGAATTCATCAATGAAAAATTACAAGATGTGGAAAACCAGAGAGCAGGAAGAAATGCTACAGATAGTTTTCCAAGAAAAACCCCTTTATTTTTTACAAAATGTCCATTCTGAGCACTACAGGCTCCAAAAAAGAATATATACATCCCCTGCACGCTGGCAGGAATCAAAATATCTCCTTAGGGTTACATAAATCAGCAATAGAATAATCACCCCTAAAACCAGTCACTTCTGATCATAAATGTGCTCTGTAAATATCATGGTCGATCAAATATTTCATTTGCGTGCCCCAACCCTGTACCGCAATCAACCTTGCAGAGACAAGAAATGACCCCTGACGGCTGCCCAGACCTCCTCATCATCTTCCTTTAACTGCGCATGCCCTAGCGACATAAATTTCTTGAGCTACTTGCGCCTGCAGCATTCACCTTGGAAGAGAGTCCGCGAAAACATGCTACACCACTTTGACAAAGCAATGGTCGCATGATTGCATGAGCTGAAAGGCCTTCATGTGATCATGCAACAAGCTTTTGAAAACTTGCCTCCGCCCCATAAGCATCGCTCGGGACCCGCAAGACATCACACTTGTCAAACCCTACCACGTGGCCCAACAGGAGTCGACCACACACCTGGACCCATGACCACACCGCTTTGAAAAAGTCAGCGGTCACATGATCGCATGAGCCCAAAAGGCTTCATGCGATCATGTGACAAGCCTTTAAAAACTGTCGCTCCTCCACGCAAGACAATTGGCCCAAGATCGCACTGCAAACTTAACCCTAGTTTACCTTGGGTTCATTTCTTCCTAGTTGCCAAGTCGCGTGAACTTTTCCTTAACCCCAGGCTCACTCAACGACCATGAGAAAAATCCTCAACCGCGCAATAGAGCATCCGCAAACTGAGATTCCAATCAGATGGCGGGTGCAAGATCTCATGGGGTCGAAAGATCTCGTGAGATCTTGTGACCACCGTAGATCTCCTTCTATCCCTCTGCATCGGATGATCTTCATTATTCCCCTGCCCTTAAATATCACACATCTTATTTCAGCGGTATAGCGACAACCATGGGATTCATCTGCGCTTTAACCTGCCTTGCCCTTTAAAAGACCTCGAGCCCACTTAACACTTGTCAATCTCTTATTTGTTCTGACCGCTTTGTCAGCAACACCTCAGCAACCCCTGGCATCAGCCCCACCTAACTCAGCAGATTCCCATCAGACGGTTGTCGCATGATCACATGGGATCAGAAGATCCCATGAGATCTTACGACCACTGTAGATCTTCATCGCACTTGCACCAATGCAGAAACTTCAGGCCCCACTGACCACTTGTCGCATGATCACATGCAGCTAGGAAGGCCTATGTGATCATGAGACCAACTGCGTGATGCTAACTATTGGACTGCTACCGTAGATCTTGACTGCCGATCTTGCATCAACGGTTGTCATATGATCACATGGGACTGGAAGATCCCATGCGATCATGCGATAGTCATCGGATCTTCTCTGCACTGGCATGACTTTGAGGAACTGGGACCCGCCTGTCAGAGTTACGCGCATAGGGTCGAAAACACAGAAGGTGTCAAAAACACAGAGGGTTTTTGAGCGAAGGTCAAAAACACACTAAGCTTTCAGAGCGGAGGTCGAAAACACACCAAGCTTTCAGACCAAAAGGGCAGAAACATCTTGAGCCTTCATAAAGAAGGTTGAAAACACACTAGGTTTTCGACACTTGAGCAGTTCTTTGGAAAAAATAGGACCGTGGAAAAAAATGAATTACAGGGAAATTTTGGGCAACACTAAGATTAAGCTTAAGTGGTGGAATGATAACCACTATCATGATTACCATCGTAATAAAGGCCAAAAACTTATGATTGCATGAAGCTCAAATATTTAATCAATGATTTGATTGACAATGAGATAATTATGATTGATCCCTCTCAGATGAATACTGATCATAAGGGCTTTAAAGATCCTTTTCCTAAATATGAAAAAGGGGAATCATTTAAGCCAAAGGATAATAAGGTGGGTTACACTTACTCTAAAAATGACAATGTGATCCACATGCTTGAGTTCTCTAATTGTACTATTATTGTCATCAAGCTCAAACACAAACCTCTGGTTGAATCTTCTAATGTAGCAACTTTCTCTTCAGATAAGGTCACCTTGCAAGGAGTAGGTTCTTCCTCCTCCTCTTCTAAATAACCAATGACCCAAGGGCCCTCATCTACAACATGCGACTATAATCTAGTTGATCATCTTCAATGTACATCAAGTCAAATATCAATTCTTGAATTTCTTAAAATCTTTCCTATGCATTGGGAGATTCTTCATCAATCCCTCTTAGCAGCTAATGCTCCTAAGGACCTAGATGTAGATAAGTTCCAATCCCTGATCGGTCATCTTGCATCACCACATTATCTAACTCTTTTTTGAAGAAGATGATAAATCTGTCAATCACCCTCACAACCAACCCCTCCATATTGAAGTCCTCATACATAAGCACAGGGTGAAACATGTTCTTATAGCTAGAGGTGCATGTTTGAATATTTTCACATTCAACTTGGTTGAGGCACTTGGTTTCTCAGAATATTCTATTGATCCTAGAGGAAAAGTCACAGTCAAAGCATATGATGAAGATGAACACTCTTCTAAAGGTATGGTAATCTTACCCATCTAACTGGGTCCTGTTCAACAAGATGTTATTTGTCAAGTCCTAGATCTTCCACTTGCATAAAATATGCTTCTTCTTCGCTCATGGATCCATTAAATGTAGGTAGTCCCATTGACGTATCATCAATGTATTAAATTTCCTCACAATGGCATCAATGTTGGAATTCCTGTAGACTCAACCTATACTTGCAACAATGTGAAACAAACTAAGAGATCTAAACAAACAAGATTAGATGCCTTTCAAAATAAACTAAGTATAAAAGAAAATGGAATGGGAGAATATATGTTGGATGCTTCATGCTCTATGATCAACCTCCCTATTTCACCTAGATCTTATGGGAAACTATCTATATCTTTTCAACATGTTAGTACCTCTACGCTAATGATTCATTAGGGAAAAGGTATGGTAAAATAAAGAGTCCTTCTTGAGAAAGAAAATGAGGAGAAAGCTATTTTATGATGGTTGTATAAAGGTGAAGAAGTTGAACAAGAAGTGAACGATGCTGAAATTTCCCTTGAGAAATATGGCGTAGGTTATTAATTAATGCATAAAATGGGATATGATGGGAAAAGTCCTCTTGGAAAATGAAAAGGCCTTATTGAACCCTTATATGTTGAATTGTGTAACCCTAGGGATAAAATTAGAGTGGGATACTATGAATATAAATTTGCACCATCATTTGCAAGTGGCCCTATATTTGACAAACTAGAAGATTCTAATGATGAGGATGTGGTTGTTATTCCCTGAACTTATGAAAGACTTCTACATATACCTACAAACCAAGAGATTGTACCTAAAAGATAGCTTAATCAATATGATTCAAATACAACACAAGAATCTAAGCACAACCAAGTAGATTCTATAGAGGAAAGACACCCTAACTGGAGGCAACTTGTTGGAATTACACATATCTTAGACTTGCCTCAATTCATGGAACCATATGATGAAATAAGATAGCCTAGGTTACCATTTACCTATGTTGTATTATGGGGAATTATCTCAATATTTGAACACCCAAGTGCCCAATCAAGAATTTGACTCTCAAGACAACCAATCTGACATGACTAGCCTCAATCTAGATGAGATTGAGAGGCAAACTACAAATCAAGAGATCCATGTCGAAGAACCTCCTATGACTCTAGCTCAGTAATTGGGATGCTCTACTAGTAGTCAAATTGATTCCCATGTATATGAATGGGTCTAGTTGTTTGATGCTACAATAGATATAGAGGTTGATGTTATTCAAAAATATGTTTATGCTTCCACTTTTGAGGTTGGTGAAATCTCTAACATACAACAAGATCCAGAGGGTCATCGATATTATCCATTTATAGAACATGTTATCATACCTCCTACTCAAGCTACATTTGAAGAAGAAGAAGAGACTCATGCTAACAGTCCTCCTATAGTTCTTCCTCAAAATACTAATTGGAACTTTGTTTCAAGGTCTAGGATTATGATGGTCCCTCTACAAATATTTGTTCACCGAAGGGAGGAAGTTGAATGAGATCTTAATCTTCATTTTGAGACTAGATCAAGATAGTTAGGCTTGTAGAACACTTCTCTTAATTCCCCTAGAAATCCTTCGATGAGTCATGCTTGAGATAACTCTACTAAAGATAACTTCCTTGACTTATCATCAACAACCATGCATAATGATGATGATACCAAAATCTTTTTCCTTGAGCTCGTTGGCTCCTTACCTCTCATCTACCCAGAGTTGATTGACTGAAATACTTCTGAGCCCATAAACTTATTATCCTTCTCCAATGATCATGACCTTTCATGCTATCTCCATTTTGTTGAGCTTCCTTCCTCTTGCACCAGTGCAATGAGAGATAGTATGAAATGGAAGATATCATGTATCTTAGTCATAAAAACAAAACAAAAAATAAGAAAAGGTGATATGATGGTGAAAACCACTCTGTGGAAGTGTCAAATCCAAAAATAGTAAAAATAAAATATGTATCCAATGCTGAAAACATCTTTGAGGCATCTACAGATTTGATACTTGATATCCTCCTTGAGCATTTTCAGAAATGATCTTCAGTGCTTATAGATCCTACACAAAAAGTGAGCTTGGGTACAACAAAAAATCCACAAATCATACATCTTGCATAGTCTTTGTCTTTGCAAAAAAATAAAATGGCTCATTCACTTCTTTGCAAAGAAAAAGATCAATTTTACATGGTCTTATTCTAACATTCCAAGATTGGACACAAATATCATTATGCACCACTTATCTATTGCACCAGGTATAAACCTAATGAAACAAAAGCTGAGAAAAATGAATCCTCACATAACACTAATAGTAAATTCAAAGCTTGAGAAGTTACTCAATGCTACATTTATATGAGCCACAGACTATGCTGACTAGATCTCCAACATTGTACCTCTCTCAAAAGCTAAAAAATCAACACGCATATGCATAAAATTCAAAGATTTGAATAAGGCTTGTCCTAAAGAAGAATTTCCACTGCCAAACATAGACATGATTGTGTATTTTACTCCTAGTTTCTAGATGTATTCACTGATGGGCAGATTATCTAGATATAATCAAATATGCATTGCACCTAAGGACCAGGAAAAGATAGAATTCACTTGTGCTTGGGGTACTTTTTGTTGGAACATCATGCCCTTTGGATTAAAAAATGCCGGTACAACATATCAACCAACAATGACAACTATCTTTCATGACATGATGCACAAGAACATGGAAGATTATGTGGATGATACATTGACTAAATCTGCTACTAGATATGTGTACCTTGTTGATTTGGATAGAATCTTCACAAGAATGGAACAATTCAAGTTACAACTCAATCCAAAGAAGTGTGTTTTTGGGGTTACCTCAAGAAAACTTATAGGATACATTGTTTGAGCTTGAGGAATATAGGTAGATCTAGCTAAAGTGAAAGCGATAATGGAGATGCAACCACCGCAAAATATCAGTCAAATGAGGACATTACAAGGTAAGCTACAATCCATCTAGTGATTCATCTCACAATTAGCTGACAATGAAAAACCCTTCACTAAGACTTTGCATAAGGGTGTGAGATTAAAATGGAATGAGGATTGTGAGAAGAACTTTCAACAAATCAAAGAGTATCTCATGAATCCTCTTGTTTTAATGGATCCTATTACTGGAAAACCCATGTTGCTCTACATATCAACTACCACTTCTTCTTTGGGAGAATTTCTTGCACAACATTATGATCAACGATGTGAAAGATAAATCTACTACATAAGTAGAACACTAGTATCGTATGAGCTGAATTACACAGTTATTGAGAAGGCTTGTCTAGCAATAGTATTTTCTTCCCAAAATTTTAGACATTATATGTTGGCTTACTCTACATATCTAATTTCAAAAATTGATCATCTCAAATACTTATTAAGAAAAGTGTCACTAATTGGATGGTTAGAAAAATGGGTGACGATTCTTAGTGAGTTTGACATCACATACGTTGATCGAAAAGTGATAAAAGGACAAGTACTAGTGGATCAGATAGAAAATTCCTCTTTGCAAGACTCACAACCTCTCGTTACCAATTTTATCGATGAATCCATTTTGTACTTAATTACGGAGCATCCCTGAAAAATGTACTTTGATGGCTCTTTCACATAGCAAGGTGCAAGCATTGGTGTTCTCTTTGTCTCTCCCCAAGGTTACAAAATACCAAAGGCTTGTAAAATGATCTTCCCATGCACCAACAATGTAGCAAAAGATGAAGGTTTGGCTAATGGACTCAAATTGTCCATTGAATGGAAGATTGAAGAGCTTCATGTCTATGATGACTCTCATCTTGTTATCAATCAAGTCAATAATGAATATAAAACTAAAGACAAAAATATCTTGCCATACAAGTGCCTATTTGATGATTTAAATAAGTACTTTATATTCGTCACCTTCCAACATATACCACATGCAAAGAATAAATTAGTAGATGATATGGATACTTTAGCCTCAATGTTAAAATTGGAAAAACATCAATTCTTCAATGACTACCTCATGGAAGAGCTTCATTTTTCTTCTTTTGACACATAGGAATCCCCAATTGTATGCACTATCATTTCTTCTGACACTTCCCACTATAGCCTGATCTATGCCTACCTTAGAGATCACACTATCCTTGACTCTCTTTCCTAGAATAAAAAATGGAATCTCATCTGAAATGCATCTTGGTATCTCATCATCACTAATGACTTGTTTAGGAGATGTCTTGATAGTATACTTGTTAGGTGTCTAGAGCATGAGGAATATGAGAGAGCACTTAGGGAAGTCCATGAGGGTATAAATGGATCGCACTCGAACAATTTGTCCTTAGTAAAGAATCTTCTCAGAGTTGGCTACTATTGGCCTACCATAGAAAAGGATGTTATTCAATATGCTAAAACTTGTCAAAAATGTCAGCTTCATGGATATAAAATTCACAACCTAGCTAGAGATTTGTTTCCTTTCATTACTCACTGGTCATTTCAATAATGGGCCTTCGATCTTGTAGGTCAGATATATCCTTCAACATCCAATGGACACAAGTTCATTATTATAAACATTGAGTACTTCACTAAATGGGTTGAGGTTGTACCTCTTATCAAGGCAACAGAGAAATAGGTGGTAATGTTCATATTCAATTACATCATCTATAGATATGACATCCTTGTTGGAGATTTGCCAGCAAGTTAGTTTGTTGTCTTTATGTTTGTCATTGATGACAACATATGGAAAGAAGGATGCATGGAAGAATGATGGAGAGTGCATTCACCATATGATGCATGGATATGTTATCAACATGATATCATAGACGCAAAGGTTGATTCTGAGTAAAGACAGTAATATAGTTGTTAGTGAGTCTTCCTGACAGGTCCCAGGAATAGTTCTATATGTGATTGATCGTACAGTTATAGTAGAGGCTTGCACCTTCATATTTATGTTTTAGACATATGTATGATGTTATGTTCATGAACACATAGTTAGATATACAATACAAGTTGAGTTATGAAGTCTCTAGTTGACAATTACAGTTTCCTGAGTTTATATGGGAGAGTCGACAGTATTTATAAGATTGTGGTAGTTGCACCTATCATCACAGTATGCGCACTTGGATTTATGTTAAGAGGAGAGTTAAAAATGTTTGGTTAAGATTATAAGATGTAATTCAATATAAGAAGAAAGTTGGAGATAATTTAGTGAAGCCAACTGTGTGTAGCGTGGTGTCTACTCACATCGAATTGTGAAATTTATGTTGCATGCTTAGTAGAGCTGAATGAGATGTTATTGGAGAGTTACATTGTTTATCTAATATGATTTCAAGATGGTTCTAACATGCCGACTTGATTATATCATTTAAAGGAAATATTATTGTAGGTAGTCATTTGTGATTGTCAAGTATGGTTCAGAGGAAAAAGAAAAGAGCAGAGCAGAGAGTGTGAAGTGTTGAGCCATCAACAGAAGGTCTATGTGACATAAGAGAAAATATATGCTATTAATTGTAACTAATCAGGAAAGTAGGTCTATGCATAGCTCACCAAGATCCAGATATAGTGTGTATATGTTAAACGGAAGGTTACAACCTTCACCCCTTTGAGTAGTGTGCTCTCAGATAGTGCATCCTTACCCCTAACAGGGTTAATTGTAAAAGACTCCTAATGGGGTCTAACCCTTGACCAGGTCACTATACTTCTTGCATTGTAAAGATCAACTCCTAACAGGGTTATAAGATCTTCTAACAGGGATCATAATACACTAGTGCAGTTCTTAGTGGGTGTGAATTCCCACCGGGGTTTTTACCTATTTGGGTTTCCCCATAACCAAAATTGTGGTGTTGTGTTAAGTTTTCTTTCATTGTGTTTATGCTTAATGTTATTACATACTTAATTGGATAAATAATTGAAACTTTTAGATAACTAATTCACCCCCCCTCTCAGTTATCTCTTAGGACTATTCCTAACAATCCCTTCCTCAATTGTTATAGATAATGAAAGATAGTTAAAAAACAATGACATTGATGATCTCTACACTAAGTTTCACATCACACATCATTACTCCTCTATATACTACCCTCGGGAGAATGGATAGGTAGAAGCTTCGAATAAAACAAACCTAAAGATCTTTCACATAACAATTAACAAATTTAGAAAGGATTGGCACTTGCAGCTGAATCTAGCTTTACGGACTTATCAAACAAGTATCAAAACACCTATAGGGGTATGCCATTATAATTGGCCTATGGTTTTGAAGCATTCTTACCAATTGAATTTGAATTACCATCACTTATGGTATCACTACATGGACTTATCACAAATGAAGATTACAAAATCTATCGACTTCAAGAGATGAAATTACTTGATGAGCGCATAAAACAAGCATTTGACCATATCAAGGTCTATCAAAAGATAATGTCTAAGGGATAAAAAAAAAGGTCTATCATCATGAGTTTCAATTTGGAGATCTCATTCTAAGGGAGAACTCAAAAAATAAAAAACATAGAGAACAAAAGGGAAAGTTTGAACCTAATTGGCTAGGTCATTTTGTTATTATTTAAGCTTTTGGTTCTAGAGCTTATCAATTGGCTACTCCAACAAGCAATGTTCTCAAAGAACCTATCAATTCTCTCCACTTGAAATGGTTCTACAACTATACATTATGCATCTTATATAGCAACTTATGATCCTAAAAAAAATTATAAACAAAAATAATATATGATTCTAAAAACGGGAAAAAAGAGAAAAAGTGCCTTGGTGAAAATCTGAAAATAGGCACCTTGGTAGAAAAAATAGCATAATCCCAAGTGGTGAAAACCTATAAAATAGGCATCACTTGTAATTAGTGTTCTATCTATCGATGTATGGCTGAGCTCTCATGCTTTCATCAGCTTGATCTAATCTCTCACTTCTTATGTCCTTGCACTGTCATGGGAAGGAACTAGTCTTAGTTTTTTCTTCAGCTCTGTCGCTTGGGGGAAATCATCAGTTATCTATCTAATTTTCAATACTTTACCACTTGACCAACCTATAGATCTTAACACTACTTAGTATATCTATACCTCCTAAAGGATAACTTTCCATTGACATACAAATTGGTGTTTCTAAACACCCCAATCCTACAAGGTTTATCAACACTACCAATCTGGACATCACTGTGTTTCTCAAACATATATTGGATCCTACAATTTCACACACTCACACTTTGACACAAGCACACAAGTGTTCCTTAACACTCGACACAAACATGAAACTTGGAAAAATGAAACGACCAAGATATGTTGAACTATTTTCTTGTGTGGTGTCTATTATCATTGATTTTTTCTTGTTATTTCTTCTAAGATCTCTTGATGATCTCTACCTAACTAGAGACTCACGACTAGGAGCATAACATGTTTTCTTTGATTTCTTCTTGTGACGTGGTTTCAATGATCCTAAGTTGTATCATAAATTGGGTGTCTGTGGTAAGAGCCTCCATCATGATTGGAATACCACACATACCTTGACCCTCTTTATCTGGACACTTAGGTGAAGATGGAACTATCTCCTGGTCTATTGCTTATGTGTAATATGTAAGATGACCCTCTTGGTTACCTTGATAGCTTGTGCCCTGATACATGTGTCATCTTACAACATCAAATTGGAAACCATGTTCAGGTCATCTCGGCTCTTATGTCTTGATGCTTATGTGTGTTTCCTATATTTTAGCCGATAGGATCATATTCATAACTCCATGGTTGTTCTCATGCACCAGTGAAGGTTGTACTATTCTCTGATGTCATGACTTCTCAAAGGACAATCAAAAAATAGCTATAGGATTAGTGACTTGACTCATTTCTTAGATTGCATCTTAATTCAAGGGCTGCATTTAGTTGTGCATTTTTGGTCTCCTTTGAGTCATCCTTCCTTTCTCTCTGGTGAGGAAATCAACTATAACATCCTTCATTGGATTTTATCTACAAGAATCAAGATCAACATTATCATAAAGAGGGCTAGAGTGCTAAGTTTTCATTATCATAGGAACAACTTGATACAAATATATATCAGAGCATACATGATATGAAAGAAGAAAGAAGAAGTACCATCAACATCTACACTATACAACATCAATGATTAAAGTATGTAGTAAATATATGAATAAACATCATCAACATGACATGAGATATATTAATAGGGACATAAAGAGAATTGTACATGAGAATAATAGAGATAAACACCATGATCAAATATGGAACACATAAACATCAGTAGCAAAAACTGTAACTAAGAATATTTAGTTTATATATATATATATATATATATATATATATATATATATATATATATATGATTTCTCAAGTACAAAACTAGTGCAGCCTCGATGCAGATATACCATTGAATACATCAAAGTATGAAAGAAGGGGATAAGACAAGATAGGGGATATCAAGATTGACTCCCTCTCTTTGCTTGATCTCAAGGTGGAGGAGGAGGGGCATCTTCTCTTTTAGGTTTCGGTGTTGGCATGACTCCCTCTGATTGTGTTGAAAATTGTGTATATGATGACACTCTAACTGCAGCTAGTATGGCTCTCATGTATAAAGCATAATAATATGAGGCCCTCGATGCCTAGTAGGTGGTTGTCTGCTACATCAAATCACATGCACTCTATAGCTCATGGATTTGACGGTCCTTGTCCTGTATATATTTTTCTCTCTCTACCAGTCGAGCCTTACCAACTCTCTTCTATATTTTTTCCTCAATTAGGTCTTCACTGAGCTATTTTATTTCTTGTGCACCAGTCCCCTATGTTTCTCTTAGTTCCCTGGTTGGTGGCACCTCTACCACCTCCTCCTCCTCCTCCATGGTCTTACTCTCTTCTCCCAGTGGCTTCCCCTTCCAGTCTCTCCTAAGAAGGTGTGCCTGATCCACCTTTTGTCATAATAGTCTCTCCCCTCCTCTGGATGCTCCTCCTCTATGGAAATAATTATCCCCACTGACCCTAATGAGCTCTTTCTCCCTATAGCATCTACTTCACTATCACCTATAGTCTACTGCTACTCACCCTAAGATCTGCTCGTCCCATCATCCCCTATCCTCTCCCTAATCCTCTCATAGTTCCTACCCTCTAAGGTTCATCAGAAGGATCCTCCTCATCTAGCCTAAGCACATACTCAGCTGGGTTGGTAAATCTAGGGAAAGGGTCTATCCTATGTTATCTATAGGAAAGAATCATACTAGTATCTGTGATTGTAGGTACTCCCAATCAACACCAACCAAATTTCTTAGCTCTTGTATGGAAACAACATATACAGGTCATGGCCCCTAGTTGGTCACCTCGTCAGGGTAGCCGGTGTATGCCACAAACTCCATCGGTGTATCCTGTCAATGAAAAAACTGACATGAGACCCTAGTGATACAAAATCTGTCAACCAGGGGAGAACACCTACAAATTTATGATACATATAAGAATTTCAACATAAGGAAGGAAGCAACAATAGTGTCTCATAAATCATAGAAGCTTACCTAATGATCAATGTCCTACTAGTAAACATAAATGAATACTCTCGAGCGGAACCCATCCATCTCTCACAACCTATATATGATCACCACACTATTGTTGTCAGGTCATCGAACTATCATCTCCAAAATGTAGTCTTTCCCAAATTAGGCTGGTGGATATATAATGTATATAAAAAATGTTAGGCATACCTTCTCCTTAGGTTGTCTATGTAATTTGGTGAGCTATGGGGTTATGCTCCTAAGCCCATATCTGAAGAACAGTGACCAAAAATAGTCATGCTCCTCCCTCTCCTATAAAAAATATTGTGTAGCTCTCTGTAGATGTGGTATGGTAGGAAGACACCCCAGATAAATATTTATGGTCTTCTCAGCATCTCATAGAGGATACGACCCCATCCACACTGGAAACCCTATTATATGTGGTCAGGTGCAACAACACATCTGATTAATCCATCCAATACATATGCAAGTGGATAATCCTAACCATACTTCCTCAGCATATACTCCTAGGTGATGTGTCAATCTAGGATAGTGTAATCTACAAAAATACACCTCAGCACCATGATCCTCTCTATCGAATCCTGATCATAAAAAACTAAGTCTCAAGCTATCAGCACTTAGAGGATCCTATAGTTATTCTCTGGTGTAACCATGATCTCACAAATGGGTAGATGGAAGGTGTTGTACTCACTGTGGAATCTCTCTACTAAGATAGTCATCAACTTGTGGTTCACACAAATATCAAGCATCGTGACGAGCTTACCCAATCCACACAAATTAAGGATGACCAAATCCTCTAGTGATAGGTGTTGTGCTAGTCTTAGTGCATGTGGGTAGGCACACTAGAACATGGGATTAGGCAATCAAAACTGTAATAAAGAACACAAGGACATGCATCAGTAATCAATCCAAATTGAGCGTCAAGATATCAAACATCAAGCATTCATCATCTCTACAAGGCTATAAACTAGCTACGACACAAGATATCTTTTGAAAAAATGACAAATAGTAAAAATTGGATATATATGATGAAATAGCTAACTCATGTTTATCGTATGATGAAACTCTCTAAATAGTGTGATTCAATTGCTCAATGTGATAAATTTTCCAGTATCATATGATACGCGGGTACCCGTCATATGATACAACTTAAAGAGCCATGCAATACACTTTTCTTGACTAGTTTATTATACGATGTAACCCAAAAGGGTGTGTGATAAAATTATTTTATCACATGATAAACCATGTTGAAAGCCCTAAAAATATGAAAAAAAATAACTAAAAGTGACTAAAATCTAAAAAATTAAAGGATGGGATTGGGTACTTACTAGTGCACCAGATAATTAAGGCTGATTATGGTGCCTCTAGAGCTCAAATAAGTGGTTTTAGACTAGAATCAATAATTTTATCTCTCTACAAGTCTCTGAGCTCACAAAGTCAACCGTAGCAAGTGATTTGAAAATGACCCCTTTGGGCCCCTTTTATAGATTTTAACCTAAAATTCAAAGTGCTTAGAAAGCCACAAAAATTGCACCCCTAGATAACTTTGGCATCTTGAATCCATTTTTGGGATCAAAATCAAAATCTAAGTTCATTTACCTAGTCAAATTACAAATTCAACCCTTCTTGGTCAAACATAGGTGACTATCATTGCTATCACTTCTCGCTCACTTCTGCCTTCATTTCTCAAACCTCTAAGGTCAACCTCATGTAAATATACTGAGTCTAAGTGATTTCAATCTGGTCAATCCTAGTCAAACTTTGTCAAAATTTAGTCAAATCTAGTCAAGAAGACCTCAAAATAGCTCAAAATACGCTCTGATTTATTTTAAATCTAAAGATGATCTAATCTTATCCATTCGACATTGATTCTAGTTATAAGTAGTGCTGTTCATCATTTCAATCTTGCTTTAACCTCTCCGATTCATTTCCATTTTGATCTTGAGGGGGCATGACAATATAGAAAACCTTCTTCTGTAATCAATCCTAACCAGCAAACCAATTCAAGCTTCATGGCTTGGGGCATCTCATCTTCATCAGGAATCATATAAAGTTGAATTTCTCCACATATCTTTGAAAGAGTGATCCCATTGCTTCATATCAGGTCACTTGGCCAAATATCTATTTGATCTCTTGGGGCATGTCAGGTTCATCATGATCCATATCAATCTGAGATCATTCCTGGGGCATATCAAGTTCATCAAGACTCATATCAATCTAGTATTGTCTCTCAATCAAGTGATTGGCTTCTTTAGAATCCTTTTTGAAGCACTTATCTTAGGCTCCTTGACAAATATTTAGTCTCATCACTTCATATTTGGGTGGATACTCTGGTCTCGCTCATCAGTCTTTGCTCAATCAAGTCTAGAGTTGGTATCTTTGATCTTCAATCGGTTTGCGTTCGATCAAGTTTGAAGTCATTTTCTCCTTATCATAAATAGTCTCATCACTTCATATCACGTTGTTATCTATTCTAGCTTCAATATATTCTTTGAATCAATGCACTTCTCGCACATCGGTTCAAAGAGGGGCAAATGTAATCACCTAAAATTTATCTAGTAGAACCTAAGCCCCTAATTTTGATCAAATTTTGCTCAAGAACAATTCTAAATCTCAAAGTCATAATTTACTAGACATGATTATGTAAGCAACTTGAATAATCCCCCTTATATAATTAAATCAAATCATCTGTAATATTAAAACTTGGAAAATCATTTAATTGTCAAAACTTCCTATTAATATAAAGTCCTAGTACTTTTATTAAAAGAGCACAATGTGCAACTTAATCTTTATTAAATGATAATTAAAAGGGAATTTTATATTTTTTCTTATTCTCCAATCAAGCTTGACCAATCATAAATATTGGATCCTCTAACAAGGATTGATCTCTCTCACCACTCATCTCTACCTAACATCTTTTGCCTCTTAATCTCCACCCATCATTCTTGAGGCAATTTCTTTAAACGAAATCACTTCCTTGGCTCAAGGTTTCCAATATTCTAAGTTCAAGGTTACATTCTTAAATTCTAGAGTAATATTTTTATTTTGAGTTCTTAAGTTCATATTCTCTTAGCTCCTAGCTCTTTTTCATTGTTAGCTTACTTCATTTTCAAGTGTAATCTTGCATTTTTATTTAGTTTTCTTTCCTAATAGCATTGTTAATCTTGCATTTTAGTTTCATCATAGTTTTGAATTTTCATTTAGATCAATCTTGGAGTGGTGAATGAAAGTCTTGCATCTCCTCCACATTTGAAATCTTCCATTTTGGATTAGTCAAGTCACTAATCCTTCATGCCAATTTGATGAGAAATTTGAAAAGGATTAAACTTGCTTCAAATGGGAATCAATAAGCTGATTTTGAGGGTTTAGTTTGTTTATTTGATGTGAAATATTTTAGCTAAATTCTTGAGTTAATTATTTATTGAGTATTGTTTTCATTCCAATTGAATACCAATTTTTAACCACAAAGGATGTATTAAGGAGTACTAGGTGTCTTAACTAGTGCCAAGGAGTCCTAGGATATTTTAAGGGATCTTGAGTGTCTTAAAGGGTCATCTTGTGTATTAAGACATCCTAGGATACATTATTGGGTTCTAAGTGGTTATAGGGTACATAAATGGATATTAGGATACACTCATGGGTCCTAGGGAATCCTAGGGTGCATTAATGGGTCATCAGGTTCCTAAGGGGTCCTAGGTAGGTCCTAAGGGGTCCTAAGATACATTAATAGGTCCTAGAATGTCTTAAGGGGTCATAGGTGTCATAAGTGGTCTTAAGGGGTCCTAGGATGTCTTAAGGGGTCGTACTTATCTTAAGTGGTCATAAGGGGTCCTAGGATACATTAATGGACCCTAGGTTGTCCTAAAAAGTCCTAGGTGTCTTAAGCAACCAAAAGTGGTCATAATATATATTAATGGGTCTTAGGATGTATTAAAGCATCCTAGATGTCATAATTGGCTCTAAAGGGACCTAGATACATTAATAGGTATAGAGGGATCCTAAGGGGTCCCTTGGTACATTAATGGTTCATAAGAGCCTTTAGGGGTGCTAAGGGGTCCTAGATGTCTTAAGAGGTCCTAAGGGGTCCTAAGATGTCTTAGGTGGTCCTAAAGAGGCCTTATTTGCAAGAGTTACCTAGTAATGCATTGTATGTTTTCATTCATGAAAACTAAATGCTTCATTCTTGATAACTTGTCAGTTATTTTGTCTACCAAAAGTTTTGGTGATGAAAACAACTAAGTATGGAGAACTTTTTTGGATATATATTCAGAGACTGAGATAGTAGAGATAGAGGTCAAAGTATTATATGTTGTTAAAATAGAGATTGATAGTAGACATCATGTTATGTCTATCCCTATGATTGGAATATTTTATGATGTTTTTTGATGGAGATATGATTTACTATGTATTTCATTGACAAAGAATTACCTTATGCGAGCCATTAGCATATTGGATCAATGATTTGATTGATTGTAGTTAGAGCTGACCTCCTACATGATAACTTTGGATTGGCATAGGTTTTGATTGCTCAAGGAAGTACACATTTCAATTTTCTTTATTGGAGCTAGCCTAGTTGATATTTTGGGTTTATGATCGAGCATATAAGATTGATTTTTTTATACAAAGAGTATGGATGTTTGTGTGATGATGTGCATGCTATATTTATGTGAAAATTGGAATTTTATGATATTCTTGGAGCTTCATTGGAACTATATTGGCATTATTGATGCAACTAGCTAGTTCAATTTTGGGACTATAAGCCCTTTCTATATTGTAATCTCTATTTGATCGGTGAACCTCATTGAGGGAAAAATTAGTATTTTGTGATTTATTTGTAAGCTTGAATGCATGTCCATTCCCCTCTTATGTACTTATACCTTTAACAAGTTACTTATTACTATAGTCTTGAGATATCTGTGGGTATCATCCCTACTGGGGATTTTCCCTTAAGCCAGTTTTCCCCAAAAACAAATCATGGTGTTATGATTATGTGTGCTTATTATATTTTTTCTACTTTCATTTATCAGTGGTTTTAACTTTTGGAATTGGTAAAGAAAAATTAAGAACATTGTTGCATGGATTCACCCCTCATCCCCCAGTCCCCCCTCTTGGTGCTTCCTAAGTCTAACAATTGGTATCGAAGAAAGGTTCTTTGGAGAAATTTTGACAACTTAAGGAGGATCCAGATAGAAGCATCTAGCAGTACTTACAAGCATATTTTGAATACACTTGGAGATCTATACAAATCCAATAATAGCATCCTTAATATGGAAGAAAAATAAAAAAGTGATGATAAATTCATTGATAATATGGAAGGGCACTTAACAAAATCCAGAGACAAAAGGAAAGAACATGTGGATCAGTTATCATAGAAAAGAAATGAATCTACATCTTATGGAGAGAGAAAACCTAAATATTATGATCTGGTTGTGAAAGAATGAAATCGAAGCCATGGAAATCAAGATGATTGAATAAATGGAAGAAAGGAAGACACTTGAGAAATGATTGAAGGCTAAAATAGAAGAATGCTATAAGCTGACTGGAGAAGTTGGACAGTGGAAGATCTACCTTGAAGAATCTAAAACTGTTGAAGAAAAGAAAGGTTTGGGATATGAAAAAGGATAATTTTCTAAAACTGTTGAAGAAACTTACACTGAGAAAACTAAGGGTTCATCTAAAAGGAAATAAATTGGGTAGATATTTAATGATAGATGTTTCACATGTAACTGAATAAAGGTAAAATGGATTCACCACCTATGAATGGAAATTGAATGAGGATATGCTAAAATTTAATGGAGGGGTGTGTGTGATGGGAAATGTTGTGAATATATAAAGTAAATAAAATACAAATACAAATACTAGCCTCAATAGGAAAAATCTAGAAAATGTTGATTTATGATGTTTTTGTATAGTTTTGGCCAATTCTGCAACCTGTTCCGGACTAGAAATGCCGAGACAGAGAAAACCCAAAAATTTTTTATCTTTCTAAAGGCAGGTTGTCCTTGACCCAGATAGCGGGGCAAGGTCTTTCCCCAAGGTAGGATCCTACCCCTCACTGAAGGTCATCCCTGACTAAGAATAGCTCTGACATAAAATCTATTCATGGATCCCAGAAGTTCACCGAAAAGCGTATTCAGATCCAAGCTCCAATTCGCAATCATGTACCTGTACCTGCAATAAAAATGGTTTTGTTTTTTGGATGAGGGATTTACCTTGGTCAACCCTGGGTTTGGAATCAACCTTAATAATGAAATTGAAATGGACAATGCTAGCAAGTAGTAGAAGTAGATCTAATAACGAAGCTATGATATTCAATAGATATGCAAATGTATTTCAAATGTAAACAGGTATGTTGATATGAAAGCTTGAACATGACATTAACAAATGTATATCAAAACCTCCATGATTGTATGCTTGGAATCCACCTTGAGGGAAGAATGAATGGATCTTGAAGATGAACAAAGGATCTTGAAGGAAGATCACACCATCATGATGGCTAGATCTAGGGTTTGAGTGATGAATCTTGAATGCTTGAACCAAATCCCTTCAAAGGTTTGAATGCTTGAATCCTTGATCTTTAAAGGAAAGCTTGAATGGAGAAGAGGACTTGAATTCTTCTTTGAGAATTCTTGATGAAATGCTTGCTTTATCTTGCATTGAGAAAACCTTGAGTGCTTGATTGCTTAACTTGTGGATTGAGAAAAAGTGATGGATCAAATGAGAGAGGAAGGTTTCCTTTTATAGTGATCTAGGGCACAAACTTCTAGAGAGGCTGACATTGGAGAATTAAATCCCAATTAACCTTAACCCCTAGAAATGGACCCAAATTAAATTCAATTTAAGGATTTACCATTCTGAAACCTAAAATGGCCGACCCAGAAGGGGGAAAAAGAAACTTTCCAAAGCCCAACATCCCGTAACTCCCAGAATCTAAAAATTGGACCTAGGGTCAGGGACGAGGTAGAAACCACCCTAGGTCAGGGTTGAGGTCATCCCTGACCTAGGTTAGGGTCTAGATCATCCTTGAACCTACCAGTTCAACTTTGACTCTGACAGTCAGAAACTCTAGATTCTCAAAGAAAACTATCAGAAAAAGGCTAGAAATAATGAGGAGAGAAGAAGAATAGGGGAGAAATAGCTAGATACATGCAAAGACCTGATCAAGGAGCTTAACATGACCCCGGACCACTTACTCAAAGGGCTAAATGCTCTTAACATGGAAGTGCTTCCATTTTAAGATGATACATTAACCCTCGACTTTAGCAAGAGTATGGATTCAATAAAAACTCTTGGTAAAGGAGATGAAAGAAGAGATCCAAGTGGATTCACAACAAGATAAAATAACACTTAGCTAAGGACATAAGACCCCAGTATAAGGATTCTAACTCAACATACACGCACGAGGGTGTGAAAACAAAAAAGGAAAAAGACACAAACGAGGGGTTAGTACTAAAACAAACCCAAATCAATTAGCATAAGAAACCTTGCTAAGAAACATTTCTCATACTAATATCATATTTGAAAAGCTATCATAAAAGCATAAATGATTACATAAGAAAGACAAGAGTAACACTGTAAATAACATAGCTTCATGATCCCATCCTACTAGCATGAAAGTGAAGAGAGAGAAAAGAGAAAAGTGATTACCTCACCCAGTAAGATGCCCACCTTACCTTGAATCACCCAGTGGGAAAGACAAACAGGTGGCCAAACTTGATAGTTCACCAATAAACTATGCTTTCAATTATAATGTGTCTTCTGACGGGTTCTGAAATACCCATAGATCCACATTCTTGTATCACTATGAATATAAGATGCGTGTCTCCTCATAATTTAGCAACTTATGTGCATTACCTTCGAAAGATTTAGCATATTGGAAATGTGTCTCTTCAGGATTTAGCAACTTATGTTCATTACCCTCAGAAGATCTAGCATACTTGAAAATAAAAGATGCACGTCTTTTCAGGATTTAGCAACTTATGTGCATTACCTTCCAAGATTTAGCATAAAAATAAAAAAATATAGTACAAGGTAGACCCTATATATGACCCCTCCTTATCGTGGTAGTCTACTAGACATGATAACGAAGAGGAAGAGGATACCTACTTCGCAATAATGGGAGATATCCTATTTAAAAACAATGTACACCACATTCTTAGTGAGGGATATTGACCCCTACATCCAAGAGTATAGATAATAGTGAAAAGGATATGTCACTTATGGAAAAAGGATCCTAAATGAAAGAGATCTTATCAACAAGACCCCCACCATAGACGAGTGCTTTTATATAAAATATCACCTTTCAAAGGTGGGAACAAAGATTCAATCATCAAGCCTCTCTACAAAGAAGAGGAAAAGGAATCTTTGGAATGAGGGAAACAACTCTAAAACTAAAGCAAGGGTAAGAGTTTATAATGAACATAATTTTCAACATAGAGAAGAGGTGATGAACTAGGACAACAACCTCTCATAAAAAGGTTATCCATAGTCAAAACATCTATCAATATGATGAAGTAATATTGCAATATAAACAAATACCACTAAGTTAAGGAAAGCAGTTCCCTAGACAAAGAGAAAGAAGGAAGAACCTTTCCCCCTAGAGATAGAGAAAAGGGATACCTTCACAAAAAAAATGTCTTAGAAAAGATATCTTGAATAAGATCTATGGATGATTATAAACATAATACAAAACCATAGAGAGATAGGAGAGAAATAATACCAATTAAGCCCCAATAAAAGACCTAATGGATCATAGGAGACTCGAGATAAATACACCTCTTGCCCCCCAGTTCAGAGACAAGAGGAGAAGAGCTCTATATTATATCAGAATGAGGGGAATCCCCTATATCAAAATTATGAAGGAATTGTAAAACTAAACGAGAATGAGATATAATTCCTAAAGCAGCTCTTTCTCTAACATATAACTTGAAATGTTTACAATCAGCAAGTAAATGTGTATTACTATAATGAAGAGGACATTTGTAATTGGATAAAGCATTTTTTGGTATTGGTTAAAAGATTTCTTTCTTGGAATTCATTAACTCAACATATACCTTCTTAGCCACTTCTTGATGAATATTAGGGTTTTCTAAAGTTGGTGTAGGGAGAAGAATAGGAAGAGGAGGAGGAAGATCACCATCACCTACATTGACTTGAGATTTTAAAAAACCAACACCATGTAGGTCTTGTTTAGGGGGTATATGAAGTGGATATTTGATACCATGCTCATTAACTCCAAGCCCTAAACCTCTATAACCTTGTTTAGTCACCATATTATATCTGGTAGTGTACATATCATGTAAACCTTCTACATGAGGTGATTGTTTATTATGTTCATGAGTAAAGGTTGTATAAGGTGGAATAATGAGTTTTGAAGAAGTTTCTTTACCCTTTCCTTTAATATCATCATGAATCAAAGGAGAAGGTAAATCAAAGAAGTCTTGCACATCTACATCTTGAACTATAGCTTGAATCCCATCATAAGTACGGGAAGAACTAGGGATAGTAGATGGAGAATTAGGCATCGGATTAGGAATAGGAAGATTAGGAATTAGATTAGGATTAATAGGATTAGGATTAGGAAGACTAGGAATCAAATTAGGATTACAAAGATTAGGAAATGGTGTATCATCTACCAAATTCTTCACATAATCCAAAATAGTAATAAGGCTACCACATAAATTTTTAATGAAAGTCTTGAAAGTAGGAAGACTAGTATTAGTCAATTTCATAAAATCCTAAGCAAATGCAAAATTAAGAGTCATCAAAATAATGAAATGGATAATACTTTCATAAACATCATAGGTATAGTAAAGGGATGCTAAAAGAAGGGTAATAAAGAGCATGACCACACACCAAAGCATCTTAAAGATCTTCATAGTAAATGAAATGCAAGAAATATTTTTGTATTTTATTGAATATATAGATTTTTTTGTATTTTTGAATTAAAAATCCAAGAGCATAAACTAAATCTAATCTTAAAGTGAAATCTTACACCAAAAAAGAAAGAGAGTAAGCTTGTCGGGTTCACCAAAATGAATAATGGTAAAATGGATTCACCAACTATAAATGGAAATTGAATGAGGATAGGCTAAAATGTAGTGGAGGGGCATGTGTGATGGGAAATATTGTGAATATATAAAGTAAACAAAATAGTGTTAGAAATATGGAATACTGAGAGGGGGGGGGGGGGGGGGGTGAATCGGTATTCTACAAATTTTATCTTTTGCCCAATTATGGATATAATAGATTATATTTACACATGCATAACATAAGAGGCTAAACAACATGCATAACACATGATATGTTCTCGAGGAAACCCTGGCCAAGGGAAACCCCGATGGGGATGGAACCCACAAAGATCCACTAATCAAAAGTATCTTGTTAAGGATATTGACCCTATGAGGAGTCTATTACAAGCATATAGTGTATCAGTCCTGATTAAGGGACTATAGGCCTTGTTAGAAGCCTCAACCCTGTTAGGAGTTGTCAATACAAAATCTGATTACCAGATGAGCCCACTACCCAAAAAAGTAATGTACAATGTATACTAATTACAAAAATGGATTGAGGTACATAAACTTATGCTACTTGCATCAATATCTTTTTGCTACTCTTACATTCGCATCATATCACTTTATCATATCATTACAATATTTCCACATCCTTTCTTCTTCTTACAATTTACAATTACATATATACAAGTTATTAAGGCTAATAACTTTACATGGTCGGCTTCCATATATCTAGGATGTCATCCCTTTATATTGTTAAGACATTATTTTTATAAACAAAATAATCCCTTAACTCTTTACCAATTATGTCTTCAAAACTGTCCTGTCAGCTTAACATTGTCTTCGATAAAACTGTCATAACTAATTTCGTACATGTCATACTGACTTGCACTCTGAGATGGGTCATCATTAGACATCATAGAGTCTATGTTCAAGTGCACAAGCACTGAACTTACTCCAGTCAACATCGCAAACAAAAATTGTGTCTAGGTACATTGGTGAAAATGTTGTCTCACACTTAGACAAATTTGCAATGCGCTCAGCTATATTTGCTCTCTAACCTTTGCGCTCTTCATGTGGATCATATGTTTCCATAATGAAAAAATCTATGTACTCAGCTCAGCCAAATTGCCAACAAATAGAAATACAAATACAAACCTCAAAATAGGACAAATCTAGAAAATGTTAATTTCTAATGTCTGTGTACAGTTTCAGGCAATTCTGCAACCTGTTCCGGACTGGGAATGCCGAGACGGAGAAAACCCATAAAAATTTTATCTTTCTGAAGATAGGTCATCCTTGACCTAGATAGCGGGGCAAGGTCTTACCCCGGGGTAGGAGCCTACTACTCACTGAGGTCATCCCTGACCCAAAAGATCTCTGACGGAAAATCTGCTTGTGGATCCTGAAAGTTCACCAAAAAGGGTATTCAGATCCAAGCTCCAATTCGCAACCCTGTACCTGTACCTACAAGAAAAATTGTTTTTTTGTTTGGATGAGGGGTTTTCCTTGGTCAAACCCCTATTTGGAATCAACCTTAATAATGAAATTGAAATGGAGAATGCTAGAAAGTAGTAGAAGTAGATCTAACAACGAAGCTATGATATTCAATATATATGCAATTGTATTTCAAATGTAAACAAGTATGTTGATATGAAAGCTTGAACATGACATTAACAAATGTAAATCAAAACCTCCATGATTGTATGCTTGGAATCCACCTTGAGGGAAGAATGAATGGATCTTGAAGATGAACAAAGGATCTTGAAGGAATATCACACCATCATGATGGCTAGATCTAGGGTTTGAGTGATGAATCTTGAATGCTTGAACCAAATCCCTTCAAAGGCTTGAATGCTTGAATCCTTGATCTTCAATGGAAAACTTGAATGGAGAAGAGAACTTGAATGCTTCCTTGAGAATGCTTGCTTTATCTTGCCTTGATAAAACCTTGAGCGCTTGATTGCATAACTTGTGGATTGAGAAAAAGTGATGGATCAAATGAGAGAGGATGGCTTCCTTTTATAGTGATATAGGGCACAAAATTCTAGAGAGGCTGACATTGGAGAATTAAATCCCAATTAACTTTAACCCCTAGAAATGGATCTAAATTAAGTGCAATTTAAGGATTTACCATTCTGAAACTCAAAATGGCCGACCCAAAAGCGGGAAAAAAAAACTTTTCGAAGTCCGACATCCCATAACTCCAAGAATCTGAAAATTAGACCTAGAGTTGGGGATGAGGTAGACACCACTCTAGGTCAGGGTCAAGGTTGTCCCTGACCTAGGTCGGGGTCTAGGTCATCCTTGACCCTACCAGGTCTACTTTGACCCTGACAGTCAGAAACTCCATATTCTCAGAGAAAACTATCAGAAAAGGGCTGGAAATAAGGAGAGAAGTAGAATAGGGGAGCAACAACTAGATAAATACAAATACCCAATCAAGGTGCTTAACATGACCCCAGATGACTTACTCGGAGAGCTAAATGCTCTTAACATGGAAGTACTTCCATTTTAAGATGATACATTAAGCCCCCATTTTAGAAAGAGTATGGATTCAATGGAAATTTTTGGTAAAGGAGATGAAAGAAGAGATCCAAGTGGATTCACAAAGAGATAAAATAAAACTTAGCTAAGGACACAAGGCCCTAGGATAAGGATTCTAACTCAACACACACACACAAGGGTGCAAAAACAAAAAAGGAAAAAGACACAAAAGAAGGGTTAGTACTAAAACAAACCCAAATCAATTAGCATAAGAAACCTTGCTAAGAAAAATTTCTCATACTAATATCATATTTGGAAAGCTATCATAAAAGCATAAATGATTACATAAGAAAGATGAGAGAAACACTATAAATAACATAGCTTCATGATCCTGTCTTACTAGCATGAAAGAGAAAAGAGAGAAAAGAGAAAAGTGATTACCTCACCCAGTAAGATGCCCACCTTACCCTAAATCACCCTGTGGGAGAGCCAAATAGGTGGCCAAACCTGATAGTTCACCCATAAACTATGCTTGCTATTCTAATGCATCTTTTGATGGCTTCTGAAATACCCACAGATCCACCTTCTCATATCACTATGAATATAAGATGCATTTCTCCTCAGGATTTAGCAACTTATGTGCGTTACCTTTGGAAGATTTAGCATATTGGAAATGCGTGTCTCTTTTGGATTTTGCAACTTATGTGCATTACCTTCAGAAGATTTAGCATACTTGAAAATAAAAGATGCATGTCTTTTCATGATTTAGCAACTTATGTGCATTACCTTCCAAGATTTAGCATAAAAATTAAAAACTATAGTACAAGGGAGACCCTATATATGCCTCCCTCCTTATCGTGGCAATCTACTAGACATGATAAGGAAGAGGAAGAGGATACCTACTTCCCAATAAAAGGAGATATCCTATTTAACAAAAATGTACACCACATTCTTAGCGAGGGATATTGAACCTCTACATCCAAGAGTATAGATAATCATGAAAAGGATATGTCACTTATGGAAAAAGGATCCTCAATGAAAGAGATCTTATCAACAAGACCCCCACCATAGACGAGTGCTTTTATATAAAATATCACCTTTCAAAGGTGGGAACAAAGATTCAATCATCAAGCCTCTCTACAAAGAAGAGGAAAAGGAATCTTTGGAATGAGGGAAACAACTCTAAAACTAAAGCAAGGGTAAGATTTTATAATGAACATAATTTGTAACATAGAGAAGAGGTGATGACCTAAGACAACAACATCTAATAAAAAGGTTATCCATAGTCAAAACATCTGTCAATATGATGAATTAATATTGCAATATAAATAAATACCACTAAGCTAAGGAAATCAGTTCCCTAGACAAAGAGGAAGAAGGAAGAACCTTTCCCCCCAAAGATAGAGACAAGGAATAACTTCACAAAACAAATGTCTTAGAAAAGATATCTTGAATAAGATCTATGGATGATTATAAACATAATACAAAACCATAGAGAGATAGGAGAGAAATAATACCAATTAAGCCCCAATAAAGGACCTAATGGGTCCTAGGAGACTGGATAGAAATACACCTCTTCCCCCTAAGTCCAAAGATGAGGAGAAGAGCTCTATATTATATCAGAATGAGGGGAATCCCCTATATCAAAATTATGAAGGAATTGTAAAACTACACAAGAGTGAGATATAATTCCTAAAGCAACTCTTTCTCTAACATATAACTTGAAATGTTTATAATCAGCAAGTAAATGTGTATTACTATAATGAAAAGGAAATTTGTACCTAGATAAAGCATTTTTTAGTATAGGTTAAAAGATTTCTTTCTTGGAATTCATTAACTTGACATATACCTTCCTACCCACTTCTTGAAGAATATTAGGGTTTTCTATAGTGCGTGTAGGGAGAAGAATATGAAGTGGAGGATGATGATCACCATCACCTACATTGACTTGAGATTTTGAACAACCAACACCGTGCAAGTCCTGTTTAGGGGGTATATGAACTCGATATTTGATACCATGCTCATTAACTCCAAGCCCTAAACCTCTATAACCTTGTTTAGTCACCATATTATATTCAGTAGTGTACATATCATGTAAACCTTCTATACGAGGTTATTGTTTATTATGTTCATGATTAAAGGTTGTATACGGTGGAATAATAGGTTTTGAAGAATTTTCTTTACCCTTTCCTTTAACATCATCATGAATCAGAGGAGAAGGTAAATCAAAGAAGTCTTGCACATCTTCATCCTAAACTATAGCTTGAATCACATCATAAGTACGAGAAGAACTAGGGATAGTAGATGGAGAATTAGGCATCAGATTAGGAATAGGAAGATTAGGAATCAAATTAGGATTAATAGGATTAGGATTATGAAGATTAGAAATGATAGGATTAGGATTAGGAAGATTAGGAGATGGTGTATAATCTACCAAATTCTTCACATAGTCCAAAAGAGTAATAAGGCTACCACATAAATTTTTAATGAAAGTCTTGAAATTAGGAAGACTAGTATCAGTCAATTTCACAAAAGCATAACCAAATGCAAAATGAAGACTTATCAACATAATGAAATGGATAATACTTTCACAAACATCATAGGTATGGTAAAGGGATGCTAAAAGAAGGGTAGTAAAGAACATGACCACACACCAAAGCATCTTAAAGATCTTCATAGTAAATGAAATGCAAGAAATATTTTTGTATTTTATTGAATATATATATATATTTCTGGTATTTTTGAATTAAAAATGCAAGAGCATAAACTAAATTTAATCTTAAAGGGAAATCTAATACCAAAAATAAAGACAACAAGCTTGTCTGGTTCACCAAAATGAATAATGGTAAAATGGATTCACCATCTATGAATGGAAATTGAATGAGGATAGTCTAAAATGTAGTGGAGGGGTGTGTGTGATGGGAAATGTTGTGAATATATAAAGTAAACAAAATAAAAATACAAATAATAACCTCAAAATAGGACAAATATGGAAAATGTTGATTTCTGATATCTGTGTATAGTTTTAGGCAATTCTGCAACCTATTCCGGACTGGAAATGTCGAGACGGAGAAAATCATGAATTTTTTTATCTTTCTGAAGACAGTTCATCATTGACCTAGATAGCGGGGCAAGTTCTTACCCCGGGGCAGGATCTTACCCCTCACTGGGGTTGTCCCTGACCCAAAACAACTCTGATGGAAAATCTGCTCACGGATACTGGAAGTTTGTTGAAAAGGGTATTTAGATCCAAGCTCCAATTCACAATCATGTACCTTAACCTGCAAGAAATATGGTTTTTTTGTTTCGATGAGGGGTTTGCCTTGGTCAAACCCCAGTTTGGAATCAACCTTAATATTAAAATTGAAATGGAGAATGCTAGCAAGTAGTAGAAGTAGATCTAATAACGAAGCTATGATATTCAATAGATATGCAATTGTATTTAAAACGTAAACAAGTATGTTGATATGAAAGCTTGAACATGACATTAAAAAATGTAAATCAAAACCTCCATGATTGTATGCTTGGATCCACCTTGAGGGAAGAATGAATGGATCTTGAAGATGAACAAAGGATCTTGAAGGAAGATCACACCATCATGATGGCTAGATCTAGGGTTTGAGTGATGAATCTTGAATGCTTGAACCAAATCCCTTCAAAGGCTTGAATTCTTGAATCCTTTATCTTCAATGGAGAACTTGAATGGAGAAGAGGACTTGAATGCTTCCTTGAGAATGCTTGATGAAATGCTTGCTTTATCTTGCCTTGATAAAACCTTGAGCGCTTGATTGCATAACTTGTGGATTGAGAAAAAGTGATGGATCAAATGAGAGAGGATGGCTTCCTTTTATAGTGATCTAGGGCACAAACTTATAGAGAGGCTGAAATTGGAGAATTAAATCCTAATTAACCTTAACCCCTAGAAATGGACCCAAATTAAATGCAATTTAAGGATTTACCATTCTGAAACCCGAAATGGCCGACCCGGAATTGGGAAAAAGAAACTTTCCAAAGCCCGACATCCCTCAGTAAATGCCCAGTAAATGCCCACCTTACCTCGCCCAGTAAATGCCCACCTTACCTTGAATCACCCCGTGGGAGAGCCGAATGGGTGGCCAATCCTAATAGTTCACCCATAAAGTATGCTTGCAATTGTAATGTGTCTTTTGACGGGCTCTGGAATACCCATAGATCCACCTTCTTGTAGCACTATGAATATAAGATGCGTGTCTCCTCAGGATTTAGCAACTTATGTGCGTTACCTTCGAAAGATTTAGCATATTGGAAATGTGTCTCTTTAGGATTTAGAAACTTATGTGCGTTACCTTCGGAAGATTTAGTATAATTGAAAATAAAAGATGCGTGTCTTTTCAAGATTTAGCAGCTTATGTGCGTTACCTTCCAAGATTTAGTATAAAAATAAAAAACTATAGTACAAGGGAGACCCTCTATATGCTCCCCTCCTTATCGTGGTAGTCTACTAGACATGATAAGGAAGAGGAAGAGGATACCTACTTTGCAATACAAGGAGATATCATATTTAACAGCAATGTACACTGCGTTCTTAGCAAGGGATATTGACCCCTACATCCAAGAGTATAGATAATCATGAAAAGGATATGTCACTTATGGAAAAAGGATCCTCAATGAAAGCGATCTTATCAACAAGAACCCCACCATAGAGGAGTTCTTTTAGATAAAATATCATATTTCAAAGGTGGGAACAAAGATTCAATCATCAAGCCTCTCTACAAAGAAGAGGAAAATGAATCTTTGGAATGAGGGAAGCAACTCTAAAACTAAAATAAGGGTAAGAGTTTATAATGAACATAATTTGCAACATAGAGAAGAGGTGATGACCTAGGACAACAACCTCTCATAAAATGGTTATCCATAGTCAAAACATCTGTCAATATGATGAATTAATATTGCAATATACACAAATACCACTAAGCTAAGGAAAGTAGTTCCCTAGACAAAGAGAAAGAAGGAAGAACATTTCCCCCTAGAGATAGAGATAAGGGATACCTTCGCAAAACAAATGTCTTAGAAAAGATATCTTGAATAAGATATATTGATGATTATAAACATAATACATAACCATGGAGAGATAGCAGAGAAAGAATACCAATTAAACCCCAATAAAAGACCTAATGGATCCTAGGAGACTAGATAGAAATACACCTCTTGTCCCCCAGTCTAGAGATAAGAGGAGAAGAGCTCTATATTATATCAGAATGAGGGGAATCCCTTATATCAAAATTATGAAGGAATTGTAAAACTGCACAAGAGTGAGATATAATTCCTAAAGTAGCTCTTTCTCTAACTGTGTGTGAGTGATTTACACCTTCATGAAATAACAAGATTTAAAAGACAATTACACTATTCAAAGCAAACTAATCTGAATAATACACAATTAATCTAAATATCTCATGGATCTCTAAAATAAAGTGGTAAATGAGGCTCTCAGCTATGATCCTCACTAGTGACACTCTAAAGATGAGAATTAAGCTATATGATATGCAAATTTAGATCTATTCTATCAAATTCTAGCTCTATTTGATGAACAATCTACTATGATCAAAGCAATTTAATCTAATTAGCAATGAAAAATGATAAGTGAGTGATGTGGATGCAAATTGCCAGAGCTTTGCTTCAATTCAAAGATATGGAGTGGATCCATTATGCTTCTAAATGCCTTCAATATATAAGATTTTCCCAAGGGTAGGGGGTAGAGTGAGATAACCATGGTCATGCTTGGGTAAGGTCAATTGGCTTTGCTTTGTCCATAAATGGGGGGACAAGGATTTAAATGGTTTCAAAAGGCTGGACCATTTCAACAAAAGTGAGTGATTTGTGTCCATTTTGTCTCCTTTTTGCTTTGTTGAGGGAAATTAGTATTTATTAATTAATTAAAGTAATTAAATTTAGCCATGAAGGGTAAGATGTTCATTTTGATTTTTCCTTTCAACAACTATGTCATTAATTGAATTTAATCAATTTCATAGTGTTTTTCCCCTTTTCAAGCTTTATTTAATCATTTAATCATTTAATTGAATTTTCCTTTGATTTGAATTGTCTTTGTTCCATTTATTGATTTTTCATGCTATTTTGATGATTTGTTGCACCTTTTTATTGATTTAAGCCTTTTGCCAAATTTTCATGTCTACAAATGCCCCTCTTTGAGTCGATGTGTGAAGAACACCGATTCAAAGATTCCCTCGGTATGATGATCTGATTCTGGTCCTAATTATGTGATTCCTTGATTCCTTTGATAGTTCTGATTGATGTACTTCCTGATGATGATGATGTACCTCTGATGATGGTTCTAAGATGATTCTGATGCCTCTGATATGATATGGGTCCTGGTTTGATGATAGGTCCTGGGTTTACTGATAAAGGTCCTGGGTTTATTGATAAAGGTCCTGGGTTGATTGATTGCTGATATGTTGATAGGTTTTGATATGATAGTAGATTTGATATTGATTTTTCTCCTGATATGATACTAATTTGCCTCCTGATATGAAATTGATATGATATGATAACTTGATATGATATGATATGATATGATATGATATGATATGCCCCACTGATAAATGTTTTTGATGTGATGCCAATTTGATACTCTGATGCCCCCTCAGAAATAAAACATATTAGTTCCTTGATTTGATAAATTTTGATTAGTTGGAATATGTTTTGATTTCTGATACTGTTTTAAAGAAATAAGCAAGTTTGATTTATGCCCCGGCTAATGAAGATGTCATATAATAGGTCCAAAGTGCATTTTTAAGTCTTTATTAGGGCCAATTTCACCTTAAATAGGGTAAAACCCCTCATTTTACTATTCATTTTCACCTTTCCCTTTTGAGATTTTTAGCTTTGATTTTAGCCCTTTTTACATGATGGTGGTCCCACATCGCGAGCATCGGTTTGAGAGAGCGCGCCGGTTCGGTCGAAGAGTGAACTATGGTCCTCCGGTACATCATTCAAATTTTTCTCGTGTTTCTAAAACTACATTTATGACTTCATTTAATGCATTTTAAAATTTTGATTCTACGTTTTAGAAAAGAAATGTCGCCTCCGTGCAATTTAGTTATACCTGAAAAAATAAAATGTCACTTCTTGAAAATTTAGTATCGCCTTCCGTAGCTCTGTTTACGCCTATAGAAAATATTTTATCGCATGCTAAAAATTTAATATCGCTTAGGGTTTAAACATTTTAATTGTTTGTCATGTGAAAAACCCTAGATAATAAAATGTCACCTTGGGTACATCTTATATCGTGTTTGTCAAATGAAATCACGCGGATGATTAAAATCACGTGTATGACGAATTAGATGTCGCCTCTAGTAAAAGAAATTACGCCTGAAAGAAAAGTCGCGTAAGTGAAAAAAAATTTTACGTTGCTTGAGACTTTGCTATGACGTCTGATTGCTTGATTTCGTCAACCTGATTGATATCGATCACTTCAATGAATTTGATCAAATGTTTAGTTAGGGTGTTCCCCTTGTTTGATTTTCAACAACGAATTAGGACATTGGTAACTATGATATCAAAGGATAAGGTAAATCAATCTTCATCACAAATGATAGGTCATGGGTCTAATCATCCATTCATCTTATTCTCAAATTCTTAGAGACATAAAACTAGGATCATCCTTCCTCAATGCTTAGAGTTAGGATTAGTAGGTCTGATAGGTATATTTAAATTGATGACTATGATTGATTGTTTGATTTTCTGACATTAGGTTACTCATGTGATTTCATTGTTTTGATTAAACAGGAGGATGTCCCTGTTCTGTACCTCCGGACCGTACCACATTGGGTGATGGAGCTTAGAGAGCAGTTGACTGACGTCGAGAGGTGAGTGATTAGGTGTTGTGGTTTGTTATGTGTATTAGAGCTTCCTCGGTTCCAGATGAACCGAGGTTTGATTACCGCTGTCACAGAGCGTTGGCACTATGAGACAAACACTTTTTGGTTGCCACAGGGAGAGATGACTATTACTCCTGAGGATGTGTATAGGTTACTGTGGATCCCGACACATGGGGAGATCGTATATTATGATGCAGTGTATGATGGGACCTATTGTCGGTGAGTATTCAAAGATCCTTCTATTGGTGATGATTGCATCCTATGGCCTCAGTTTGCTTCATTTCTTGTTCTACTAGTGATGTTAGGTGCTATCATTGGTGGCATGTTACTACCTGATCATTGGGGTCACGGGTTTTCAGTGGGTTGGGGCAGGATTATCGAGGACTTGCTTCATCAGCCTCGAGGATTTGATTGCGGATCTTATGTGCTTGCACAGCTATACCATGATCTGCATGAGGTGGTTTATAGGAGATCAGCTGCTTTATCTGCTGGGATTCATATTTTGCAGCTTTGGATATGGGAGCACTTACCAGTTAGTCATCCGATATCAGAGCGAGACCGACCTTTAGGGTATCCTTTTGCATGGTAGTACACTAGGATGGTGACACAACATCACCTGGGACATTTGGAGTATTGGCGGCGATAGATTGATGATATGGATGAGGTCTATTGGAGACCATATGTCGATGTTGAGGATTGGAGAGAGGATGGCTTGGAGTTACCGTACATGTTTTCTCCTTGATGGATGATCGGCAGGATCGATTATGTCCTTGAGAGATTTTTGGTAGGTAGAGTGCTACGGCAGTTTGGGCGGATTCAGCCTATGCCTCAGGGATCTGCAGTTTATGCTCGTTCTAGTGCAGAGAGGGCTACTTGGGGACACATGCCTTCATATGATGATGCTATTGAGCAGATATCACGGCTTGGTTTTATGGACTGGGATATGAGATTACATATTAGAGATGTCGGGGTTACTCAGGAGTATTTGGATTGGTTGATGGAGCATCCTATGCCTCGGTTTACAGACCCTGCAGAGCCAATGCCTGGTAGAGATGATGATGGCGATGGTGTCGGTGGTGGGAGGAGACACAGAGGTAGACCACGAGGTAGGGTGGTGGTTCGACTCAAAGGATGAGTGAGAGATATACAGATAGAGGCACCACCACCTCCTCCTTCTCATCCTGTAGTAGCACAGAGACATAAGGTAGATCGTCAGGACCATGTGAGGACTGCTAGGCAGGATTCAGTGTCAGGACAGGATACGGGAGTGGGATTATCACAGGCTACCGTGGATGGTCAGGATACTGGTGCACAGGAGATGTCAGTAGCTTTTTCCCGTGATCGGGGGAAGGCTCCTATAGATACAGGTGATCCTTAGAGTACCTATGAGGTTGGTGAGAGTTCTAGTACTACCCAGCTGTGAGTAGATGTGGGAGCGTTACGGACAGAGGTATCACAGATGTCTTCTATGATTCAACAGTTAGTGTCAGGTCTAGCTCCATTGGTTCCTCTCCTTATTGCTATGGTTGGTTAGATGCCTCTTCAGCCGCCTCAGCAGCCTCCATCACAGCCTCCTCCACAGCCTCCTCTAGGACCTCCTCCCAGTGGTGACGAGAGTTGAGCTATGAGTACTCTTGTTGATCAGTTGTGTATTGATATTGAGATACTTGATGTTGTATCATATTCTTGTGACCTTGGTGTTACCCTTCTAGTTGTACTTTGATACTTGTTTGACATTGATGCCCCTGCTGATGGGCGATTATAGAGTTGATTTATGATATCATTGTTATACTGGATGCGTTGAGTTTTGAGTAGACGTGTGATATGAGGACATTTATGATCTTTCCTATTTTTTACTTGATGATATATGAGATTACCTTTAGATGCTGCTATATGTGTTTATCTAATGCATTTTTTTTGGATGGATGTGTCTATGGATGCAATGTATCTTATGTATGATATATATAGATGGATGCATTTCTTTCTTCATGTATGGGTGCAATTTTTTTGTTTTTGATGTTATTTGCTCATGTATGCAATCTGTATCGCTGTCTAGATGTATGCACATGTGCATGGTTATTTCCTTCTTTTCCTTGATGGTATATCTATGTAATGATTAATGGTAAGGAATGAATGCAAAAAGTATAATCTCATGTTTTTATTGTAGAAAGATGATATTGAGGTGATGTTGTCCTTGCTGATTTGACCTTGTTGATGATGTTATGTACCCCCTTTTTGATGTGAAATGAAGCCCTTGGGAAAAAAATGCATGTGCAATTTATTCTAACATGAGAATGCATTTTAACCTTTTTATGAATGCAATTATCTTTTCTATGAATGCATTTTAACCTAAGTGTCACTAGTTTTTAGCAAAGAAATGCCTTGAGGATATATTTTCATCATTGAGCACTTGGGACCGGAAAGTTGATACAATCACCACTGCCCACTGACATGATGATATGAATATCGCTTTTTATTGCTCATATGGTAACCTCCGTTTTGCTTTCCCATCGGTCTCGTCGATACGACTATCACTGATTACAAACAATCATGAGAGTACGAATACCAATTTTGTTGGATTCTATGTTGCAAGTGGATTTTGTCATTTAGATATGAAGAATCTAAATATCCAAGCTATCCGGTTGCGTAAACAAACAAAAGTTAACTCATTGTTTTATAACATAATCCTCGATGGTTCTTTGATGACCATGTCTTTAGATGAATTCTCATAAGGCAATGAATCTTCCTCCAAACATTCACTTCATAGTCAAGAAAAACATCATGTCTCCATCATTGCCAATCTAATCGAAACATCATTGATTAGCTAAAAAGACTTGATACAAATTGAATTAATGTAAGTAAACAGATTTTTAACCAACTTTTCAAAAGAATCTATCTAGGTGTTTTGCATTGTTTTATGATCTTCAAAGAATATTTCCAAGTGTTTTGATCATGAAATGATGTTTGATTTTTAATCCTGAATAATAAGTCAATTTAGGCTCAAGGATTTGTTGTGGTAGTCAACTTCTTGGTTAGTAAACAATGATATCAATCAAAAGTTTACAAAAATCTAATCTCTCTTCTGAAAATGTTGATCCTTTTTTGCTTGTGACTGAATGTTGCTCATTTGAATCCTTTTTGAGGTATCCACTTTCCGATCTGTTTTATGCTGCCCCGAAGTGTTTAATGTATCAGTTTTGACAACTTTTGGGCAATGCAAAGGATGATGCTAAAAATGTTATTATGACTATGTACAAATGACAGATGCAATGAAGGTTTGGACAAATGGGATGATGAGATGCATTATGTACACATGTGACTAGGAAAGAAATGACTTAAGGAAACCAAAAGTGCTTGTTGTCAAGTTTTTCACCTTTGGGTGCTTTTTTTTTTTTTTTCGTTTTCTTTTTCTTTTCTTTTTTTTTGCTATCGAGGCGCCTATTGCTAGGTTTTCACCAAGGCACTTTTTTATTTTTCATTTTTATTTTTATTTTTTTTCATTTTTTTCATTTTTTTGTATTTTTCCTTATCACCTTGGCACCTATTGCTAGGTTTTCACCAAGAGATAGTTTTTCAAATGTTTTTGCTTTCTTCATGCTCAATTTTCCACTATTTTTGATCTTTCTTCCTTTCTAATGTTTTTGGATTTTCCATTTTCAAATGTTTTTGTATTTTCAAAATCTCTTTTCAACTATGTACAATAATTATGATGCTCTCTCATCTGATACTCTTTATACTCTTTCATCTGCTTTAGGTGTAGAACCTCTTCAAATGAATGCTATTTATGGGTTCTTGTAACTCTTCACCATTACAATCTGATAACTTATATGTTCCAGTTCCAAAGGATGACACTATCACAAATGGGCCTATCCAATTAGCTTCCCACTTTCCTTTCTTTTCCCTTTCAGCTTGATTTTTGGGATTTTCTCTTAATACCAAGTCTCATACTTGAAAAGTTCTTGGTTTGATGTGTTTGTTGTAATGGCGTGAAATCCTATTTTGATAAACTCTTAAATGTTCATAAGCTTGAGTCTGGTGTTCCTCTAACATTTCCAATTGTTGCAGTCTGGCAATCCTATAATCCTCATCAGTGATCAATCCTCTTAATGAAACCCGTAGAGATGGGATTTCAACTTCTAATGGTAGAACTACTTCAGTTCCATAAACTAAAGAGAATGGGGTGGCTCCTGTAGGTGTTTTGATACTAGTTCTGTAAGCCCATAGTGCGGGATTTATTTGCATGTGCCAATCTCTTCCTGATTTGTTAACTGATCTTTTTAATATTTTGAAGATATTTTTGTTCGTTGCTTCAACTTGTCCATTGCCTTGTGGATAATAAATGGATGATGAATGATGTGTAATGTGGAATGTCATGCAAAGTTCATCAATATCCTAGTTTTTGAATTGTTTCCCATTATCCGTGATAATGGCATGTGGAATACCATAGCGGCAAATTATGTGGTTCAATATGAACATTGAAATTTGTTTGCCAGTTGCTGTTGTTAATGGAACTGCTTCCACCCATTTGGTGAAGTATTCTATTGCTGTGATGATATACTTGTGTCTGTTTGAAGATGGAGGATGTATGATTCCAATCAAGTCAAAACCCCATTGATAAAAAGGCCATGGTGTAATGAATGGGTGTAATTCTTGAGCCAGTGCATGTATCATGTTACCGTGATATTGACATTTGCTGCATGTCTTCACAAATTGACAAGCATCCTTTTCTAATGTTGTCCAAAAGTACCCTAAATGAAGGATTTTCTTAGCTAGATTAAGACCGCTTGAGTGTGACCCACAAATGCCTTCGTGGACCTCACGTAAAGCTAACTTAGACTCTTCTTCCTCTAAACATCTAAGTAACATCCCATCAAGACCCTTACGATACAATGTGTCTGAAAGGATTAGGTAACAGGCGGCTTGGCGTATGAAGTTACATTTTTGGGCATGAGTTTGGTCTACGGGGAGTACTTGGTCTTTAAGGTAAGTATAGATGGGTCCATACCAAGGAGAGTCATGTCCATGTAAAAAAGCAACAATTTGGGTGTCAAGAAGGTTGAATGCCGGTTTTACCAACTCTTCCACCAAGAACTCATACTTCTCATTTTGATTTGGTTTTTGTAATAAGGAAGCCAAGGTAGCCATGGCATCTGCTGCTCTATTCTTTTCTCTTGGAATCTGTTCAAATGTGATCAAAGCAAAGTACTTCTTCCATCCATCAATCAAGGTTTTATATTTCATCAATGTTATATCTTTGGTATTGTATTCATTATTAACCTGATTGATTATGAGTTGGGAATCCCCATACACTTGTAATTCTGCAATATTCCATTCCAAAGCCATTTTGATGCCAATGACTAATTCCTTATATTCCGCTATGTTATTGGTGCATGGAAATAAGAGTTTATAGGACTTTGGAATGGTGTACCCTTGAGGGGTAACCAATAATATGCTTGCTCCAGAACCTCCTTGTGTATAAGATCCATCAAAATATAATTTCCATGTCTTTGCTTCTATGTTGGCAATTGCTGCATCTGGAAATTCAATTTGAATGGTTTGTGTAGACTCCATTGGGTTATCTGCTAAGTGATCTGCTATCACTTGTCCTTTAATTTCTCTTCTATCAACATATACAATGTCGAATTCACTTAGGATCATGACCCATTTTTCTATTCTACCTGTTAAGGTAGTTTTACTTAGCAAGTATTTGAGAGGATCAATCTTGGCAATTAATTTGATCTTATGCATCAACATATAATGTCTTAGTTTTTGAGATGCAAAGACCACTGCTAGACATGCTCTTTCCATGAATGAATAATTTAGTTCATATTTTATTAAGGTTCTACTAAGATAGTAGATTGCCCTTTCTTTTCCTTGCTCATCTTCTTGTGCCAACAATATGCCTAGAGACCTTTCTGTGGCTGATATGTATAATGAAGGCCTTATCACATTCTTCATCCCACATAAATGTAGTGTCCTTGTGTAGCAATCTGGTGAAGGAGTGACACTTTTCTGCTAATTGAGATATAAATCTCCTTATTGATTGAATCTTTACTTGTAGTGACCTCATTTGGCTAATGTTTCTTGGAATCTCCATCTCTAGAATGGCTTGTACTTTTTCAGGATCAACTTCAATTCCTTTTGCTGACACTATATAACCCAATAACTTGTCAGATTGGACACCAAAGGCACACTTCTTTGGGTTTAATCTAACTTTGAATTTTTCTAACCGAATGAATATTTTTCTTAGGATTTGTAAATATTCTTCTCTATTGTGGGACTTTGCTAGAATGTCGTCCACATAATCTTCTAAGAAAGTGTACATCATGTCATGGAAAATAGTTGTCATGGCCCTTTGATATGTAGCTCCAGCATTTTTAAGACCGAAGGGCATGACATTCCAACAAAAAGTACCCCAAGGGCAAGTAAATGCTATCTTTTCTTGGTCTTCGGGAGTAATCTTTATTTGATTGTAGCCACTAAATCCATCCATTAATGAGTACATTGCGTAACCTGCTGTCAGATCCACTATGGTATCAATGCTTGGCAATGGGAAGTCATCTTTGGGACATGCTAGATTTAAATCTCTGAAATCCGTACACACACGGATAGATTTATCATGCTTAGTAACCGGCACAATGTTAGAGATCTAATCAGTGTATGCTATTGTTCTTATGAACCCCACCTTTAACAATTTTTCCAATTCTGCCTTGACTAGGAGAGCCACATGTGGGTGCATTTTCCTTAGTTTTTGCTTCACAGGTTTAACTTCGGGTCTAACATTCAGATGATGCATTATAAAATCAGCATCCAGTCCGAGCACGTTGGCATATGACCATGCAAAATTCACTTGTTGTTCTTGGAAGAATTTGATAAAGTCCTCTCTTTCAAGAGATGTAAGTGATGTAGCCAAGTGTATGACCTTTGGATCTACTTCCGTACCAATGTTAACTTTTTCTGTTGGTTCTATAAGAATAGATGACCTTTCTTCTTCATGTTCAGGCAAAGTGTCCAATCTATCTTCTAATGGTGCCACAGTTGGGTTTTCACCAAAAGAAACATCTTTTATTTTCATTATTTTTGGTTCTAATGGTGCCATAGTTGGGTTTTCACCAATAGAACTTCTCATTTTTTAATTTTTTTTTATTTTTTTATTTTTTTGACTAAGAGATTGGACCCTTGCTGTTGTCATTATGTTCGCATTGAGTTCGTTGGTGAAAGAGGGTTCAACCGCATTGAGGTATTGGTTTGTTGCTTGGTCATTTGGGAAGTAAAGTAAGTCATGTGGTTCGGTTTGATCCCAATCAATGAGGTCCGGGTGCATCAAAATTAAGGAATTATTGGGTAAGGTATCATCAATAGGATTAATGGACATGACTTCATTTGAGGGTTCATACATTGTATCATTTAGATCTATGATGTGTGCTTCCTCAAGATGATCCATGGAAGCAGGGTCAAAGTCCCCTTCGCTCGAATCCTCATCAACCTCTACGGGAAACAATGTGGGAAAAGCCACAAGCGGGTTAAAACTAACGTTTGAATTTCCCTCCTCTGAAGGTATCCAAAATGTTTTTATCCATGCTCCACTATTAGATGCTTGTTCTATATTAGGCCTTTGAATAGGAGGTTCTTCATTAATTGGAGCATCTTGTTTTGGGATTTTTGCATAAGTATGTATAGAAATGACTTCTTTATCTTGACATGACTCCTCTGACAAAGTATCCCATTCATAATCCCGAGAGTCATCACTATCTCCTTCGGATTCTAATGCATTTATTTGAGGATGAAAATCATGCATTGGACATGAACTTTCTCCCTTGTATTGGAAACCTACTCCAGATTTTTCATGACTTTCCCTCCAAATAGGTTCAATAGGTTCTAATAACCCTCTATTTCTTTGGCCTAGGGGTCCTCTTCCTTTGTATCCCATCTTTTGTATAATATCAAATCCTTTCCCATATTGTTCGGTTTGTATATTGACATGCTGAATTCTTTCCATGGGAGTGTCTAAGGTATCATCCTCATCATGATAAAGCCATTGAAGGACTTCATCTTCTTCCTTATCCCATGTTGCTTTGCTATCTTCCCTCACAAAATAAGAATTATACTTATGTGGAAGATGTTCTTTTGAGGGTTTACCATGTGATTTGGGAGATATGGGCATGTCAAATAGAGAAACTGAATATTCTCCTACTCCTTTTGAACTAATCTTGCATTGTTTGTCAAATTTGTTCATCATCTCACTCATGTGTTGGTAATGATCTTCTTTAGCTTTTTCCTTTTCCTCTTTCGTAGGTTTGTAGATCACTGTCTCCAATTTAGGTGCTAAATATGGACTTTCCATTACATTTTGACCCTTGTAGCTCACTTTTTCCTTGCCCTTGGTTGATGTAGTTGAGCTAGCTTGAAGAGGATTTTATGTATCTTCATTGGTGATTCTTGGAATAACTCCTTCACGATTATGTGGAATGTATAATTCATGCAAGGGTTTGAGTGCATTACAATATTGGAATGGATTTGAGTCTCCTCCAACTGTGATTTCTTCACCCATGTATGGGAACTTGATGCATTGGTGGTATGTGGATGGGACGGCTTGCATCTCATGAATCCATGGTCTTCCCAATAAGATGTTATAGGTTAATTTCATGTCCAACACTTGACACTTGGTTTCCTTCTTGACTGGTCCCACTTGGATAGGCAATACAATCATGCCTTTAGAAGCTCTTTCAGCTTCATCGTAAGCTTTTATGGTGATTTTCTTTGTAGGTTCAATGCAAGACTCAAATAAACCTAAGGATTTTACAAGACTTAATGTGCAGATGTTAAAACCAGCCCCCCCATAAATAAGGGCTCTCTTGACTCTATGCCTTTCGATCAAAACCTCTATATGTAATGGAAAATTTTGAGGATGAGTTATAGACATGTCGTCTTGATCAGAAAATGAAAGACAATGAGGAGCCACGAGATGTCCTACCATATTTTGAAACTTTTCTTCCCCTAAGGTAGTAGAAACATGTGTCTCTTCTAAAGCTTTTTCTAAAATCTCTTAATGATTCAGTGACAACTTCAATAACTCTAAGATTGAGATTTGTGCTGGAGTACGCTGCAATTGATCCACCAAACTATAAGGCCTTGCTGCTATAGGAGATTGTTTGACCACAATGTTGGATTGTGGCATATTGGTGTTTTGAGGGACTATCCCTTGTAAAGTCATTCTAAAATTCTGCCCTCTTGTAATGACATTTGTTGCTTCCTTTTGAGATTGTTCATTAATTATTATAGCATTAACAATATGATCATATGATGGCGCAAAGTTGAGATTATTGGCACTTTGTTTCTTGCCATTTGATGACTCACCTTTATCATGTTTGTAAAAATGTTGTTTGAAGGCCGTATGATCTTCATTATTTTGGGGTCCATCAATGGTGATTATGTTATTATCTATCAAGTCTTGCACCAAATTCTTTAATTGTAGACATTCATTTGTAGTGTGTCCCCGAATCCTATGATATTCACAATGATTCTTAGCATCCCACCAGCCCGGCTTGTGGTCTGGTTCATAAGGTTTAATAGCAGGTAATGTAATAACATTGTTAGCCATGAGAGCCTTTAATGTAGTTTCAAGTGATTCTCCCAAGGGTGTAAAGTGTCTTGAAGGAGTGGGCTTCAAATACTTATCATACTTGCTGTTTTGATCCTTGTTTCCTTGATTATTCTTGTTGGCATTTTTGTTATTGTTGGAAGGTGCATTATATGCTTGATTATTATTATTCACTTGATTTGGTGTCTTTGTAAGGGCAAATGGAATCACCTTCAAGTTGCTGGATTCCACTACACCATCATTAACAATGCCTTTGTTGTTATTTTTTGCAGCATAACGGCTATTGTTATTGTACCAACCTTTATTTTGATTATTGTTATTGTTGGTATTGTTGTTGTTGGAGTTAGAGTTGTTCTTATTTTCCTTGTACAATTTCAGCTCTCCACTCTTAAGCAACACTTCGTCCGTGGTAATTCCATTATCAATCAAATCTTGGAAGGTTTTAGGACATTGCATCCTTAATCTATAATTTAATTTTCTGCTTAAACCATTAATAAAGATATCCATTTTCTCTTTTTCCGGTACACTTCTTGGATATCTAGCAAATGCAGTCCTCCATCTTTGCAAGAATGTGAGGAAGGCTTCTCCATCTTGTTGCTTCGTGTTACATAACGTTATCATTGTGACCTCATTTTTTATGTTATAGGAGTAATGATTCACGAATTTAGAAGCTAATTCTTCAAAGGTTTTGATGCCGGATGGTAGTTTTGAAAACCAATCCATGGCCGTTCCTCCCAAGATTCTTGGGAATAGTCTCATTAAATAGGTTGTATCATGCATGAATTCAAGACTCAATGCACAAAACCCCCGAAGATGGTCATGTGGGTCAGATGTTCCTTCATACCTATCATACTTAGGAAATGTAACATTAATGGGAAAAGGCACCATGACCAAACTCTTATCAAATGGAAAAGGACATAATGTTTCAATAGAGAAAGGCTTAGGAGCCCCGTTTTGTTACAAACTGTCAATTTCCATATGTAATGCCTTGAATTGTTCCCTTATTGCTTCCATGGGGTCTTCTATTTCCTTGGGCTTTAGTTGTTCTATGTCAAAATCTTTAGGTAGCTTTACCCCCGTTTGTATCAAGTCCATGAAGTGTTTTTCTTTATCCATAAGCATGGTCTTTTTCATTAATTCTATGAAATAAGGACATTGTCTTGCCTCTAATGCTCTTTCAACTGTGGCTTCTTCCGCAGTTGGGGGTAGGTTTGTATTATGAGGAGGAGGTAAGTTGTTGCCTTGTGAATTTGCTTCTTGGGAATTAGGATCTCTTCCTCCATTATTAGAATTTCCTTGATTGTTGTTAGGATCCATACCCCCATTCATGTTGTTTCCTTGGTTGTTAGGATCGGTATTTCCTAGGGTGCCGCTAAACATCTTGTTAGTGTCCTTTGCCTTAGTGGATTTTTCAATCACTCGTGAAGTAATGAAAGTGTCTTCCAGAAATGGGAGCTCTTCTCATTTGTAGGTCCCGTCTGTTTGTAATGTTTTCTTTATAGAGTGTGATCTTGTAAGAATAGGCATGAACAAACTTTAAGGGTATGTTGACTTCTTCTTTTGATAAGCTGATTTTTGGAATAAGGTAAAGGTTTTTGATCAATTTTAAATGGTTTAGAATCTTAATGATGTTTTGATCAATAACTTTGGAATATCTTGTTTGAAAATATAAAAACAATCTCAACACACACATCAATTTGGTACCATATCCCTAGAATGCTCTAATGTGTGTATTTTTGAAATTTTTCACAGGTTGAAACACAAGAATAGCTTCCACGCAATCTACCTAGCACATAATTGGTTCATAAACATGGCTCTAATAGGTAGTTTTGCTATTTTACCGTTATGTAGTAAGTTTTCCGTTCAGAATAGATCTTAGCCGTTCATCCCCCAAGTATGTTAAGGGGCTTCCCACACGCACCGAAGCACAATTTTGCGCAATCTGTTAAGACTACTAGAGGAAGTTCAAAAGAGCTAAAATCCTTTTGTCGTGCACCCCATTAAGGATACACACGTTTCATTTTATAGTGGGTCGGACTCTTGCGGCAAAAGCAAGTGTATCCCACTTTGGGCTGTCCCTCTCACTGGCCCTTTTAAGGCAATCTCGGGAGGCGAGCCCACTAAGTTTTAAACATGTTCATTTGAAAGCATGAAAAGTGGATTTGGTATAGCAAGTTTGGGAATTTGATTCACTCAAAGAGTGAAGAGCATATCCCTATTGCTTTTCCCTTATCCCAAACACTCACAATCAATTTGGTTCTTTTTCAACCCCGTGACAAAGGGGTTCTTAGAATTGAAATGTTTTCTCTTTTCCTTTTATGATTAAACTATGTTTTGAAGTTCGAAAATGCCACAATTTAAGGGAAGTTTGCAAGCTTGATGAGAGAAATACCTCAAACGATGCTAGCAAAGGCTAGGTGCATTTTTAAGTAGTAGATTTTCTCATTTTCTCTCCAAATCCTTCCCTTACCTTAATGAAACGTTCCCTCCACCAGAAAATTAGTCGGCACAAACAAACAAAGTGAGGAGAAACCAAAATCAACGCTTAGAATGCTACCATTTCGATTATGCTTTTTAGGCTTTCTTTTTCTTCAAAATTTGCAAAATTTTTACAAACTTAGGGACTAAACTCCCAATTTAATGATACGTATTTCTGTTTGTAAGCATCTACAACAACAATGTATTCAGCATATACCTCTACATCCCTTTCTAAGTCATTGTTGAGAACAAAGGTAGTGTGTACCCAGTTTTCCTTTCTTATCCTCTTAGCGATCAATTTCTCCTCTAAGTTATGCCTTCTCTCTAGTTTTTGAACTTTCTTATGAGAGACCATACTCCTAAGATAGAGAAAAAATGGACGTGAAGTCAGAATACAGTCATCATTTTAACACTTTTGATAAAATATAAAAAGTACAGCCACGCGACATTGTCCAGATTGTACGCAAGATCTAATTTAACAAGGAGGTGATTACTTTAACCATGAGCGTCACCTTAAGGGGCTCAAGTGAGATTAAAATAACCAGGTGCGATATCAAATTTTACCTACGCGTGAAATCTTTACCAGACGCGACAACAGTCATTATTTTGATAAAATATAAAAGTGCAGTCAGGCGACATTGTCTAGACTATACGCGAGATCTAATCTGGCAAAGACATGATTACTTTAACCATGAGCATCACCTTGCGGGTCTCAAGCAAGATTAAAATAACCAGGTGCGATATCAAATTTTAACTACGCGTGAAATCTTTACAAGACCGCGACAAACTTATGCTATAAAAGTGATATCTAATTTATCAAAGGTGACATTTCAAATGAAGAACGTGAGAAATTAAATGAGTAAGGTAGAATACTCCCTTGACACCAGACGTAAAATGATTCCTCGGCTGTGACTTTTATTTTAAGATGATACATTAAACCCCCACTTTAGCAAGAGTATGGATTTGATGAAAACTCTTGGTAAAGGAGATGAAAGAAGAGATCCAAGTGGATTCACAATGAGATAAAATAACACTTAGCTAAGGACACAAGACCCTAGGATAAGGATTCTAACTCAACATACATGCACGAGGGTGTAAAAAATATAAAGGAAAAAGACACAAAAGAGGGGTTAGTACTAAAAAAAACCCAAATCAATTAGCATAAGAAACCTTGCTAAGAAACATTTCTCATACTAATATCATATTTGCAAAGCTATCATAAAAGCATAAATGATTACATAAGAAAGACAAGAGAAACACTATAAATAACATAGCTTCATGATCTCGTCCTACTAGCATGAAATCAAAAAGAGAGAAAAGAGAAAAGTGATTACCTCGCCCAGTAAATGCCCACCTTACCTTGAATCACCCCGTGGGAGAGCCGAATGGGTGGCCAATCCTAATAGTTCACCCATAAAGTATGCTTGCAATTGTAATGTGTCTTTTGACGGGCTCTGGAATACCCATAGATCCACCTTCTTGTAGCACTATGAATATAAGATGCGTGTCTCCTCGGGATTTAGCAACTTATGTGCGTTACCTTCGAAAGATTTAGCATATTGGAAATGTGTCTCTTTAGGATTTAGAAACTTATGTGCGTTACCTTCGGAAGATTTAGTATAATTGAAAATAAAAGATGCGTATCTTTTCAAGATTTAGCAGCTTATGTGCGTTACCTTCCAAGATTTAGTATAAAAATAAAAAACTATAGTACAAGGGAGACCCTCTATATGCTCCCCTCCTTATCGTGGTAGTCTACTAGACATGATAAGGAAGAGGAAGAGGATACCTACTTTGCAATACAAGGAGATATCATATTTAACAGCAATGTACACTGCGTTCTTAGCAAGGGATATTGACCCCTACATCCAAGAGTATAGATAATCATGAAAAGGATATGTCACTTATGGAAAAAGGATCCTCAATGAAAGCGATCTTATCAACAAGAACCCCACCATAGAGGAGTTCTTTTAGATAAAATATCATATTTCAAAGGTGGGAACAAAGATTCAATCATCAAGCCTCTCTACAAAGAAGAGGAAAATGAATCTTTGGAATGAGGGAAGCAACTCTAAAACTAAAATAAGGGTAAGAGTTTATAATGAACATAATTTGCAACATAGAGAAGAGGTGATGACCTAGGACAACAACCTCTCATAAAATGGTTATCCATAGTCAAAACATCTGTCAATATGATGAATTAATATTGCAATATACACAAATACCACTAAGCTAAGGAAAGTAGTTCCCTAGACAAAGAGAAAGAAGGAAGAACATTTCCCCCTAGAGATAGAGACAAGGGATACCTTCACAAAACAAATGTCTTAGAAAAGATATCTTGAATAAGATATATTGATGATTATAAACATAATACATAACCATGGAGAGATAGCAGAGAAAGAATACCAATTAAACCCCAATAAAAGACCTAATGGATCCTAGGAGACTAGATAGAAATACACCTCTTGTCCCCCAGTCTAGAGATAAGAGGAGAAGAGCTCTATATTATATCAGAATGAGGGGAATCCCTTATATCAAAATTATGAAGGAATTGTAAAACTGCACAAGAGTGAGATATAATTCCTAAAGTAGCTCTTTCTCTAACTGTGTGTGAGTGATTTACACCTTCATGAAATAACAAGATTTAAAAGACAATTACACTATTCAAAGCAAACTAATCTGAATAATGCACAATTAATCTAAATATCTCATGGATCTCTAAAATAAAGTGGTAAATGAGGCTCTCAGCTATGATCCTCACTAGTGACACTCTAAAGATGAGAATTAAGCTATATGATATGCAAATTTAGATCTATTCTATCAAATTCTAGCTCTATTTGATGAACAATCTACTATGATCAAAGCAATTTAATCTAATTAGCAATGAAAAATGATAAGTGAGTGATGTGGATGCAAATTGCCGGAGCTTTGCTGCAATTCAAAGATATGGAGTGGATCCATTATGCTTCTAAATGCCTTCAATATATAAGATTTTCCCAAGGGTAGGGGGTAGAGTGAGATAACCATGGTCATGCTTGGGTAAGGTCAATTGGCTTTGCTTTGTCCATAAATGGGGGGACAAGGATTTAAATGGTTTCAAAAGGCTGGACCATTTCAACAAAAGTGAGTGATTTGTGTCCATTTTGTCTCCTTTTTGCTTTGTTGAGGGAAATTAGTATTTATTAATTAATTAAAGTAATTAAATTTAGCCATGAAGGGTAAGATGTTCATTTTGATTTTTGCTTTCAACAACTATGTCATTAATTGAATTTAATCAATTTCGTAGTGTTTTTCCCCTTTTCAAGCTTTATTTAATCATTTAATCATTTAATTGAATTTTCCTTTGATTTGAATTGTCTTTGTTCCATTTATTGATTTTTCGTGCTATTTTCATGATTTGTTGCACCTTTTTATTGATTTAAGCCTTTTGCCAATTTTTCGTGTCTACACTAACATATAACTTGAAATGTTTACAATCAGCAAGTAAATGTGTATTACTATAATGAAAAGGACATTTGTACTTGGATAAAGCATTTTTTGGTATAGGTTTAAATATTTCTTTCTTGGAATTTATTAACTCAACATATACCTTCTTAGCCACTTCTTGACGAATAATAGGGTTTTCTATAGTGGGTGTAGGGAGAAGAATATGAAGAGGAGGACAATGATCACCATCACCTACATTGACTTGAGATTTTGAACAGCCAACACCATACAGGTCTTGTTTAGGAGGTATATGAACTGGATATTTCATACCATGCTCATTAACTCCAAGCCCTAAACCTCTATAACCTTGTTTAGTCGCCATATTATATTCGGTAGTGTACATATCATGTAAACCTTTTACAAGAGGTGATTTTTTATTATGTTCATGAGTAAAGGTTGTAGAAGGTGGAATAATAGGTTTTGAAGAAGTTTCTTTACCCTTTCCTTTAATATCATCATGAAGCAGAGGAGAAGGTAAATCAAAGAAGTCTTGCACATCTTCATCTTGAACTATAGCTTGAATCCCATCATAAGTACGGGAAGAACTAGGGATAGCAGATGCAGAGTTAGGCATCAGATTAGGAATAGGAAGATTAGGAATTGGATTAGGATTAGAAAGATTAGGAATCAAATTAGGAATGATAGGATTAGGATTTGAAAGATCAGGAGATGGTGTATCATCTACCAATATCTTCACATAATCCAAAATAGTAATTAGGCTAGCACATAAAATTTTAATGAAAGTCTTGAAAGTTGGAAGACTAGTATCAGTGAATTTCACAAAAGCACAAGCAAGTGCAAAATGAAGAGTCATCGACATAATGAAATGGATAATACTTCCATAAACATCATAGGTGTGGTAAAGGGATGCTAAAAGAAGGGTAATAAAGAACATGACCACACACCAAAGCATCTTAAAGATCTTCATAGTAAATGAAATGCAAAAGATATTTTTGTATTTTATTGAATATATAGATTTTTTTGTATTTTTGAATTAAAAATGTAAGAGCATAAACTAAATTTAATCTTAAAGGGAAATCTAATACCAAAAAGAAAGAGAGTAAGTTTGACGGGTTCACCAAAATGAATAATGGTAAAATGGATTCACCATTTATGAATGGAAATTGAATGAGGATAGGCTAAAATGTAGTGGTGGGACGTGTGTGATGGGAAATGTTGTGAATATATAAAGTAACCAAAACAAAAATACAAATACTAACCTCAAAATAGGACAAATCTGGAAAATGATGATTTCTAATGTCTGTTTACAGTTTTGGGCTGTGTAGCAACCTGTTCCGGACTGGAAATGCCGAGACAGAGAAAACCCCCAAAAAAATTATCTTTCTGAAGGCAGGTCATCCTTGACCTAGATAGCAGGGAAAGGTCTTACCCTGGGGCAGGATCCTACCCCTCACTAAGGTCATCCCGGACCCAAAACAGCTCTGACGGAAAATTTATTCGCAGATCCCAAAAGTTTGCCAAAAAGGGTATTCAGATCCAAGCTCCAATTCGCAATCCTATACCTGTACCTACAAGAAAAATGGTTTTGTTTTTTGGATGAGGGGTTTGCCTTGGTCAAACCTCAATTTGGAATCAGCCTTAATAATGAAAATTAAATGGAGAATTCTAGCAAGTAGTAGAATTAGATCTAATCAAGAAGCTATGATATTCAATAGATATACAATTGTATTTTAAATGTAAACAAGTATGTTGATATGAAAGCTTGAACATGACATTAACAAATGTAAATCAAAACCTCCATGATTGTATGCTTGGAATCCACCTTGAGGGAAGAATGAATGGATCTTGAAGATGAACAAAGGATCTTGAAGGAAGATCACACCATCATGATGGCTAGATCTAGGATTTGAGTGATGAATCTTGAATGCTTGAACCAAATCCCTTCAAAGGCTTGAATGCTTGAATCCTTGATCTTCAATGCAAAACTTGAATGGAGAAGAGGACTTGAATGCTTCCTTGAGAATGCTTAATGAAATGCTTGCTTTATCTTGCCTTGAGAAAACCTTGAGCGCTTGATTGCATAACTTGTGAATTGAGAAAAAGTGATGGATCAAATGAGAGAGGAAGGCTTCCTTTTATAGTGATCTAGGGCACAAACTTCTAGAGAGGTTGACATTGGAGAATTAAATCCCATTTAACCTTAACCCCTAGAAATGGACCCAAACTAAATGCAATTTAAGGATTTACTATTTTGAAACCCGAAATGGTCGACTTGGAAGCTGGAAAAAGAAACTTTCTGAAGCTCGACATCTCGTAACTCCCAGAATCTAAAAATTGGACCTGGGGTTAGGGACGAGCTAGACACCATGCTAGGTCAGGGTCGAGGTCATCCCTGACCTAGGTCAGGGTCTAGGTTGTTCTTGACCCTAGTAGGTTGTCTTTGACCCTTATAGTCAGAAACTCCAGATTCTCAAAGAAAACTATTAGAAAAAGGCTGGAAATAAGGAGGAGAGATGTAGAACTAGGGAGCAACAACTAGATACATGCAAAGACCTGATAAAGGTGGTTAACATGACCCCAGACCACTTACTTGGATGGCTAAATGCTCTTAACATGGAAGTGCTTCCATTTTAAGAGGATACAATAACATATTTCTTCATAGGAAAGGGAATGCAAGATAAATTCATCTACTACACCTTTTTCATGCTATTGTTTCACCTATCACTGTATGGGCATAAATCTAGTGAATGTAGACAAAAGATCAGACCTGATACAAGACCTACAAGAAGAGGCTATCCTATATGTTTCAAATGTAATAACTTAGGTCACATTGAAAGGAATTTTAGGTTGAGGACTAATCAGACAAATAAAAGGTATGTGAATTAGAATGGTACTTGTTATAAATGCAAAAATGTTGGTGATATAGCTAGAAACTGTAGAATGAATGGTTCAATTGAAAATATCAATGAAATAAATGGTAATGAAGTAAATACAAGGAATGAAAATAGAAACAAAACATGTTCTAATTGAAATATGATAGGACATATTTCTTTGTATTGTAGATCTAAAAAAGCATGACATAAAAATAATGGACCGAATGACAAAGAAAAGTTGAGCATGCTAGTTAACGAAACTTGAAAGGAAATGAAGAAGACATGGACTAAGAAAGAATATATTTATGATTGTAGACATATCACACCATCTTCTGGTGTAGTCGATCCTTCATCATCTATGAATTAGGTTATAATACCTAAGGGGGATTTTTCATTAGAAAATTTTTTGTCACCTTGTGAATCAAAGAAGTCTAGACTACGATGAAATATTTAGTTGAAGATTGGTTCAAGAAGACTATGATTGAAATTACAATAGTTGTTATGATCATATTGATGATCACAGGAAGATTTATTGAACATTGGTTATATCATCTTTATGGAAGCTTAGGGTAGGGATGATATTTAAGGACAACTTTAGATCAAAGTTGAAAGATTAAAAAAGAATCTTGAGACTTCATTTGACACTTTTCTTTCTAGAGATCAAGTGAGAACCTAAGAAAAAGAAGATTCAACAATAATTTGAGCTATTGACCAGATTCATGTGCAAAACCTAGTGTGAAGTAAAAAGGTATTTATCTTAGTTAAATCTTGTTAAATTCATCAATTAAGTCATGGATGTTCTGCGGATAGTTAATGTTTTTGAGAAACCACAATATGAATTCAAATTACACTCATATAAGTCTATGGAAGATGATTCCAAAGGTGCACTTTTGCATGTGCCTCATGAATTTTTACGTGTAGAAGATGTATGTGCATACATTCATTGTAAGTTGGAGGTATTGGGAGATTTCAACATTTATGAACAATATAGATCACTGTGTGTTAATGGTTTGTTGAAAGATGAGTTTCGAAAAGTAAATCAGATTAACCTAGCATAGTTAAAAGACTTTGATGTATTTGAGGAACTGGAATGGATCAATATAGTGCTCAACCAAATTCATGATCAATTATTTTGGCTTGATGACAAGCCTATCAAGATTACAAAGGAACTTATTCATGAGGTAACTGGAATTAGTACTGTCGGTGAAGCACCTAATCTAAAATCTTCATAGAAAGACTTTGTGGAAAAGTTAACTCAATCTAAATGGGATAGAAGAGTAATGACTGTAAATGATACAACTGGATGTGAAATTGAGCACTGATGATTCTTGGCTAAAAGGTATACCATAGTAGTAGATTTAACTCTATCTCAACTACAATCATTCACATTGCTTACTGAATGTTCAAGGAGGACATGCAGTTTGACATTTGTGAGATTTTGAGGAAACAACTACTAGAGAATTTGGAAAAGATTAAAAGGATAAGTCACAGCTATTGAAGTATGGTTCTTTGATAGTTCACATGTTATTTTATCTAATGAATTACTTTCTTGGAGTTTCAAACATTACTTGGAAAAAGAACATCCTTGCATCACTTCAAATTTCTAATTTCTACCAAATGAAAAAGAAGGATGAAATAGATGGATTAATTAATGGTCACTTCAAGATGTTTCAAAAGAAAATACAGAAAATAGAAAGGATATTGAAGAGTCTTATTGAAAAGTATGTTGATTCAATATACTTCATGGTATAAATAGATCAATTTTGTATGGAAGTAGTGGAACCGAGAATAATGTGGATTCAATCGATGGGTTATGAGGTAATTCTTGAACTTGTTGAACAATATGTTGAAGAAATTCTAAAGATCTTGATATATCTGAAGGTTGAAAGGTTCAGAATGTACTTTAAGAAATATCATAAGGTTCAAAGTGAATTGATAGATAAAGATAGAATTAGAAAAGTGAAGAAAATTGTTGATAACATTGCATAAAATGAAGGAACTGGTAAGGAAAAAATGGTAGAGTTGAGGAGGAAAGAATATGAGAAAGATATCATCACCTCCTCCACCTATTTCCATGCTGAGAGCCACTAGGAGTTCAACAAGAGCATCATCTACACCTCCTATGAACAATAAAACTTCTTCACCGAAGGTTGAGAAAGAATAATCAGAACCTATAAGAATAAAGAAAAATAAAAAGAGTATAGGACCAGAGAAGAAGTGGGATAAAGTAGATAATGATGATTCATCTATAGAATCAAACCATTCCAAGAAGAAAGTAAGGACCGGAGGAGCCATAGAAGCTAAGGTGGTCATTGACCAACCTTTGAGTGTTGGTAATGATTAAGACCCTATAGAAAAAATTATGAACTATGTAATTAAGTTTGTTATTTTGGTACAAGTAAATAAATATCACAATATACTAAATGAGGAATAGAGAAAAAGGATAGAGGATGGAGTAGTTGTGCATTTAAATAAGTTAAGAAAAACCTTAGTTGAGATAAAAGATCATATACCAAATCATGTGTATGCTAAACTAGAGGCAATAAGACTAGTTGCATTAGATGAAGACAAGTTAATTAGAGAGACAACAATATCCAAAATGTTTCCAATAATTCATAATGATGCCATGAAAATATTACTTGAGGAAGAAAGAAAAGATTGTTGATAAAGAAAAGAATGAACATGTTAATGGATGGTAAAAATGAAGAGATTATTACTAAAACAGAGGATGTGGTAAGTAAAATGGTGATTGAGATGAGAGATGATGCACCTACGAAGAAATAGTCGAGGACAAAGATAAGAGAACACATATATGGATTTGATGAAGCATCCTCCTTTGTGGCTAAGGATACCAAAAAATTATTTTCTAGAGTTAAGGGGTCAGATGTTTATATTGATGATTTACCATTTACTCTTGATGACATAGATGCTTTGGAGATGGGCAACATGAAGGGAAGAAATTTGAGGATCCCTTGACCGATCCCTCTAATGTAATCACTAAGAATAAAATCAAGGAGATCATGTCAAGAAAAGGATTCATAAAAGAAAAACCCATTGAAGTTGAGGTTGAACCAAATAAGGAGACAAATGAACGTATTGATGTTGTTCATAATGTTGATGTTATGGATACAAAGGTCATCGAAGGAGATGAAGCAAGAGAAGATGACATACCTGTTGAGAAAGAAGCAGTTAGGTCAGAGGAAAGGATAAAGGATCATGAGAAGAAAGATGAAGTCCATGTAGGAGAAGAAAGATGGGAGAAAATGGAAGAAATAGATAAAATTATGACTGGAACTGGTCTATCTTTCGATAAGTCAAAACTATTGTTGGCAAGAGATTCACTTGAATCCCTTAAATTATTTGATTTACATGGTTTGATAGATTTGGATACAATAGGAGAGAAGGAACTAATGAAAGTTGCAATTTTTTTGCAAGCCAAAGCTCATCCCAAATCTATGAGCAAAAGGGAGAAGAGAAGAAGATTTCTATCTAGGTTAGTTCAAGTTCTTGGTAAAGTAATGCCAAATGTACAAGTAGATCAAGGTAATTTTGTACCTGACCATCTTGAAGATATTTTGAATAATTTTGACATGTTCAATTTGAGTCTTTGGAGAAGATTACAGAAGATAGAGTTAGTGCATGGGAACCCCTTCATCAAAATAATGAGGCTACATAACCTCCCTGATTGTAATAGTGGTTTTGATAGGCCAAGTTCATAGGGGGATCAAGAGATCCTATAAATGTAATGAAGTCCAAACTTGTGAGGCTTAGTGGCTTTGGATGTGCTATAAATCCTATGGTCAAATGGACATGGGTTGGGAAGGCTTGTGTTAGGAATGGTTGATTTGATGTTTTTATGTCAATAAAATGTCAAATCTACCTTGGTAGGTTCCTAGGATGATTAGGAAGTCAGTTTGCAAAAGTTGTCAACATAAAAGTTGTTGATTGCAACTTTTCAAAATATGGTTAACCAACGTTCATAACTTACAAAAATAAGTTTGAACTGAAGGTATTTGGTATACAACTATGTCAACAATTGAATTCAAGGTTGTTGAAGAGATTTTGTATGAACAAATTTGAAAATCAATACAGAAAACTATAAAATCCTATGAAAATATCTGGATTTTCATTGTGTATAGAGTTGTACAGACTCTAAAGGAAGAATGAACTTGATAGGGAGTTAGAGTATTGTGTTATCTTTCATTTGATTCCATTTATAGGTTTTTAAGTGGATTATTGAGGGAGAACTTCGGCCATAGTCACCTACAAGTCGTGATTTGGAAAAAAAAACCAGGGCTTTAACTTCTTCTCTTCATATCTCAAGATGTAACTGTGGGAAAAATATCAATCTTGGTTATATGAGAGGTTGGAGAGTTTAATTTAAGATGAACTTAGTCTTAGAGTGGGAGGTTGCATAATTTGGAAGTTATGAGTGAAACCCTAGCAACGCATCTGAATGTGACTGGCAGAGAAGCATAGACTAAATGCTTGCAAACCCCATAGCTTTTGATGGGTATTGTTTCAAGACCCAAGAATGAAGGATTAAAGTTATTTCATGTGCCCCAAGGTGTTCCAGGTGTTGTATTAGTGGATTCCAAGGTTTTAAGGGTACTTCCTTTATTAAGTGCTCCAATTAGCCCTTCCAAGTCAAGGAGAGTGTTTCTAAGTTGGAGGGGTTGTCCAAGGATTAAAATCTTGTTCTTTTGGAGAAATTGTTGTCCCAAAAAGTAATTTTTGAATATCCAATTACTTTTCTAGGTCATTTTGAATATTTTGAGGTAAAACTAGAAAAGGTGTTCAGAGAGGCTACTAGGAAACCAAGGCATTCTAGGCCATTGTGGTGTTGGGAGAGCTTGAAACCAAAGAGTTAATTTCGGTTGTGTTGTTTACTGTCAAGGAGGTTATTTTGACATGTTGGAGAGACCCTAAGACTTAAGGATTGGTTGAAACACCATTGAGCAAGGAAGATGGACCAAAAACACTTAGGGAATAGGGGTGAATCAACACAAAAAGATGTGTATAATAGAAAGCAACACTTAAGGGGTTATGGGGGGATTCAATGTGAAGATTTGGTGAGTTTGAAAGAAGGAACTTGAAGGTGTGGAGTCTTTGCCTTAGGTATCCGACAATAGAGGGATAGAAGACTTGATTTAGTCAAGTAATAACTTGAATTGGTTCAAGTTAGGAGGTTGGGAGATCTGCATCCAAAGTATAGAAGGAATTTTCTATGAAGATATTTCATCACTTGTGTTCACTAATTGTTCAAATAAAAAGGGGTATTGAGGAAGGAAGATGAATTCTTGTGTATTGATCCATTTTCTAAAGTTGAAGAAATTAATAATTTTATTGAGGATAGACAGAAAGCACTAGCTGATAGAGAAAAGGCCTTTGATTCATCAAAGGGATTTTGTTATGATTATATGGTTGAAGTGGTCAAGCTGAATGATAAGATTAGTACCTTGGAGGTTGAGAGAAGAAAATTTCTTGTCATTTCACTGACCTAAGAAACCTCACTGTTCCCAATTTGGATATCTTACAGAGGATTCTTGACGATGCAAAAATTATGAGCAGATCTCCACCCCCAACTGATCGTATTCATGTTGAGGAAACAACTTATGTGTTGTATGGGAAGATTCAGATCTTGGACAATATGATAAATACTTGGGACACATATCTTGTCGCTTTAAAGGATAGTTTTCTAGATGTTTTCAATCTTATGTGAGTATGCTTTCATCACTTGTATATATGTATATGCAGACAATATAAGATTTTGGTAATGAAATTTGTCCCTGCCTTTTCCATTGATATCAAAGGGGGAGAAGATTTGTGTGAAAAATGGAATACTTATCTTAGGGGTAGTTCTATTTTTTAAGGACTTTTGGGACTTGGCATTTTGGGATGGAGACTTAGCCATTTTTCAGTAAATGTTTCGATCAATGCAAAAGAGGGAGATTGCTGGCAAGAGTTACTTGGTAATATAGTCCATTTTATTGATGGAAACTACAATGTTCACTCTTGATCACTTGTCAGCTATTTTTTCTATCTAAATTTTTGGTTATAAAAACAACTATGGAGAACAGTTCTGGATACAAGTTCAAAGATTAAGACCGTATAGATAGAGGTCAAAGTATTAGATGTTGTGAAGCTAGAGATTGATAGTAGACATCATGTTATGTATAACCCTATTACCTTATGTGATCTAGTAGTATATTGGATCAATCAATGATCCTATTGGATCAATGATCTGATCGGTTAGATGGAAGATCTAGTTAGAGCCGATCTTTGACATAGTAACTTTTTATTGGTATAGGTTAGCTAAGAGTTTTGATCAACATTTTTTTCTCAAGGAAGTACACATTTCATATTTCTTTATTGGAGTCGACCTAGTTGATGTTTTAGGTTTATGATCGACAATATAAGATCATTTTTTTATGCAAAGAGTATGGATTTTTGTGCGATGATGTGTGAGCTATATTGATGTGAAAAGTTATAGTTTATGATAGTCTTGGAGATTCATTGCAATTGTATTGTATTATTGATGATACTAGCCAGTTCAGTTTTGGGACCATAAGTCCCTTCTATATTGTAATATCTATTTGATCGATGAACCCAACTAGGGGCCTGATCAATATTTTGTAATTGAGCTATAATATCTAAATTTTAAGCTTGAATGCATGTTTATTCCCCTCTTATGTAATTGTACATTTAACAGGGTACTTATTACTGCAATAGTGAGATATTTGTGGGTATCATCCCCATCAGGTTTTTTCCCTTAACTGGGTTTTCTTCGAAAATAAATCATGGTGTTGAGATTATGTGTATGTTTATTGTATTTTTTTTAATTTCATCTATGAGTGGATTTAATTTTTGGAATTGGTTCAAAAAATTTAAGAACATTGTTGCACCAATTCAACCCCCCCTCTCGATGCTTCGTAAGTCTAACAAGCCTAAGATACATTAATGGGTCCTAGGATGTCTTAAGGGGTTCTAGATGTCTTGAGGGATCCTAAGTTATCCTCGTACATGTGTTAATGTGTTCTTGGACATTAATGGGTTTTGGGATACATCAATGGGTCCTAAGGGGTCCTAGGATATATTAATGGCTCGTAGGAGTTGTAAGGGGTTATAAGAGGTCCTAAGTGTCTTAAGAGGTTCTAATGGGTCATAGGATACACTAATGGGTCCTACAATTTCTTAAGTGGTCCTAATGGGGCTTAAGATACATTAATGGGTTCTAGGATACCTTAAGGGGTCCTATATGTCACATGTATTAATGTGTCCAAGGGTACATTAATGGGTTTTCAGATACATTAATGGGTCCTAAGGTGTCTTAAGATACATTAATGATTTGTAGGAGTCTTAAGGGGTGTTAAAGGGTCTTAGGTGTCTTAATAGTTTCTAAGGGTTCCTAAGATACACTAATGGGTCCTAGGATGTCTTAAGTGGTCCTAAAGAAACCTAAGATATGTTAATGGGTCCTAAGATATCTTAAGGGGTCCTAGATGTCTTAAAGGATCATACATGTATTAATGTGCACTAGGATGTATTAATGGTTATTAAGGGGTTTTAGGATACATTAATAGTTCATAAGAGTCTTAATGGGTGCTAAGGGGTCCTAGGTGCCTTAAGAGGTCCTAAGGGGTCCTAGGATACACTAATGGTCCCTAGGATATCGTAAGGGACTCTAAGTGTCATAGTTGGTCCTAAGGTGTCCTAGGATGTCTTAAAAGGTAATAGGTGTCATAGGTGGTCCTAAGGGATCTTAGGATAGTTTAATGGGTCTTAAGATGTCTTATGGTGCCCTAAATGTCAAGAAATAGGGGGAGACATGCAGAGAGGGGGAAGCAACATGAGAGAAGAGAAAGGGGTGACATAGAAGATAGGAGGGGGAAAGGGATGATATATTGAGAGAGAGAGAGAGAGAGGGGTTTTAGCTTGGAAATTTCCACTACTCCTTTTTATTTTTAAAGCCTTGTTGTCAATTTCCAAGCGCCCCACTCACTCACTTACTACCCATAATTTTTTATATAGGGTTTTGATGAAGGAGCATCTCAGGTCCTTAGCAATCCCGTGTCACCAAAAACATGTTTGTCTTTTCCTGTGTTGCTCAGTTCCTACTTTGACCAAGTTGGCTCGGTGATGCTTGTCTGGCGTTCAGTTATGCTTTCTTACCGAGTTGTTTTTTTTAGTTTCCTATTGAGGCCAACTCTGGCAATTAGTTACAGTTTCAAATTTAATGTTGGTATCTATCATTGGGAAGCGTGGACCTAGATCTAGTCATTCCTTCCATTGATGGTGGATCTAAAGGCCGACTTATTCAGTAGCCTCTTGTATATAATGTAATCTTTGTTTGTATTTTTAGGATATCAAAAGATAGAAGCTAGGAGATAGAAGATTGTTTCAGATCCTCGCATGTTGGAGGACTTCTGTACTTGAATTGTAATATCTAGCCTAAACCGAGAAGGCCTTACAGCCCGACATGTATGAATCAATTGGAATAATTATATGAAAGCTATCTATATTCTCTCTCTCACTTATGTGTGTTGCTTCTGTGTGTGATCTCTATAAGGGGGATCTAGTTAGGGTGTGCCTTTGGCCTCTCTCTATATCCTCTCTTGCGTCAGGTGGTATCAGAGCAAGGTTAGATCTGGATCTAGGTTTGTGAATCTAGGTTTGAGGGCTCCTTCTTGTCAAACCATAGTTGATTTGTTGTGGGGTAGAAGATTGTGATTTGGCCTATAATTGTAGAGGGATTCAAGATGGTTTGTGAGAGGTGAGATGGGGATCTAGGATTGGAAGACATGTTGAGACAACTTGTTGCTAGATTAGAAGCTGTTGAAACATCCCAGAGAAGAGGAAGACATCTTGAAGATGTTAGTGATGATGAAATTAAGGAAGAAAAAGGTGGTGTAGAACCTACACCGGTGATGGATCAAGGTGAGGAAATATTGTTGAAGACTTTGACAAATATGAAATCTACACCACACTTTAATCCTCCTAAGTATAGTGGAAAATTTGATTTTGATGAATTGGTGGACTAGATCACCGAGATGGAGAAGTACTTTGAGTATGAAAATGTACCTGAGGAAAAGAAGGTGAAAATTGCAAGCACAAAGTTGAAAAGTCATGCATCCTTGTGGTGGGAACATCTGCAATTGGACAGAAAGAGGAAAGGCAAAGACAAAATCAAGGTATAGAATAAAATGGTGAATAAATTGAATGGAAAGTTCTTACCTTGTGATTATCAGATTAACCTAGTTAGGCGAATGCAAAGTTTGAGGCAGAAAGATAGCTCAGTAAAAGATTATACTAAGGAATTCTATAGATTGGATATCAGATCCAGACATGATGAGGATGATGTAGAAAGAATTGCTAGGTACCTGAATGAATTGAGAGTTTCCATCCAAGAAGAAATCAGTTTGGTTAAATTGCAGAACATTGAAGAAGCTTATCAATTTGCATTGAAAGATGAGGAGAAATTGAACAAGAGACATGAGAAAAGACAAAGAGGTACAGATGGTAGATTCTCTAAAGGAAGAGGTAGATCTTATGGTGAAAGCAGTAAATCTGAACCAGAAAAGACAAATCTGGATAAAGGCAAGATGGAGTGGAAATGTGAAAGTTCATCTAGAGGAAGAGGCAATAAATACTGAGGTGGTTTCTGAGGAACTTATTACAATTATGGAGAAGAAGGACATGGATCATTTGAGTGTACACATGCAAGTAAGAAGGTCATAGCAATAGAAATGCTTTGGTGCAAGAAGAGTCATCGAATGAACCTAAGAAAGAAAATAACTTGATGGTAAGGAGAGAACTTTGGAGTGAAAGTAATAAGGAAGATCCAGTTATGAAAAGTTTGTTCAAGACCAAATGTAGAGTTTCTGTTGAAGTTTGGAAGGAAATCATTGACAATGGTAGCTCAGAGAACTTGGCATTTGAGGAAATGGTTACAAAGTTGCAGTTGAAAAGGTTGGAACACTCGAAGCCCTATCAGATTTCATGGATCAAAGATGAGCATACACTCTTGGTAAGTGAACAATGTTATGTGAATTTGAAAATTGGAAAGTACTATGATAAGGTGTTATGTGGTATCATGCATGTGGATTGTTATCATATTTTGTTGGGTAGACCTTGGCAATATGATAGACATGATATATATGATGGGAGATTGCATAAATATACTATTTGGGATGATGGGAGAAGACAAATCTTGTTACCTTTGATTGAAGAACCTGTTAGTAATGTTATCACATCTATGAAAGTTTGCTTGATGGAAGGAAGAAAGTTTGTTAAGGATTTGAAGAAGAATGATGTATGTTTTTTTGTGATTCCTAACAAACCGAGTAAGAAAATAGAGGATAGTATACCTGAGGAGATTGATAAGTTACTCACTGAGTATAGTGAAATAATTTTTGATAATGTACCTGATGGTTTTCCACTAAAGATAAGCATTGATCATTGCATGGATCTAATCCATGGAGCTAGTTTATCGAATAAGGCACCACATTGGTTGACACCTACCAAGAATCAGTAATTGAACCAACAAATTCAAGAATTGTTGCAAAAAGGTTTGATCCAAGAAAGTTTGAGTCCTTGTGCAATACCTGCTATATTGGCACCTAAGAAGAATGGAGAATGGTGAATGTGTACTGATTCTAGAGTAATCAACAAGATAATAATGAAATATAGGTTTCCTATATCAAGAATGGATGATATAATGGATAGTTTGACCGGAGAAAAGTATTTTACCAAAATTGATTTGAAAAGTGGGTATCATCAAATCAGAATCAGAGAAGGTGATGAGTGGAAGACTACTTTTAAGACAAAAAAAGGTTTGTATGAGTGGCTGGTTATGCCTTTTGGTTTAAGTAATGCACCGAGTACTTTTATGAGGTTGATGAATGAAGTTTTGAAGAAATTCTTAGGTAAATTTGTGGTTGTATACCTTGATGATATTCCGATATTCAGTAAGACCAGAGAAGAACATTTTTTTCATGTTAAACAAGTATTGCAGAGGTTGAAAGAAGAAAATTTGTTGATAAATATGAAAAAGTTTTCATTCATGAAAGAGGAGATTGTGTATTTGGGATTTGTGATTTCAGCTAATGGTTTGAAGATGGATCCTGAAAAGGTTGAAGCTATTTTGAATTGGCATACACCTGAGAATGCTAGTGAGGTAAGATTACTTCATGGTTTGGCAAGTTCTTACTGAACGTTCATTAGGCACTACTACATTTGGGGCCAAATTTTGACAGAAGCTTTCGACGGGTAATTTTTTATTACGAATTTGGTATTTTTTTTGTAATAGGCCTCGATGGTGTGAGTATTCCGATGGGTGTTTAATTGACCATCAGAATTCTAACAGATTCAGGGTATAGATGGAAAAAAAGAGTGAAACAGCCTCATCATTTTTATTTCGATTAGATAGAGAAGGAGCGGGAGAAGGAGCAAAAATTGTGCGCAGGAGAAGGTATGTGATTTCTTCATCTTTTGAGACTCTGGCATCATATTCAAATGCATTACATTTTATTTGATCATGAATGCTCTTTGAAATAACCGCATTCTACTGGTGTCATGCCCTAGCCCATGCTTTAACTCTATTATTTGATGTTATTGGTGCTTGTGCTCAAGAATATCCATTTTTTTGAAATGTTGACTGTGGTTATCAAATGGACAGACCGTGAGCTTCTAGCTAGGTGCCATTTGTATATTTGATAGGTTAGGGCATCAAATGTATTGTATCATTGATAGTTGAGACTTTGTTAAAAGGAAATAGGACAAAGAACGATTTTGATTTAGTCTCTCTATTTTGATCCCTAAGTGGCTTACAACCCTAGAGAAGTATATGCATATTTACGGATGCAGTTGTAGGATACATAGCAGCCAATAATTCACAATAAATACATGAATCCAATTTGAATAGAAATTAATACAAAGAAATAGGGTCCTCCAATGGCATAATCATCCAGACCTTGACTGTCCCCTCAACCAGTGACCCTTCAAAACTAAGTTATCATGCAATCAGTGAGTGATCCTTCATTCTCTTGGTCTTTCCTGCATCCAAACATATTGGAAATACACAATACAATGATAAAAAGTCTTTCACAATCCCCCTTCCCTCAAGGAACACTATCAACCATCCCTTCCACATAGCATTTCACTGCTTTATGAGTGGATTGTGTAGGAACAGTTAACATTAAACAAGGAGAAAACTCCTCAACACATCTTGGAAACCATTGAATTCAATAATAAATGAAACCTAACACCAACACTATTCCTTCCATAGTTGCAAGACACATAGTAGTCGATAATTCACAAGAAATCCATGCATCAAATTTTTATAAGGATATCCTACTAATCAATAGAAATTTTCTTGAGATGACCAATGATTATGCATTTTGATGGTAGTGTGCTAGTTCAAAAGGATAATATAAATCTGAAACATTTTTTTATGATTTTCTCAAACTATAAATGTGGTTAAAGGGAAAATATTATGTGGAAAACCCACAAACCAAGCTAGAAAATGATTGTACATCAAATTATTCCTATATTCATTCAAGTATTGCTATGCTTCAGCTACCTGACCTTTGAGCTTCATCTAGAGGAATGTGTAGCTTTAAGATAGAGTTACTTCTTGGGCCTTACAATAGGGTGGAATATGATCAATATTTGTTTAGGTTGTATCTTTGCTAGTCCCATTGTTAGGTTCTTATAGTTCATGGTTTGAATCTATTATGGTTATGTAAGGGATTTGTAGATGCTTTTTCTAACATAATTATTGGACACTATGATTGGAACAACTAGTTGTTGGCTATTGTACACATGACTCATATCTTTCAATGGTTCTTTGTGTTCAAGAATTCATTGATCAATCTTTGAGATTTATTGTCCTAGCTTTAAAAGAGTGATAAAAGATATAGTGAGTGGTATCTTTTCCAAGTGTTTTATTGGTGCCATTATCTTCTAGGAGTAATTGCTAGAACCAAATTATGTTCTTTGCCTCTAGTAAATATTGCAGACACAATCATCTTCTTGGTGAAGGGTTGCTTCCATCCCCATGAGGCACTATTGCATGGTTTCCATTCCCTTGTAGTATAGTGAACCTAATTTAATACAAGTGTGCACTATTTTGGGATCCATAATTTATGGCCCCTACACTGTGGTTGTTAGCCTAAGACAGGCCTACCTTTGCATATAATAAGAGGCCAACATGAAACAAACATCTAGAGGTTAGGGGGTTGTTCCTTGTCCATAATTTATTATTTAAGTGCTAAGTGATGATGGGTATATCATGTAATTCATACCTAGTGTGTCTCTTTCTATCTCTCCACATTTCACATTAGGAGTATATGCTATAAAATACTAATGAAATCAACTATTGGTCAAATCTAATCAAAATTGCAATATAAAGATTAAAATAGATCTTGAAGAAATATGGGAACCATTTTTGACAGATATTGTACAAACGAAGAGAATACTCCGAAGAGGAAATGCTTCAATGTGGAACAATTGAAGGACAATATTTTACTTTTATATGCACATTTGCAATATTTTTGATATATTTTTGAGATAACAAAACCATAGAAAGAATAGCATATACAAGAAAGTAAAGAATAATGATCATACTTTGAGATATTATGGAAACTTAAAGGAAAGAATGCTTGGTGGAGTTATCATGCAATCAGTGAGTGATCCTTCATTCTCCTGGTCTGCCCTACATCCAAACATATTGGAAATACATAATACAATGATAACAAGTCTTTCAAAATCCCCCTTCCCTCAAGGAACACTATCAACCATCCCTTCCACATAGCATTTCACTATTGTATGAGTGGATTGTGCAGGAACAATTAACATTAAACAAGGAGAAAACTCCTCAACACATCTTGGAAACCATTGAATTCAATAAAAAATGAAACCTAACACCAACACTATTCCTTCCATTCACTTCTACCAAGAATAAAGTATTTAATCCATTCAACATTACATATAATCATTAGACATTTACATTTCTTGACTGTGTAGAGGAATAGTCACGACCAAAATGATCAAAACTACTTTCACCCTTGCACAAGCTATTCCAAACTTCAAGTAAAATGAGCAATATGCTATATCAAATTATTCATATTCATAGTAACCATTCTAAGGATCATTTTTTCAATGAACCCTCTGACTGTACCCCTGTGGCAGAGAAAGGAAACCTCAAAATAGAGAAAGGAAACTTAGTAAAACCAGTCCATGCCATTGTTTGTGAGGGAAACTTAGTCACGACATCAAGTATCATCTCATCATGGTCTATTCACCATGTTTCAACACCTCATTCACTCTGATCTATTCAACTTACACCATTCTTCTTCTCTGGGACTCAAAAGCTTGAAATAGTATTGTAGACACCGAAAAATCTTTCAGAAAATAAATTATTTTTGTTTTCTGAAAATCCTTGATGACATCATCATTTATTAATTAATTATTTATTTAATTAATTTATTTATTTTTATGCCATTAAATCCCTCTCTCTTAATTAAAAATCTTTAATTAAGGAGTCTAGCCTAAAAATGTCATTTGGACATTATCCCTAATTTATTAATTATTTAATTAATAAATTGACCAAAAACTTCAAAAAAAAAATAAATTAATTTATTTTTTATCCCAAACTTGGCCAATTTCCTTAAGACCACTAACCTCTTCCAAAATCTTCTAATCCCTTCTTAATTTCGATTAAAAGGCTAATCCCATCTTTTCTAACCCTAATCCCAAGGTTAAATATTTAATTAAGGTTAAATATTTAATTTTCATATTTATTGAAAATATTTTAATAAATATTCCTAAAACTTAAGCTTTTGGAATGAATAACTTTTATTCCATAAAACTAAGGAGAAATCTAGACTCTTCTAGAATCTTCTCAAATCCACCCTCTTCACCCATCCTAATCCTTTTTCTAATCCTAATCCTACCCTTAAACCTTTGTGCAATCCTAACCAAGCTTAAGACTTTCCTAAACCAAAGCAAAGTCTTTCCTTCCAAGTATCTCAACCACAAAGCATTTATTGCTTCCCCAAAGTCTTCAAAGCCTCTTAAAGCCCATTCATTGCTCTTACAAGCATTTATTTGGAGAGTTATGAGCTTGGAGCCCCCTTTGTTGACTCCTCTTTGCCCTTCCCTTCATCCACTCACCTTGTGACATGTGTCACCTCTTGATTGGCTGAGAACTAGCACAATCCATGTGCTTCCCTTTGAGTGAATCTTGGCCTCTCTTAAGGATTTCAATCCTGGCCATTCATTTCTCCTACCCCAAGCCTTTAGAAATCCTATAAATACCCTCACTTCCTAAGGCAAATCATCTTTCAACTCTCAAACTCAATAGCAAAGTTATAATGCCATTTTCATTCTAGCATAAGCATAAACTCATCATTTTTAGATCATTTTCAAGCTTAAATCACATCTAAATTAGCTTAATGGGATTAACATAGATTCATTTCTTGTTTAATCAATCTTAGTTCATCTTTTAGCTTTGCATATTTGTGTGTTCTTGAGGCCTTTGAGGAAAAATAGGTTCCTCATACCTATTTTGTGTCATTTTGGGTCTTCTTGATCCTCAAATCATCCTAATTTGCATGCTCCAAGTGCTTGAGTTTGCACACCCACATCCATTTATATCCAAGCATATCAAACGGTGCATGTGCGCATCCGTTTTAGGCTTAAACTGAGGTGGCTTTGATTTTAGTTTGTTTACCATTAAATTTGATTTGATAATATGCTATGATGTTTGTTTGTCTTTGGCCTTCAAAATAGGTTTAGGTGCACGCTCAAATCCTAGTCTACATTCTGGCACACCCGGTGGGAGCCTCACCACAATCATTTTGATGAAATTATACTTTATATGCTTGTAGTTTGCAGGAAACAAAAGAAATGTCGCCTTCATGAAAAGAAATGACGCCTACAGAAATTAAATGTCGCCTTCAAAAAAGGAAATGTCGCCTTCAACAAAAGAAATGTCGCCTACAAAGAATTCAGTCACGCCTTCATGCAATTAAATCACGCCTTTGAAGAAAGAAATGACGCCTATGAGCTCTATTTTCACGCCTGCATAACTGAGATTTTCCTATTGTCGATAACTTCTGTTACGTCCCAGAATTCTTCTTCTGTCGCCTGCATATAAAGAAATCACGCCTGTAACGAAAGAAATCACTCCTGTGGTTTTTTATCTGTCGCCTTTTGAGGTACAGAATGTCGCCTGTAAGAATTAAATGTCGCCTCTGAACTTTCTAGCGTCGCCTATAAGCTGGACAGTGTCGCTTTTTTTTTTTTTTTTTTGTCTTGAGGTTCTGGGGACTGGTTTTTATTTATTTCTCTTATTACAGCAAAGGTCAAAACAAAATCTTGAATGACATTAAGGAAATGAACTTAGGTCCTAGAGTGTCATTGTCAATTTGAAAATCAAACCAAATCTTGAATGCACTAAAGGAACAAACAACTCTATTCCCTCATCTGTTTCAAGATTTCAAAGCAAGCAAACAAATTCAATCTTGAGTGATCTAAGGGATAAAACAAAGCTTTTTCAAAGTTCTTAAATCAACTCGCTAATCAAATCTTGAATGCACAAAAGGAAAGAACTTGCAAACGTTCAATTCATTTACATTTTGAGGAAAGGAACAAATCAAAATCTAATCACAAGTGTCTTCATTTCAAAGTTCAAACATCACTTAATCAAATTTGGGAAAATGAACAAAATCTGCTTGATGTGCATGTAGGAGTTTTTCAATTCTTGCATAAACCTTGTTAGAGTAAGTAACGTGGAACATTTGAACTTGGACAAGTTCATCTGTTCTACTTTTAGCGAGGCCTGTCCAAGGAGAAGCGCTTCCTCCTCGGAGAACGACCTCAAACCGGTATCCCCCCTGGCCGGTATACAAATAAGTGAATACCAAAAGAATCACTTATATCTCCTAATCGTCGGGCGTTCGTGCCAAACACGTGTCTGGGGATGGTAAACATTCCTCTCCCCCAGCATAATTGGCAAGGCTCTTAAGTGAGTCACGGATGATCAGCAAAACTAGGTATGGAGACTCCACGGAACTATTAAAAACCTGATAAAATAGAGGCTACCCTATCTACATCCGAAAGTATCAAAATCCTTGTGCAAGGACTGATTCCAAGGGGTTTACCGGGTCGCCTCAAGATTACTCACCATTTGTATTCCCTTCTGGGGGATACCAAGCTGTGGGCAAGCGATTTTGATACTCACCTTCCTTAGGTAGATCTGTTTGAAGTGCTTGATAGTCGAAGACTCCGTGAAAACACTTGTTGAAACATACACTTTCAAAGCTTTATCAGAGTCAGTCATCCTGTTTGTATCCCGCAGGGTTGCTTTGTCCCTTGCGGAGATTGCTTTGACTTTAACTTTTGCCATTGGAAACCTTTGCCTCAAAATCAGAAGCCTCTTTTCCAAGTGATGCCCAGCAAGAACAAACATCCTAAAGAAAAGTTGCCCAAATCCCAAGCCTATCAAGAGCGAAAAGTTATTAAGAAGAACACCAAGACCTATCAATCCACTATCCAAGCAACCCAAGCAGAGGAGAAGTCCCAAACCAGACTTGAGAACATTGCCCATAACGCCCGCATCAAACAGTTCACCTTCCGTTTCCGAGTTAACCATCACTTTGTCAACCTTGAGCCAGAACATTAGCCATTTCCTTGTTCATGTCTTTTTCCATCTTTAGATCTTGAAATCTTGTCTCCAACAGCCTTGCATCTTAGTTTCATCCTAGTTTCACCCTTTGCATTAGCATCAAAACCTTAGTTGCATTTCAAAACATCATAAAGTGCATTTATCTTCCTACTAGCATTCTAGAATCAATCCTTGTCATTTTCATTATCCCTTTAGATAGAGCATTGTCCCTTCACCCTTCAATACCTTTTTCCCCCCATCAGCTTTCCATATCTTTCCAGCAGATCCACCATCTTTTGTTCCAAATCTAGAGTTCCACCAACACTTAGTGTTCTACCTTTTTGAGTTGTTCCTATCCCATATCCAAGATCAGAGACCATCATCTTCTTTTTTGGCACAACATGTTGTCATAAAGAAATCAAACCTTGTCCTTGCATAGCCATCATCTCGAGCAAGAGATTGGAGTGTATTGATAAGAAACTTGTTGACTGAAGATCATCAGTCTATCTTAGGTTGACCCCATCATATCTCTGATCCTCCATTTGGGAAAAATAGCAGCTCATCTGTTGACCACTCAGTAATCTTTCACCAACTTTCCACCAGCAACCTATCTTTCCTCCACCGTCTTGATCCATATCCGTTCCATCCAACTTCCATCATCGCCATCTTGATCCATCCTTGCATTGCATCCTAGAAAGTCATCATCTTTAGAAGTTCATCAACTTTGCATCCATCAACATCTTTTAGCCAAACATCTTGCATCCATTTAGCACTTGCATCTCCATGCCTGTTGAGACCAGATCTCGGAAAAGAAGAAGCATGAATCCTTATCCACCAACAACCTCATCTGATCCCAAACTTTTCACCAACGCCATCATGACCTACAATCCCCAGATCCAAGCCAGTAACCCATGTGAAGATCCAAACATCCCTTCATCCCCGTTGGCAATCCAAGCATTTGCAAATCCTCCAAAAAGCCCACCAGCGACCAATGACCTTGTACCGCAACATCAGCAAAGCACGTTTGCCCACTATCTGCCAAAAAGTACCTCCATCCCACCATCTCTCTATCCACGCATCCCCATCAAAACAATCCAAGTTCCAGCACAAGCATATTCTCTGTTTGTCCAATCATTTCCCGATCCTATCATGCAAAAACCCCAAGAGCTTTCCACCATTCCCCTTTTCTTTCAAGGAACCCTCGCTAGTCCCGCAACACAAGCTGCAGCACCATCCGCTCCATCTCATACCCCTTTTGCTTCATCATCTGCTATGGCTGCCCAAGCCCAAAACCAACACCTAAACCAAAGTCAGCTTCCACCTCTCACGCAATCTTTTACACCAAAAGCTTCGCCACCATCCGCAAGTCAAGCAACGCCTTTCACCATCAAAGAAGCACCGTCACCCTTCACCCCCCAAGCACCCGTACCTTCTTCTTTGGGGTTAGCACAATCGCTCCCCATTCCAACCTCATCTTTCTCTTGGGTGTTTCCTTCATTTTCCTCCTCACAAGCATCCGCTCAACCACAACCTCAACAAGCTCCTTTCTCGCAACCATCATTCATGTCCCAAGCTCCCGTTGCTCCTACCATTCCATCATCCGCTGCAGTGCACCCTAACACAAGCTCTCAGTGGGGCCTTACACAAGAAGAAATGAAGGCATGGGGGATCCCATCTCAATCCCCTACATCTATGGTTGCAAGTCAACAAACCGCCTTCGCCCAAGCAGCACAGCAGCAACTACCCCAACCACCACCGGCTTCAAGCTATTCGTCCCAAATCCCAAATACCTTCCAGCAAGTTCCACCACCTCAACAGCCAACTTTCCCCAGCTATCTTACCCCATCACCCTTTGCTTCTAGCTTCCCCACATCTGTTCCACCTCTAAGTAACGCAGGCATGCACCCAGCTTATATCAGCCAAACCCAAAGCCAACCTCAGCAACTACCACCATCATACCCGCAAGCAGCATCATTCCAACAGCCTCCCCCACAGCAACCACATGTCCCCTTTCAGCAAACACCCACCATTCCTCCACAACAGCAAGTCCCTTGCTATCAGCCCCAGCAACAAATCCCTATCATCCCTCAGCAACAACAAGTTCCCACCCATCAGTTACAACAGCAAGTTCCAAATGTCCAATATCAGCAAGCAGTCCCACAACAACCGCTAGTTCAACAACAGCAAGTAGCCCAACAACATCAAGCGGTTCCATATCATTTACCACAATATCCCCCTATGCCACACCAGCAATATCCCTAGCAACCATTGCCCCAAAATCAGTTCCAATCTATTTATCCACAGCAAGCACCATATCCAGTTCCACAGCTTCCATCACAAGCAGAAGTCCCAATTCCCTCGCCACTCAATGCTGAGTGGGAAGCAATGAAAAACGCTCTAAAGGAGCTACAAAGTGGAACAGAGAATAAAACATACAAGTTCGAAGAGGTGTGTTCATATCCCTTCGATCGGTCCATAGCAACTATCCCTTTCCCCAAGCATTTTGAGATGCCCAAGTTCGACAAGTATCGGGGGAAAGGAGATCCAGTAAACCATATCAAAGAGTTCTACATGGCGTGCCAAGAAGTGGCTTACAGTGATAACTATCTCCTGCGCCTGTTTCCCAAAAGCTTGGGAGGAACTACTGTTGAGTGGTTTTACAAAATACCACATGGGACAATAAAAACCTTTGCTAAACTCTCTGAGAAGTTCATCACACACTATGCCCATAATGTGGAAAATGAGTTGTCCTTGCTAGACCTATGCAACTCAAAGCAGAAAGACGGAGAAAGCCTTGCAGAATACTTGCAAAGATGGCAGAATCTTACAACCAGGTTATCATATCAGCCGCCAGAGAAGCATCTAACAAAGATCTTCATTGATAACTTGCATCCAAAGCTATCCCATCACATGCGAATGAACTGTCTCCAGACATACCAAGACATCAAGAGCAAAGGCATAGGCATCGAGAAAGCTCTCCTAGACGAAGGCACTATTCGTCACTTCAAGGATGATTCCAAGAACAAACCCAACAATGATAAATCCCGTTACTGGAATCGTAACAAGAATGTTGTTACAGATGGAGCCACTGACACTAAGAATATACAATTCATTGTGGCTAGTCCTACACCAGCTCAAACATACCAACCGCCACAAGCGCCCATCTATCAGCAACCACCAGCTCCCACATATCAAGCACCTATTTATCAGCAGCCTCCTCAAGCTCATCATCCACCTGTGCAACAGTATCAGCAGCAATACCAACAGCAACAGCCAGCACGTCAAGGCAATCCTGTTAACACAGTTAACGTTGCCCCAAGGCATAACAAGCCCAACAATCAGAACAATCCAAAGAGGACTTTAACGCCTTTGGGTGAGCCTCTGGATCAGATCTTTTATCGGCTAGCCAAAGCAAATATGATCACATATCCGCCCATCCCACAGAAGGACGACAACGCACCAAAGTCTGATTGGTATAAAGAAAATGAATACTGTGATTACCATCGTGTGAAGGGGCACACAACATTGAAGTGCATGCGGCTTAAGAACTACATCCAGGATCTCATTGATCGCAAGGAGATCCAGGTCGATGCACCAACTCAAGCTTCACCCAACGCCGGTTTGCAAATATATCAAAATGTGTTCCCTCAACACGATACCGGGAAGAATCAAGCCAACGCCAATCAGCCCCAAAATCGTGGCAAAGGCAAACAAGAAGATCACACAGTGGCCTACATCAACTATGACAAGTATGTCGGATGCATAACTCAAGTTAAGCCCATCCAAGATGAGCCCACCATCAATACCATCCACGTCAGAGGGCCGGATCGACAATGTGCTGCAACTACCCGCAGTGGTAGGATAACTGTTGCCAGTGCTCCTCCGAGATCAGTTGCTCCTCCAAGGCCAACATCTACTGCATCCACAACACAGTCTAACACCAGGCCAGCATCAAATGCACGTGCAACACAGCATAATGCACCAACTGCACAATATAATATCATAGAGCATCTTGGGAACATGCCAGCCCAAATATCTATCTTGGATTTGCTCTGCACATCACCCATCCATCAGGAGATCCTGGACAAAGCTCTAAAAGAAGGCCATGTCCCCACGGACATTAACACAACTCAGTTTGAAACTCTTGTGGGACACCTATCAGTAGCATGTGCCTTGTCCTTCAAAGAATCTGATATACCAGATGTCGCTCCTGACCATACTCTCCCTCTCCGCATTGCTGTCATGGTCAGAGATTTCGCCATCAAACGAGTTCTGGTGGATAATGGCTCAGCCCTCAACTTGTGCACATTAAAATTCATCAAGAAGATCGGGTTCACGGAGGCCGACATACAACATGAGCAAATCACTATCAAAGCATATGATAACTTGGAGCGTACCTCTGAAGGTACTATAACTTTGCCTATCCAGCTAGGCCTAGCAACGCAAGATACTCTCTGCCACGTTGTTGATCTTGACCTACCGTTCAATATCCTCCTCGGTCGTCCATAGATCCATTCCATTAAGGCCGTACCATCTACTTACCATCAATGCATCAAGTTTCCACATCAAGGCACTGAGGTTACCATCCATGCTGACCCTAACCCCTTCGCATACTGCCTTGCGATGGAAGCATCTTTCCCTCATTCTACTCATTGTCCTGGAACCGATATTGGTACTTCTATTGCTAGCTCATCCCGATCCCATCGCGATCCAGAGACCATCCTCTCTTCCACCTTATCATCCGTCAAGATCAACAACCAGGGTTGTGGCGAATACAGCCTCAGTGATGCATTTGCTGTAGGAGCTCTTCCACGTGATCCACATACTCAAGGGCGCCCAAGTTGTCAAAACAAGCCTGTTGAGGAACATTATAAGCTCAAGCAAATTGGAAACATGACTTTTGAGTCTCATGGTACCATCAACAGCAAAGAAATAGATCCAGATATTAACAAATGGTTATACAAAGATCCCCCATCACGTGACACACAACTTCTTGAGTACTTCAAAGAGAAATATCCAATCCCCTACAAAAATGTCACAGAACACTATAACTATCAAGGTGGTAGTCTAGGACCACAAGAGGATGGAAATTTGTTTCCTATCATACCATCCCAGAATCCAGAACAGCAAGGACTTGGCTTTAATATCCCTCGCCTAATTGAACAAGAGCCCAATACCACAACTGCGAGCACTAACATGACCAACGTGAACTTTTCGAATAGCCAGGATGACCTTGTGGAAATCGAAGACATCCCCGAAGAGAAAGACATCGATCCTACGACGATATCTTTGCCGACAACACCCTCCTGGAGACTTCTGTTCTCCAACAACTCTCCATTAACCTCATACATCTTCCCCTCACAAACCCCGACCTCATAGATTGGGACCAACCAAGCATCGCACACATCGATGAGTTCCAAAGCGCACAAGCACTCCTAGAATTCATGGGGGCATCAGGTCCAGCAAGAAATCAGGATCCAACATCAACCTCTGTCTATCAGCTTCACCCAAAAGGATATTTTGGGGAAGAGGCAAGCTTTAGTCGCAAAAATGAAATAGCAAGAGAACATCATGAGTCTTTATGTGAAAACCCCCTTGGGGCACATTCTGATTCCAAAATAGTAAAAATAAAGGGCGTATCTTCTAGTGAAAACCTGGCAATTCAGGCGCTAGAAGATGAAGCCTTGCCTCTTCCCCCTATCCAAGATTATAGACCAGAGCAGTCGTCGATCATTATAGAGGAGACCAAGCCAATCAACTTGGGAACAGAAGAATGTCCAAGGATCACCTACATTGCAGTCAACCTAATAGAAGGAGAAGAAATTGCTCTCAGTGCCTTGCTCAAGGAATCCATCATCAACTTTGCATGGTCATACGCCCACATGCCTGGGCTTGATCCAAACCTTATTGTTCATCATCTATCAGTAGATCCAAACGTCAAGCCAGTGAAGCAGAAGCTAAGGAAAATGCATCCAAAGGTAGCATTGCTCGTCAAAGTAGAGCTTGAGAAGCTCCTCCAAGCTAAGATCATCAGAGCAATAGATTATTCAGAGTGGATCTCTAACATGGTGCCAGTCACAAAGCCTTCTGGCGACATCAGAATCTGTACTGATTTTAGGGACTTGAACAAGGCATGTCCTAAGGATGACTTCCCATTGCCAAACATAGACATGCTTGTAGACCTCACAGCGGGTCACGAAATGCTATCACTCATGGATGGATTTTCAGGCTATAATCAGATTCATATAGCAGAAGCAGATCAACATAAAACAGCATTCACAACCCCATGGGGTACCTTCTGCTACAACATGATGCCATTTGGGCTAAAGAATGCAGGGGCCACATATCAGAGAGCAATGACAGCGATCTTCCATGACATGATCCACAAGATCCTTGAGGACTATGTGGACGATATCCTTGCAAAATCCAAAACAAGAGATGAGCACCTCGACATCCTAGAGAGTGTATTTGATCGTCTGAATCATTATGGCTTAAAGCTTAATCCTAAGAAATGTGTCTTTGGTGTTACACCTGGCAAGCTTCTAGGCTTCATCGTCTCTAGATGAGGCATAGAGATCGATCCTAAAAAGGTAAAAGCAATAATGGAGATGCCTCCACCAAAAAAATCTCAAACAGCTCAGAAGCCTACAGGGCAAGCTTCAATCAATTCGACGGTTCATCTCGCAACTAGCAGACAAGTGCCAACCCTTCTCACATCTCTTATGCAAAGACACCAACTTCAAGTGGGATCCCATATGTCAAAGAAGCTTTGATAAGATCAAGGAGTATCTAGCAAATGCTCTGATCCTTGTACCACCAGTTCCAGGATGCCCACTCATCCTTTACATCTCAACAACAGCTACAGCACTAGGGGCACTCCTAGCACAGCATGATGATGAAAACAAAGAACGAGCTATCTACTACATCAGTCGCACTCTTGTGGGCTATGAGCTTAACTATTCACCCATGGAGAAAGCATGCCTAGCAGTGGTCTTTGCCACTCAAAAACTTAGACATTACATGCTTAGCCACATAATCAAGCTCATATCAAAGGTGGACCCTCTTAAGTATCTGTTATCAAGGACAACCCTCACGGGCCGTATGGCAAAATGGGTCATGTTACTCAGCGAATTTGACATTCAGTATGTAGATCGCAAAGCAATCAAAGGGCAAGTCATTGCCGATCAACTAGCAGAAGCACCACTGGTGGATGCCTATCCACTAATCATGGAATTCCCCGATGAACATTTATGCATGATTGAAGAGCAGCCCATGTGGAAACTATACTTTGATGGTTCCAACACATCCCATAGCTCTGGGGCAGGAATCCTATTCGTCACACCTCAAGGTGACTATATTCCAAAATCATTCAAGTTGGGATTCCCCTGTACCAACAATATTGCAGAATATGAGGCACTCATCTTAGGTCTCAAAACAGCTATCCAATGGAACATCACAGAATTACAAGTATTTGGAGATTCACAGCTGATTATCAAACAAGTCCTAGATGAATATCAGACAAAGGACGACAAATTGCTACCCTACAAGCAACTGGTGGATAAACTAAAAGAGCATTTCCTACATCTACAATTCAATCAGATCCCAAGGCTTCAGAACAAAGCAGCAGATGCAATGGCAACCATCGGATCCTTATTGGAAATACCACGGGACGCATCACAGTATGAATTTCTAGTCGAGCAACTACATTCACCAGCTTATGAGAACGCCGATGCAGACATGGTGTGTGTCTTGGTTGGTCCTCAATCCCCATGGTACCACGACATCCATGCATATCTAAAAAATGGTATCATATCTCCCCATCTCACCAATAACCAACGCCAAAACCTTATTCATGGAGCTTCCCGCTACACTCTTGTAGCCAACACCCTATATCGTCGCGGGTATCACAATGTCCTATCTAGATGTTTAGACTCAAACAAGGCCGTCCTGGCCTTACAAGAAGTTCACGCTGGAATTTGCGGTGCCTACACGAGTGGCATGGTTCTAGCAAAGCAGCTGCTTAGAGTTGGATATTATTGGCCAACAATGGAACATGATGCGTGTGAATTTGTCAAGAAATGTCTCCCATGTCAACAACATGCCAATTTGATACATGCACCAGCACAGGATCTACAACCTATTGCACCACTGTGGCCTTTTTCATGTTGGGGCCTTGACCTCGTTGGCTTGATCACCCCCCTCTCTTCGGATGGACACAAGTATATCATAACAGCCACAGAGTACTTTACCAAATGGGTTGAAGCGATTCCGCTCACCCTAACTACTGGCATCCAAATATCCAAGTTCATCCTCTACCATATCATCTGCCGCTTCGGCATACCATCTACCATTTTCACATACCATCTACCATTTTCACAGACCATGGCACACCTTTTGAAAACCAGCATGTGGATGATCTATGTGCCAGACTCCACATCCATCACCGTTTCTCCAGTCCATATTTCCCTCAAGGAAATGGCCAAGCTGAGGCAACTAACAAAACTATCTTGAAAATCCTCAAGAAGGTTGTCAATGATTCTGGTCGTGACTGGCACCTCCAAATCAATCCCGTCCTTTGGGCCTACCACACTTCTTATCGCACTCCCACAGGCACCACCCCATACTCCCTTGTATATGGTGCCGAAGCTGTTCTACCGATCGAGGTCGAGCTTCCATCCTTGCGAGTCTCCATGAAGAACTATACAACTGATGAAGACTATCGTGTGGCCCGGCTCACACAGCTAGATCTGCTGGATGAAAAGAGACAGCAAGCTTACGATCACCTGGTGGCATACCAAAATCAACTCAAAAGGAGTTATAACAAAAAGGTCCATCCTAGACAATTCCAGGTCGGTGACATGGTCCTTAAAGAAAATCAGAAGGTCCTAGCAAATAGAGAAAAGAAAGCCAAGTTTGAGCCTACTTGGTTGGGCCCCTATGTTGTCACTGCATCCTTCGGCTCGGGAGCCTATCAGCTATCAACACCAGAAGGCAAGCCCTTGAATGATCCTATCAACATCATCCATCTGAAGAGGTTCTATGCCTGAACCTGATCCTGCATATATCAGAAAATCCAAAAACATTCAAAAAAGCAAAAAAGCAAAAAAGTAAAAAAAAGAAGAAAAGAGAAAGAGAAAATAATCGTCCAACGGTGAAAACTTGGCAATTCAAGCACCTTGGACAAGTATGTTGGTGAAAACCTGGCAAACAGGTGCCAACATAGTAAACTGAGCTATTTATCTATTCAGTTGTCCTTTCAGCTACCGTCCTCTTCCTCCATCCATAACAGATCTCCCAGCAGTTCCATCTCCCCTATCTTCCAAGCATTCAGCTTCCATCTTCCTCCAAACCATCTGCAATCCATATCCTATTCCAAAGCTTTGTACCATATCTTGTACCATATCCTTTCCCCTTTCCTGTATAGCGCAATCCTCCCTGTATTTATCCTTCTTGTCTCCGTCCTAGTGAGAGTCCCGCTGAGTGTGATCTTCCTATCCCCAATCCTGAGCTTCTGTACATTTCCCTTGTGCATATCGTTCCTCCTTGTTGTACATAACCTTTGTCCATCCTGCAGCATCATTTGATCAAATATCTTGTCCCATCCCCAGCCTCAGGAAAATTTGTAGTCCCACTCGGGCCTTGTGCTTCAGCAACATCAATTGTCGACTTATCCTTGCTCATCCTGATTATTCCTTGAACTTCAGCTTTTGCCAGCGGACAACTACACTTATTCTCTCATCAACCCATGGGTCCTTAAGGATATATCGTTCCTCCTGTCTGACCTAATCTTCCATCCTGGTCCTTGAGGATATATCGTTCCTCCTGTCCAACCAATCTTCCCACCATCAATCAAACCTAATCTCTCTCCTTGGCAAAGGATGTCTTTTTGGAGTTATCATTTTGATCTTAGATTTTTTGTCCTTTGGGTCTTGTTAATCTTTTTTGGCTTCTCATTATCCCACCAGGGTCACCACGATTCATTATATCACAGTGTGCTGCGTGTGCGGATAATCTGGGGCAAGGTCTTTTGATCTTTCGCTTCTGCCTGTGAGTCAGTTGTGTGTTTGTGGTTCCTTCAGCATCGGATCTGTCATGTCGCCTCTGCGCTTCATGTGTGATGTTGGGGCAACCCTGTGTGTTTGTTTAGCATCAGTCCTCTGCGACGTTATTGACAGGCCTCGTGATCCTAGTATCCTTGGCAGGTCTCTAACATAGCTATATTAAATCTAGGTTGTGCACTCCCATTTGCACTTGGAGCTATCTGGTCCCTTGCATTTATCATATAGATTAATCTTGCATCTTTGCATACAGCTGCATCTTGCATCTTGCATTTCCATCTCATCTTGCATATCATCCATATTTGTTCTTAGAAGTGAGGTTATTTATCTCCCCTTTCTTCCTAACCCCTCTTCCTTCCTCGTCCCACCGGGCACACTCTGTCCCAGGGCGTAATCCCTCTTTCTCCTTGTCCCACTGGGTGCATCTTCCATGATTTTGTCCCACCGGGGCATGTATCTCTCTTTCTCCTAGTCCACCCAGGCGTCATACCCTCTTCTTCTGATTCTAGCCTCGGCATCTTGTTTTCTTGTCTTTGACGTCATGCCACTTGCGGCATCGCATCAAAGAGGGGCAAAATGTAGACACCGAAAAATCCTTCAGAAAATAAATTATTTTTGTTTTCTGAAAATCCTTGATGACATCATCATTTATTAATTAATTATTTATTTAATTAATTTATTTATTTTTATGCCATTAAATCCCTCTCTCTTAATTAAAAATCTTTAATTAAGGAGTCTAGCCTAAAAATGTCATTTGGACATTATCCCTAATTTATTAATTATTTAATTAATAAATTGACCAAAAACTTCAAAAAAAAATAAATTTATTTATTTTTTATCCCAAACTTGGCCAATTTCCTTAAGACCACTAACCTCTTCCAAAATCTTCTAATCCCTTCTTAATTTCGATTAAAAGGCTAATCCCATCTTTTCTAACCCTAATCCCAAGGTTAAATATTTAATTAAGGTTAAATATTTAATTTTCATATTTATTGAAAATATTTTAATAAATATTCCTAAAACTTAAGCTTTTGGAATGAATAACTTTTATTCCATGAAACTAAGGAGAAATCTAGACTCTTCTAGAATCTTCTCAAATCCACCCTCTTCACCCATCCTAATCCTTTTTCTAATCTTAATCCTACCCTTAAACCTTTGTGCAATCCTAACCAAGCTTAAGACTTTCCTAAACCAAAGCAAAGTCTTTCCTTCCAAGTATCTCAACCACAAAGCATTTATTGCTTCCCCAAAGTCTTCAAAGCCTCTTAAAGCCCATTCATTGCTCTTACAAGCATTTATTTGGAGAGTTATGAGCTTGGAGCCCCCTTTGTTGACTCCTCTTTGCCCTTCCCTTCATCCACTCACCTTGTGACATGTGTCACCTCTTGATTGGCTGAGAACTAGCACAATCCATGTGCTTCCCTTTGAGTGAATCTTGGCCTCTCTTAAGGATTTCAATCCTGGCCATTCATTCCTCCTACCCCAAGCCTTTAGAAATCCTATAAATACCCTCACTTCCTAAGGCAAATCATCTTTCAACTCTCAAACTCAATAGCAAAGTTATAATGCCATTTTCATTCTAGCATAAGCATAAACTCATCATTTTTAGATCATTTTCAAGCTTAAATCACATCTAAATTAGCTTAATGGGATTAACATAGATTCATTTCTTGTTTAATCAATCTTAGTTCATCTTTTAGCTTTGCATATTTGTGTGTTCTTGAGGCCTTTGAGGAAAAATAGGTTCCTCATACCTATTTTGTGTCATTTTGGGTCTTCTTGATCCTCAAATCATCCTAATTTGCATGCTCCAAGTGCTTGAGTTTGCACACCCACATCCATTTATATCCAAGCATATCAAACGGTGCATGTGCGCATCCGTTTTAGGCTTAAACTGAGGTGGCTTTGATTTTAGTTTGTTTACCATTAAATTTGATTTGATAATATGCTATGACGTTTGTTTGTCTTTGGCCTTCAAAACAGGTTTAGGTGCACGCTCAAATCCTAGTCTACAAGTATATATGGTAAAAATTCATGAAATACTAAAGAAGACTTGCTATTTTTCAAACAAATCTTCATTGTCCCCCACAAAAAACTATGTAATAACTACTCTACGCTTAACTTGTTTAACAATGCACCATATTAGATAAAGTAGGTTCTATCACACATGGCACAAACTCTCTTCAAACTCACAATATGTTGCATATGTAGTACAAAACTCATGAGATTCTAAAGAAGGCCTCACTCTTAATGAGTTATAAACATGCCATTGTTTCAATTTTTCTTGCAAGCTATGATAATTTTTGTAAACATGCCATTGGTTTAGTTTAGTGTATTCATTTTTGTCAGACAAATCTTCATTCTCTTCTGATTGTCTTCTTTATATAGTAGCATGTATTAATTGGCTGACAAATAAAGAAGCATTTAGACAATCAGAAGATAATGAAGATAATTTTAAATGCATCTAACACAATTTTTTTTACAAAACTGAACCAATGGCATGTTTACAACAAAGAAATAGAGTGATAATAATATGCTGAAAATTGTATTATGTTTAATACACGCCAAAGGACCAGTCCCAACAATTCTTAAACATACTTTATCTGATAAGATGAATTCTTAAACAATTAAGGTTGGAGTAGACATAGTTATCACACAGTATTTTTGTGTGGTACAAGGAAGATTTGGCTGATTAAGAGTGAGGCCTTCTTTAGAATCTCATATAAATTTGGTTGATTAAGATGAGAAGAAAAACACAATTCATTAGTTAAATTTTTCAATTTCATGTATTTTTTCTGCTATTTATTAGGTGCATGAGTTGAAGGTTGAATGTAAGAGTCTTATAATGTTGTGTTACCTTTGGATCTTGAGTTTTTGATACTCCTATAATGATCTTTCTCAACAAGTATTTTATTCTATTATTGTTTTTTGAATAACATATTGGGCAAATAAAAAATTGTGTACTTCTACAGGACAGTGAACACAAAATTGAAGCATCAAACAAGACTTGATCAAGTTATAGGTGGAACGTGCACTCAAATAGTAAGTAATGTAGAATAACAAAATAAGTAATCTGTCGTGTCTACATTTTGTTATTTTCTAAGATTACATCCATGTTCTATATTCACAGAATGGTTCAAAATTAAAATTTACAATTCGATAAAAGTATTGATGGGTGTTGTTCCCTGCACCCTCAATCAACAACTTTCCTCCATTTTATTCTGATTTACAAACTACTATATTATTTGAATATCATTCTTTCTTGCCTTAATAGGAAAGAGTTTGAGGTGGAAGACTATAATAATAGAAGTGTTTCAATTTGGTATACTATACTACAGCATCATTTCATAACTAAGTTTTCAATTTCTATATATAATTATGTTATAGATAATCTAAGTGAAGAAGGATCATGTCAGACAATCCAAGTGAAGAAGGTAATGGGGATGCAATCAATAGATTGTGGTAGAACTTGAAAAGAAAAGGTGATGGAAAATGTTATTGTCCCTGCAATCTTTGTAAGGGCTTAAACACTAGAAGATTGCTAATCAAAATAGCTAAGAGACATTGTAGGGATAAGGAGGGTTTGATTATCATGAATTGGTAAGTTTTTCATTATATTTATTTAACAATTAATATATATATATATGAAATACACTTGATGATGAGATTATTATCATGGTTTATTTGTGTTCATCATTTTTATATAGGTCGACCTCCCTAGAGGAGTACGTGATATGGACCATGGAGGTGTGAATATTGAGAATATGGCTTTGGAAGTGGAGGATCATGAAGGTGTGAATATTGACACTGAAGATTATGATCCCATGGAAGATGATGATGATGCGCCAGATGATGGTACTAATACATTGATCCATGACACATTTGGTATTGGTGCAACTAATGATGATGATGATCAAGATGATGTTGATGTCATCCATGATATACCTCTACTTGAGAAGGCAGCCACGCCCCTTTACGAAGGCTCCCAAACAACTCTTCTTTCTATTGTATTGTTGTTGTTGAACTTGAAGGTTATGAATGGTTTATCCAACACAACAATGTCACGTATGCTAAGGTATGTCATATATGTCATTATAGTAATTAAATGGTGAAACATGTACCATAAATATTATTCATATTAACAACTTATATTTTTTTTCTATAGATTGATAGGTGATTTCTTGTTACCACCATCGAATATTCTCCCTCGCTCATACCGAGAATTATGTGCCACTATGAAAGATATTGGAATAGAGTATCAAACAATAGATGTTTGTCCCAATGATCATATTATTTATCATAAACAACATGAATTTGCAACAGAATTCTTTGAATGTCATACGAGTAGATATCAAACAGATCAAATAACAAAAAATGTGTCTCACAAGGTTTGTCGTTACATCCCCATTATACCACGTTTGCAAAGATTATTCAGGTGTAGTAGCTTGGCACAATTTATGGATTACCATGCACACAATAGGAGTCGAGATGACATTATTCAAATGCCTACGGATGGTTCTGTATTTATCTAAGAACCTCAAAATCTCAAAGTTTCAGTGGAAGTGGACGGTGTCAATCCATTTGGAGAGCTAAGATCTATTTACTCTGTTTGGCCTATTTTTGTCATCAACAATAACATTCTTCCATGGATGCCAATAAAGAGGGAGCACATTATGTTGGCAATGATTGTTCTAGGTATTTGATCATTTAATAGTTATCTGCATGTAATTATAAATCTTGAAGTAAAATGGTCACAATAATTATGTAATGTTGTTGTTCATTCAACTAGGTAAATATCAAGTTAAAGATATGAATGTATATATTGAGCCTGTTATCGATGAGTTGGTGGAGTTATGGAAAGGTGTCACTATGTATGACATCTCTAGACCAATAAGAGACAAACAATTTCAATTCCATGCAATGCTTGTATGGACAATAGATGATGCCCCAGGGCTAACACATTTTTCTAGTATGTTATGGTGAATTCAAGTTGCACATGATAATTCAAAAAATAAAAATTAACATATTTAATCCAATTGTATCATTACCTTGTAGGTCTTCAAACAAAAGAAAAAATTGCATGTCCACTTTGTGGTCCAAAGATGAAATCTCGTCATTCAAACATTTTAAGAAAGCAGGTGTTTGATGAGCATAGACACTTTCTCCACAAAAATCATAACTATCGAATTACTGAAAAATATCTTTTCAATGGAAAAGAAGAGACTACATCTAAGCCACAAAGAATGACACCTCACCTATGGAAGTTGGAATATAATAGAATTAATCGTCAAGGTACTACCATTCTACCTAACGGTTTATGTTTGGAATTTGTATATTTTTATTGTATTTTGTTTGCTGATTATGTGATTGATGATCGTGAATGTCGTCAAGGAAACACTACTGAGCACCTTCCAAAGGGACTAAAGAGTTATTCCAGACAATTTAGTAGGTTGCCTTACTATGAGGAGCTACAAATTGTGCATTTGTTTGATACTGTGCATATTGGAAAGAATGTAACAGAGACATTGTGGAAGATATTGGATGGAAGGCGTGACAAAGAAAAAATTATTAAAATTTGTAGCGCCATTCATGAATCCAATTATGCAATGAAAAATTTCATTGAATCAAATAGAAATGGAGAATAGATTAATACAAGTTCCCTTCCTTGGTTATTAACAGAACAACAAAGTGATGCCATAAAAGAAGTCATACGAAAAATTTGATTTTCCACAGGATTTGCTGCAAACATAAGCAGTACTATATCAAAGAAAAGTGAATTTGGGCCAGGGTTGAAAATGCATGATTGACATACCTTCATCAAGGTAAGTCATGTTCTTTTGTATTTACAATATATTTGTAAACTACATGTACTTTTCATTGTATTATATGAGAAAAGAATGACATGATTATTTTTATAATTGTTGCAGTACGTGCTACCCCTATCTCTCCCAGAGAACTTTGACAATAACATCAAACAGGTGATATATGATCTTGGAAAATACATGAGGTAAGCAATGATATATGTTCAATTTGTTGTATATATATATATTGTAAAGTCTCGTGTTTATATATTTTTGTGTCTTGAATGTCTTGTAGGTGGTTGTCATCTAAAAAAATCCATAGAGCAGATATAAAATACTGGAAGAGAAGAATTCTTCATCTAATGTGTGAAATGCAAAAGTGTCTACTTTCAACCTTTTTCAATGCACAAGAACACTACCTCATACAACAAGTTGAGGAGATTGAAATGTGTGGACCCGTACACACTCAGTCAATGTGGATGGTTGAGAGGCACTTGAAATTTTTTAAGTCTTTGGTTCGGCAAAGAGCATGTCCTGAGGGTTCTATGATGGAGGGATATATGGTATACCAAACTATGGTGTACGTTACTGAATATCTTCATAAATTTCGCATCAAAAAGTTGGATGACACAAAGAAAACTTGTGATTCTGGGATAAGTGCAGTCTTTCAGGTGACTAATATTTCATTTAGAAATGACTTACATCCTCGAGAGTCTGAAAATTGATACTATGGTATTTTGGATGATATACTTGAGTGTGACGACTTTAATTCCTTCAGATTAGTTCTCGTCATTGTTAGATGGTATAAGCTACGACTTAATCAAAATGATCCTGATAGAACTGTTATTGAACATGAAAATAGATTTTCAATGATTAATACAAGGTGGTTTGAGCCAATTGGGGATGAACCCTATGTTCTTCCAAGCCAATGTAAGCAGGTATTTTACTCTGAGGTTCCACATAAATTGGGTTGGTCATTTGTTGTTAGACATGATCCAAGAGGAAGGCTGATGAGGTATAATGCGATGGAAGAAGAAGATTGCAAACAACTAGAAGATGATGTAGATGATGATCATGAACAACAGTTAGTCGATGATGTTCCTGACGTAACTTTTCTTGAAGAAGAAGAAGAAGATGATGATGATGATGCTACTGATTCAATAATGATGATGATGATGATGATGATGATGATGATGATGTTGCTGATGATGATGATGATGATGATGATGATGATGATGATGATGATGATGATGTTGCTAATGATGATGATGATGATGATGATGATGATGATGATGATGTCAATGATGACGACGATGATGAAGATGACGACAATGACAGTGGTGGTGATGATGTCGATGTCAATGATGATCATGGCGATTAGTTGGATGAAGAAGAAGATGAATGAAATGTACAGTTACATGATCATTGCTTAATCTATTTAATATTGATTTCTTGATAGAAATGTGCAGTTATGCAATTAATGCTTAATCTAATTAATTTGTGATGTACTTACTATGGGATGCTTATGGTTTTTAATGTACTTACTATGCAGTTTTGAGTATATGTATCATGAATTTTTTAGCTAGAATTAGATAATTGAATTACATATGTAGGTACCTGGACTCCTTCACAAGCATCCCACACAGTCTCATGGATCAACAAGTATAAGTCAATACGTCGTAGAGAGATTAATATATTTCAAAATTTGAAAACTATCTCACATTACTTGTTATCTCTCTCATTTGATGGAGTGTAGGTAGCAGCAAATAGGTATTTGTCAGATGTGTCTTCCTCAAGCGAAGAAAGTGAGTCATTTAGTATGTCTGAATTAGGAAGATCAACTAGAGGTCAAAAGACTAGAAGGAAATTCAATAAATGTATGAAATTTTTACTTGCTCAAGGGGGGTCATGTTCTTATTATGATGAGAGAAAAGGCGACATTGAGGTTCCCTCTAAGTACCAAAATCTATAGAAACAATGGGTCCCCAAGGAACTTCCTCCAATAAATACTGATTTTAGTGTTAAAGGAAAGATACATCGTATTGCACCATTGTCAATACATGGTTTGGGTCTATTTTCCATGGATGGCATAAAGGTCTCTTACAACAAAGTTGTTGAATTGATGAAGTATGTTGGACCTTGTTACGATTACAAAAGTTGGATGCAAATTATTTAATATAAAAAAAGTATGTGTAGGTATGCACTCTCGGCAAATTATATTCAACAAAAAGACAATGAGAAAAGTAAAAGAGTGGCTATATACATTGACGGAAGGCCAAAAGCATCAAGGAATATTGTAGGTTTTATAAATAGTACGCAACCTCTGTCAACTATTAAGCAACCCAACTACATATTTGAGGCACGCGAGGGAAATCATGTATTTGTATGTGCGATAAAATCAATAAGTGCAAGGGACGAGTTGCTTATTGATTACAATTTGAATCACATAGATACAAACAATGTCACTATCATTAGGGTGCAGGTACATACTATGTACCATTAAATAATTGAATTTTTTTGCCAACCACATTTAGAGAGTCTCCTCACCATCCACCTCATCTCCATCATCATCTTCTAATGAAATTTATTAATGTAGTTCATTCCAATTATTGGTTAACTTCAAATAATAAAATAGGACCACAATATGGAGCAACCACGTAGAGTGGACAATGATGATCGTGCATCTATATTCCCTCTGACTCTTGAGTCACAAAAGAGGGCAACTAAATTGATGCACCTATCTCAAAATTACAGAGTAAGTATTAATGTAATTTTTAATTATAACAAAAGTTCAATAATACTTTTTATGTTATAGTAGTCTTTTATATCATTAAAAAATAAGCGGATGTGTTGCTTTTACAACTTTTTTTGCGTAATTTTGATCCTCATGACCATGATGAGGGTACTACAGCTGGTTCAGGTAGATCACATGTTGGACTATTTTTTTTTTACTCTCTAACAATATTGTCCATGCTAATCACTGGTTTTATTATGCTCTAACAATCTTATTCTTCAGCACGTGTCAATGATCATTTACTATCACCGCCTCATACTATGGCAGGCTCAGATGTACTGCATCCTGCAATGTCAGCAACACATAGCATGGCCACAGACGCCATGGCACCACCTACTCATACATAGATTTTATTTTCTCTATCATTATATATATGTTTATTTCCCTTGAAGTATTCTTTCTTAGGGCCATTTTGTAATGGATTCAATTTATGCAACATAGGATGCAACACTTGATGGTGATTTTCCTAGATGTACTAGTATTCCTAGTATGGGAACGGTGAAGGATTGCATATTGCTTGTGAGAGAAGAAGGAGTTCCCTTGAAAATAGAAAAACTTCCAGGTACTTTAAAGATTGGACCTTTCTTTTACTATACAATCATATGTTAATCACACCTTGCATTCAATATGAGAAGCTTACATCTATTGTATTCTTATTTTATACTATTATATTCTTCGACTAATGATCCCATCATTATTTTGTAGGGAATGATGTTTTTTATAGTAAACTTAATGACGAGTGTTTGCGGATATTCAGGCCCACCATCTGTACAGGGTGGAACATCATATCTGAACTAAAACCCCAATCCACTATTTTGATTTCATATCATTGCTAGGATAGTTATCATTACATCCATTTTTTAATCTAACACTTTTTTCTTTCTTAAAAGGTGGAAAACCCAAAATCAAAAGTTAAAGGATGATCTCATAGAGAGTATGACAAACTTTTTTGGACCTCGTGCATTTGAGAAGGGTAAGCTCCTTCAAAGAGCCAGGTTATGTTTGAGGTATATTAGGGACCAGTACAGGTGTACATTAACCAAAAACCCAAATTACCAGTGCCCCCCTTGCATTCCTGATAAAGAGTGGAAATCTCTTATTCTGGATGCGAATGAGAAAATTGAAATTTAAAAAGGAAATACACCACCAGAGAACAAAAGAAGGTATGTGATATTGTTAAGAATGTAATTATGTACTAAATACTCTTCATATTTATATGAACTAACATATTTCAATCTCTTCATAGATTGACTGACACATCAAAGGCAACAAAGGAAAGACTACAAAAGCACAAGCAACACAAGCTAGGCTCTGGTGGTTATTTGAAACTTGTTGCACGAGTTGTAAGTGTTAATATTGTCAGAATTGAATCAGGAAAAATACAATCTGTAGATGGCTTTTAACACTGAAAATAATTCTTTGATCTTTATAATATTTATTTATAATTTGAAATATTTTTTTGTTTTGATGAAACAATAAAATAAAATTTGATGATACCAAGCAAAAATGTAGGGCACGGAGTTCAATGTATGTCTCACATAAGAGGACAAGAGAATTGGCTTCCAACAAGGCTATATAGTTAAGGCACAAAGAATAAGAAGTGCACAAGGTTCTACTGATGGATCTGTTGCGGTAAGTAAGCTAAATAGATGATATTTCAAATTTAATTATTTACCAATTAGTTTATTTGATGTTAAGTTCCAACATAAAGTGAGTAAATTTATTTTAAGTAAGAAAACAATGATAACATGAATGCATATGAAATTGAAATGCACCCTGTCGATTATTTCCGTACACAACCTGTGCGTGTTGATGACAATGAGGATGTGCATCATAGTAATACAAGTAAACATCTTAAATTGATTGGTGTAGTAATACAAATTTAATTGCAATTGGTGTTTGGATTAATGTAACAATTTGTATTGCAGCTGTAGAGAGTGAAGAGGTCGTTGTTAATGAGCATGTTGAGGTTGAGGCTAAGGCCAGACCAACTGACCTCGATGCTGATGATGTGACTAGATAAGGTAAAGACCTATATGATTATGGCATGTAAAGTACTGAAATACTTTAAAATGTTTTTAATGTTTTTAATTATAATAAAATATTTTTAATTTAACCCTTTTATATGTTATTGCAGATGACCCCCTTTGCATCAACAGAGAACTAGGCATGAATTGAGATCTAATTAGAGGGTAGATGATCATGATGATGATATCGATACTCCTCTTAACGATTACTTCTTAAAAAATAGAAATCAAAAGAAAAAAAAAAGAAATGATTGTCATCTATGCACCTTAATTGATAATGACTAATTTTTATATGCCAATCAATTTAATTATGTGGTATTGAATGTTCATAAATTTTATAATGTGTTAATGAATGTTATCATGTGATAATTAATGAATGTCACATTTTATTAATGTGTGAATGAATGTTATCGTGTGATAATTAATGAATGTTATATTTTATTAATGGATGAAATAATGAATGAATGTTAGATGTTAATGGGGAATTTAGAGTGATGTTGGGGGGGGGGGGGGGGTGGGGCCAAATGAGCTTCCACCTTCGCGTGGTTGGCCCTGTTTAGTACAGAATATAAAACTATTCTCAAGACAAAGTGAAGCTCAATAAGTTTGTTCCTTATATAGGGTCTCAAGTGTAGCTTTTATCCCACTCTCAACATTGCAAGGCTTCAAGTGGTGTTCTGAGATTGGTTTCTCCATCTCCCACTGACATCTTGTCTTTCTCCTAAGAACTCTCACCGAGCTCTGATACATGGATGAGCTAAAGATGTCCCTTACAGGCTACACATATATAGTATGGTAGATCCAGGGAACAAATATACTACAACATAGAATGAGTCAACTTGAATCTATAGTCTCTTCATTCACAATGAAAATTCAAATTACAAGCCATATTTTAGATTTAATATTCATATTCATCTTCATCATGATCATAGCCATCACGGTCAGCATTTGGTTCAACTTCATTTGAACCACACTCCATGTCAGGTACCATTATAAGGCATGGAGTGTGGTCATACCCATGTTACCATAATAATAAGTTAGCCTATAAAATTATGAATAAAATACCTCATGTATCATATTTATAATACTGCAGATGCACCCGGGATTGACCCAGGCACCCAAGTTCCTACCAAAGGAACCCAAGTCAAACCCAGAGGAGAACAAAAGTAGAACTGAAACTTAGCCTCAAACAAAGAACCAGATAACTTGGTTTTTTTCTAATTCAAGTTTATTATGAATTCTTCTTCAATTCCAACCTGATTATTCCATATTTTGTTTTCCAATTTTCCTTCTTCATCACTCCAAATTATGTTATGTTGTTATTTCCTTTTACTAATTGTGCTATTTCAAGGATCACCACCCATGACTTGGTTAAGATGATGAATGTTGTCAATGCCTTTATTACCAAGGAATCACTGCCTGCCATTAATGAATATTAATGATCATTATTTCCTAAGGATAATCGTTGTTTGTGTATGTTGATCACCCAAGTCTTTGGCTATGATTTGCATGTTGTGAGGTTTGTTAGAAGTGGGGGTATGACATGCTGGTTGGATTATAACATATTGACACTTACACCATGAAGAAGACAAATGATTAAATAGAAAGAGAGGACCAACTGAACCATCTTGTGGTCAATCTAATCACATTGAGAAACAACGTCAAGACTCGATAATCAAAACAATCAAAATTTTCTTCAAGACCATGAATGATCAACAACATTCCATCAAAAAACAAAACACTAATCTATATTATCATTAAGCCATAAAATATGTCTTTAAAGTTTAGAAGCATCACAAAAACTTTCAAGAAACATAGTGCTATCCAAAATGAATACCCTCCAAATGATTATGATTATGTTGATGTTGATGTCTATAATTTATTTCACTAACTAATGCTTGCCTAGATTGAATTTTGAATTTCCAGGCTGGAGAACGATTTCAAAGTTTAGGGTCTGTTCGACATGATACTCTTAGTTACAACTCAAATGCAACTCAACATATTTTTGATGTTGGGCAACCCATTGCAAAAACTCATCCGCAGGTGAAATTTAATGCTGTGAATCTTGGCATTGTTAATGTTATTACTTTTCCTCACGTTTCATATTTGTGAAATTGTTTCTTGGCACTATCTTCTTTTTCAATTCCTATATTTGCAGCTTTTTAGATCATTAACTTCAACATTACATGTCTTTGTTCAAAGTTTATTCTAACACTATATTATATCTTATTCTTATTACAATGTTCTTTGTTGTGGGGCAGGAGGTCAATCTTCATTGTCTTCATTGTGGGGGACAGTGAAGATTTCTCTGACAAATAGAAAGTCTTCTTTAGTATCTTATAATAACATGATAAATGGATAAAGGTGTTATGGGTATTTAATCTGAAATTACTAACAGATTAAGCATATTATTAATATGCTTAATGTTTCATTTAAATGCATTTAACACAAAAAAACAAATTTACAAAACTGAACCAATGGCATGTTTACAACAAAGATGTGTTGAGGAGTTTGCTCCTTGTTTAATGTTAACTATTCCTGCACAATCCACTCATACAATAGTGAAATGCTATGTGGAAGGGATTTTTGATAGTGTTCCTTGAGGGAAGGGGGATTTCGAAAGACTTTTTATCATTGTATCGTGTATTTCCAATATGTTTGGTTGCAGGGCAGACTAGGAGAATGAAGGATCACTCACTAATTGCATGATAACCCAATTTTGAAGGGTCACTGGTTGAGGGGACAGTCAAGGTCCGGATGATTGGGCCATTAGAGGACCCTATTTCTTTGTATTAATTTCTATTCAAATTGGATGCATGGATTTCTTGTGAATCATCACCTACTATGTATCCTGCAACTGCATCCATAAATCTGCATATACTTCTCTAAGGTTGTAAGCCACTTAGAGAACAAATAGAAAAACTAAATCAAAATCATTCTTTGTCCAATTTCATTTTAACAAAGTCTCAACCATCAATGATACAATACATTTGATGCCCTAAGCTATCAATACAAATGACGCCTAGCTAGAAGCTCACAAGCTGTCCATTTGATAACCACAGTCAACATTTCAAAAAAATGGATATCCAAACATTTGAAAACCAATGGCATGTTTACAACAAAGGTCTAATAGAACTCCCAACAATTCTTAAACATACTTTATTTGATATGATGAATTCTTAAACAATTAAGGTTGGAGTAGACGTAGTTATCACACATTTTTTTGTGTGGTACAAGGAAGATTTGGCTAGTTCAAGTCTTCCTTCATGCTAGCAGTCTACAAAATTAGACCTTTATTAACAATTAATCATATCAGATAACTAGTATGTTTAAGAATTGTTGGGACTGGTCCTTTGGCGTGTATTAAATAGAATAGAATTTTCAGCATATTATTATCATTATATTTCTTTGTTGTAAACATGTCATCGGTTCAGTTTTGTAACTTCACTGTTCTATGAGTGGATTGTGCAGGAACAGTTAACATTAAACAAGGAGAAAAATCCTCAACACATCTTGGAAGCTATTGAATTCAATAATAAATGAAACCTAACACGAACACTATTCCTTCCATTCACTTCTATCAAGAATAAAGCATTTAATCCATTCAACATTACATATAATCATTAGACAGTTACATTTCCTGACTGTGTAGAGAAACAGTCACAACCAAAATGATCAAAACTAATTTCACCCTTGCACAAGCTATTCCAAACTTCAAGTAAAATGAGAAATATGCTATATCAAATCATTCATATTCATAGTAACCATTCAAATGATCATTTTTTCAATGAACCCTCTGACTGTACCCCTGCGGCAAAGAAAGGAAACCTCAAAATAGAGAAAGGAAACTTAGTAAAACCAGTCTATGTCATTGTTTGTGAGGGTACAGTCATGATAAGTGCCTCTCAAACCTCTCCAAACATGTAAGATTATCTTTAAATACTTTATTGATCTCTTCTAAACATTAACCAAATCAAACCTACATTTGAATCCACACACAATAACCCCAAAATGAAGGGTTTTGTATCCTTTTTAATGAATCTCAGTCACTGGTAATGCATGGACAGTCAAACCAATAGTCTCCAAGCATTCAATAAGTGATTGGATTGTATTTAATACACATCAAAGGACCATTTGTATGAAATTTTAAATCACATAGCATTTCACTATTGTATGAGTGGATTGTGTAGGAACAGTTAACATTAAACAAGGAGCAATCTCCTCAACACATCTTGGAAACCATTGAATTCAATAATAAATGAAACCTAACACCAACACTATTCCTTCCATTCACTTCTACCAAGAATAAAGCATTTAATCCATTCAACATTACATATAATCATTAGACAGCTACATTTCCTAACTGTGTACTAGAGGAACAGTCACGACCAAAATGATCCAAACATTTGAAAATAGTGAATCAATATCCTTGAGCACAAGCACCAATAACATCAAATAATGGAGATAAAGCACGGGCTAGGGCATGACACCAGTAGAATGCAGTCATTTCAGAGAGCATTCGTGATCAAATAAAATGCAATGCATTTGAAATTTGCGGTCGAATATGATGTCAGATGCTCGAAAGATGATGAAATCACATACCTTCTCTTGCGCTCAGCTTTCACTCCTCTATCCAATCGAAATAAAAATGATGAGGTCATTTCACTTTTTTTTTTCATAGCCAAATCTTCCTTGTACCACACGAAGAACATGCCATTGGTTCAGTTTTGTAAATTTGTTTTTTGTGTAATTAGTAATTGGCAGATTAAATGCAGATAACACCTTTATCAGTTTAATTAGCATGTTATTATCATATCAGATAAAGTATGTTTAAGAATTTTTGGGACTAGTCCTTTTGCATGTATTAAACATAATAAAATTTTTAGCATATTATTATCATTCTATTTCTTTGTTCTAAACATGCCATAGGTTCAGTTTTGTAGATTTGTTTTTTGTGTTAAATGCATTTTTCATGAGGAGGGGTCTCCTTCTGAGGAGACTAATGAAGATTGTGTACCTCAAAAACCAATTCATAAGGTACCAATCATGTTTCCTATTCGCTTATATTTTTGGATTGGTAAATCTCCTTATAAGTTTCATGTCCTTTCTTTTGATTACTATGGATGAGATATATATCTTACATTTAACATTGAACTTCTTTACATTTTAGAACATGTAGTGTGTTTTTTGAGGATTTTACAAAATCAACTTTTAACATAAACCGAAAACACCAAACTGATATCTTGCCCTTTCAACTTGACAAAATATTTGCATTTGACCAATAACTGCAAGCAACTGAATGACAAATCCACATAACTGTATCTTTGTAAAATACCTAGAACATCAAAAAGATGGCTAAGTGGTTGCCACCATGATTTTTATCTATTGAATATGGGGAAAAAAACACCAAAAAGAATCAAATAGAAAACATGATTGGTCATTTCAAAGAGCATTCATGATCAAATAAAATGCAATGACTTCTGTCGCACTCGATCAACTTTCACCTGCTCATTTTCTCCCACTCAATTTCTCTCACTCCTTTTCTCTACAATCGAAATAAAAATGATTTGGCCCTTTCAAAACAATGAATCAATATCCTTGAGCACAAGCACCAATAACATCAACTATTTTGATTTGTGGGTACCCTAATGTTGGCAAGAATTCTTATATTAATAAGATTACTCTGCAAGCTTGAAGAAGCGGTATATTTTGGCAAATGAAGAGTGGAAAGATGATGATATTCCTGAGATCATGGATGGACACAATGTTGCAGATAAAATGGGAAGACATCTTTCTAGCCTGGCCTTGGATCCTTCGACAATTGGGGTAGGATCCAAACCCAGGCTAAATAGATGTCTTCCATTTTGTTGTGGAATATAGGCTCTGCTGCTACAACAACTAGAGATTGCGATGTAGATATCACAATAGTTGAGAAGCATAAATGTAGGCATCATAGTCACAATTTTTTGGAGACACAACATAATTGAGTGGTATTCCTAGACGATGCAAAGCAACTATAGCTTTGCATTGTCTGGGAATACCACTCAATTATGTTGTGTCTCCAAAAAATTGTGACCATGATGCCTACATTTATGTTTCTCAGCTAATGTGTCACAAGACCCCTTATGACCCTTTACGGCCATTTACAATCCCTAAGAGTACATCTTGGAAGTCTTAAAATGTCGTAAAGGGTCATAAGAGGCTCCTAGGAGGGGCCAGATGAGCTTCCACCTTCACGTGGTTGGCCCTGTTAAGTAGAGAATGTTAAACTATTCTCGAAACAAAGAGAAGCTCAATAATTTAAGGTCTTAGTCCACAGAGATGCTGACAAAATGACGGTAATCAATTATGGCGAGTTTTTAGATTCTGAGAAGACGTATATGGAGTGGAGACTAGATTGAGTACCAGTGCAGAGATGATGATTCAATAACCTATGTCTATAAAACCTTCACAATTATCCCTTCTTTGGCCTCCACTCATTCCTCTTCTCAAAAATGGTTATCTAGAAACTTTGGATATTGTTTCTCATCCATGCACGAAATGTGCTAGTGATCATATAAAATTACTTTAGGCCTCCAGTATTGATGAGCTGCACAAGTGTAAAATATTTTTGCAAGACCAGGATCAATTATAGTGGATATTGTGCAGTGTACATAAATGCAAGGCAGTGATTATTCTCAACGATTGACAGGTATAAGTCTTCTAGGCCTTACCTAGTAGCTAGGACTAAAGATAACACAGCTCAAGAGACCATCATAGTTAGTCTCTTTCTTCAGTCTATATTATTGCCAAAATATTTTACCTTTCATTAGCTCATCAAATTTAGGGATTTGAAAGAATTTAATAGAATATTTTCATGTATAACGTACATTATTTAAGTTTGACGTTGAACGAATTTATATACTTCACGCACTTGTATACTACCAGGACGGCCATAAAGAAGCATCCCCTCCCATGGCTTGAGCAATGTAGGCCATTGGAGGAGATGCTTCTTTATCGTCGTCCTCATAGTCTACAAGTGCGCGAAGTAGATAAATTCATGCAATGTCAACTTAAATAATATACGTTGTCATGAAAATATTCTATTAAATTCTTTCAAATCCCTAGATTTCATGAGCTAATGAAAGGTAAAACATTCTGTCAATGATATAGACCAAAGAAAGAGACAACCTATGATGGTATCTTGAGCTTTCTTATTTTTAACGTGCATATCTGTCGCTTTTTTGATAATTTAGAGTTTATTCCGACAGTAGTGCTATACCACCCATCGCCTCTCCGATAGATCAAATGTCAGAATAGTTCCTTTTCGACAATTACTGCGACAGGAATGTTATATCTCTGATAGGCCTACCTGTCAGAAATATATTGCCGCGCCATCACTCTTCCAACCGTGGCAATGTCAAAGATATGTAGTTTTCGATAGAAATTAGCGATAGTAATGCTATAGCATTGACGGGTTTATCTATCATACGTTGGTTGTTGATTTGTCGCTATTCCAACAGTTATAATGTCCAAAAGTAATTATTTTCGACAAGTAATTCTGACAGCCATGCTATATTTCTGATAGGTCTTCATGTCGGAGTTCAGATAGATGGACCGTAGGAAATGTCATAACAAAGCTGGTATTCATGTGCAAGTTTCCAATGGAACGTGGTGTTGGAAAACCGACAGTGACCTCTTCTGTCGCAATTTGCAACACAAAAATGGCGATGGACACATATGTCAAAATATCGACAAATGGGCGTTGCAAATCTGACAAATGGCCATTGAATTTGACCTCAAATGTACTAGTGAGGAATTTTAGTTCAATTTGTAATGCTATGACTGAGACTATGAGAGGAGATAAAAGAGAATTCAAGTGGACACATATAGCTGATAAAAGTTTTGAGACTCTGAAGCAGAAGGTTGTTGAATTGCCTGTGATGGCATTGTTTGATTTCAATAAGGTATTTCAAGTAGAATGTGATGCAAGTGGAAGTGCAATAGTAGTTGTGTTGAGTCAAGAAGGTAAACATGTTGCTTTCTTTAGTGAAAAGTTGAATGATGCAAAAAGGAAATACTTTGTGTATGATCAAGAATTCTAAGCTATTATTCAAGCACTGAAGAAATGGAGACATTATTTGATACCGAGTGAATTTGTATTGTATACCGATCATAAAGATTTACAGTATTTGGGTAGTCAAAATAAGTTCAATCAGAGACATATGAAATGGGTTGAATATTTGCAGAGTTATACATTTGTGATAAAGCATAAGAGTGGAGTCACTAACCGAGTTGCAGATGCATTAAGTAGAAGGAGATCTTTGATGACTGATATGAATATTGAAGTTCTTGGTTTTGATGACATGAGAGATTCTTATGAATTTGATCCTCATTTTTCTAACCCATGGAGAAAGTGCAGAGCACCTATTCAAGATCAATCGAGTACTAAATGGGAAGAATATTTTATTCAAGGAGGTATGTTGTTTAAAGGTATTTAGTTGTGTATATCGAGAGGATCAATGAGAACTAATTTGATAAAGGAGAAACATAGTATTGGTTTGGCTGGACATTTTGGTGTTGATAAGACATTGAATTTTCTTAAGGAGAAATACTTTTGTCCATAGTTGTATAAGGATGTTCAGAAGTTTGTGAAAAGTTGTAAAATTTGTCAAGTTGCAAAAGAAGTAAGTCAGAATAGTGGATTGTATACACCGATTTATGTTCCTGAGAAACCTTGGATTGATATTGTGTGCTAAAATGTTGACACACTTCTACGAGTCATTAAATCCAAGATTGCTCAAGAATGAGGTCTCAAATGGCGACTCATAGCTCTCTATTCATGGAGTGCAAGGGTTTATAATGGAGGCCCTCATATTAGACCTAGTTTGTGCCCATGCAAGTACACCACAAAATAAGAGATTCAAAAAGGAAAAGCAAGAATGCTAGTCTCCATGATCATCAAGTATGCATGCAAATGAAAATGGAAGCTATTCTATATGATAACAATGCATGAAAGAAAACTAATTTATGAAAGAAAATGCTTATGCAAGATTATTCTATGAAAGGAAATATGAATCTAATCTAATATGCAAATACAAGATTAATCTAAATGGATTGCCATGGGGCATGAGAGAAGAAGACAAGAAAAGAGAAGTTGCAATGTCCAAGCTCAAGTGCTCAAGAATCTTCTCCAAAATCACTCTCCAAACCTGCATAACAATAACATAAATCTTGATCTCTAAAATCTCCATGCATAAATGAGAAGGAGAGGGCTCTTTATAAAAGATTTTAGAAATGAATGGATGATCAAGATTAAGAGGCAAAAAGAAATGAGCAATGGTGGAGATTAAATCTTAGTTGATCCATGTGCTCAAGATTCTCAAGAGGCAAAATCAATGGACATGGTTAAGAGGCAAAAAGATGTGTGGAAGTGATTAAGAGGTAAAAGGAGATTCCACTCATCTTGGAAAGTGTGCATTCAATGTGTAGAGAAAAAGTCTTTTTCTTTTTATTTTTATTTTATTATTTTTATTATTTTTAGCAAAGTGGTGTCCATTATTTAATTAAAAGATTTTTTATTTATTTAAAAGTGATTTGTTCTTTTAATTAAATGTGGCTTAGGATAAAGTGATTTTATTATTTAATTAAAAGATTTTTTTATTTAATTAAAAGGGAGCATGTTCTCTTAATTAAATAAAAATTCGAATAAAATGATCAAACCTTAGGAACTATTAAAATAATTGAATTAATTACAATTTGATCAAGGAAATTGATTTGAATTGAAAATATTACAAAGCATTGATTCAGGAAATTGATAAATTGATGAAAGGGGGCCCAAAGTCTAAGCGACCATTTTAGGGTGCATACAGATATCAATATGGATTTTGTTCTTGGCTTACCGAAGATAGTAAGAAGTAATGATTTTATATTTGTTGTTGTGGATAGATTTTCTAAAATGACACATTTTATACCTTGTAGAAAGACATCAGATGCAGTACATACAGCAAATATTTTCTTTAAGGAAATTGTCAGATTGCATGGATTACCGAGAAGTATTATCTCTGACCGAGACAGTAAATTTGTTGGATACTTTTGGAAGACCCTTTGGAGAAAGTTTGGCACCGAGTTGAGATATAGTTCTACATTTCACCCACAAACCGATGGACAGACAAAAGTTGTGAATAGAAGCTTGGGTAATCTTTTGATATGTTTACTTGGAGACATGCTGAGTAATTGGGACTTTGTGTTGGCACAAGCAGAGTTTGCATACAATAGTTCAGTGAATAGGATTATTGGAAAAATACCTTTTGAGAGTGTAAATGGCATACAACCATATCAGATTTGAGGGATATTGCTGATGAAGGAAAGAAAAGTGTTGAAGGAGTAAAGTTTGTTAAGTACATGAAGACATTGCATGAAGATGTGAAACATAAGTTGGAGAAAAGTAATCATAAATACAAAGACAAAGTTGATAGATCTAGACGACATAAGACTTTTGTAGTTGGTGATGAAGTAATAGTTCATTTAAAGAGAGGCAGATTTCCTGTTGAAACATATGGGAAGTTGAAAATGAAGAATTTTGGTCCGTGTAAGATTTTGAAGAGATTTGACAGTGGAAATTCTTATGAGATTGAGTTACCTAATGACATGGATATATCACCTATATTCAACATTGTTGATTTGTATGAGTACCATGAGTCGGATGAAGAAATGACAGTACCAAATGATTCTCCTAAGAAACAGATAGAATAAGTTGAGAATATTTTGGAACAAAGAATTAGCAGAAGTACAAGAGGAAAACAGTATATGGAATATTTGGTAAAGTGGAAGAATAGACCAATTGAAGACAGTTCATGGATTTCACAATCTGAGTTGGATTCAGCTCGGATTGTACTTGCTCCATGATTCGGAGGATCATTTCAATAACCCCAGGTGTCTCATGTAGGAGCATCTTGGGTCCTTGGCAATCCTGTGTCACCAAAAACATGTTTGTGTTTTCCTGTGTTGCTCAGTTCTTGCTTTGACCAAGTTAGCTCGGTAGTTGCTCATTTTCCTTTGTTAACCAGGGTTGGTCAGTTATCTCTCTAGCGCTCGATGATGCTTGTTTGGCACTCGGTTATCCTTTCTTAATGAGTTGTTTATTTTAGTTTCTTGTTGAGGCCGACTCTTGCAATTCATTATGGTCACAAATTTAATGCTGGTATCTATCATTGGGAAGCATGTGGACCTAGATCTAGTCATTCCTTCCGTTGATGGTGGAGCTGAAGGCCGACTTGTTCGGTAGCCTCTTGTATATAGTGTAATCTTTGTTTGTAGTTTTAGGACATCAAAAGATAGAAGATTGTTTCAAGTCCTCGCATGTTGGAGGACTTATGTACTTGAATTGTAATATCTGGCCTAAACTGGGAAGGCCTTACAACCCGACATGTATGAATCAATTGGAATAAATATATGAAAGTTATCTACATTCTCTCTCTCACTTGTGTGTTGTTACTTCCACGTGTGATCTCTGCAAGGGGGATCTAGTTAGGGTGTGCCTTTGGTCCCTCTATGCATCCTCTCTTGAGTCAGGTTTCCATTTCATGCGGAAGAAAAAGAAAAAATGTGGAAGGAACAACATGTGGGTGCATTATTATTGTGTATGCAGATTTGAAGGTATATCAAATGTTACATTTATTTGTTCAAGGGAAGGAAAAAAATAAAATAATGATTCCAATGACCATTGCAGGCACACGTGAGCTCAATCGAAAGTTACATTGTACATAGTCTATTAAAAAATATTAATAAAAAATTATAAGCATACATGATTTTTGGATGGAATAAAGCATGAACATGTATGCCTTATGTTGATGCCTAAAGTGGGCGAAGATGCAAAAGGTGTACCTAAAAATACTTTTTAATATTGGAGAAAAATACTTAACAAATATAAATTGAAGAGTAGGTATCACCAAATATGAATAAGAGAGGGAGATGAATGGAAGAAAAATTCCAAGACAAAGGAAGGATTGTATGATTGGATGGTAATATCATTTGAATCAACCAGTGCACCAAGCCTTTCCATGAGGCTCATGAATGGACTAAAGGAATTTCTAGGTAAATGTTTCATTGCCTATCAAGATGATATTTTAATTTATCTAGGGAAATATTCAAGGATGGTTTGATACATGTTTGTAGATTTTTTGAGAGGTTGAGAGAAGAGAAATTATTGATAAATATGAATAAATGCAACTTTGTGAAGAGGAGAGTGTATTTGGGATTTTCAATCTCAATTGAGGGTCTTAAGAAAATAAAATAGACATACATACATCTTCCCTCTCTTGAACCTCTGGCATATCAAGTTCATTCATCAATTCTATAAACCCCATTTTTCACTTGATATAGAAGAGACAAAAAAATATTATATCAATCTGCATGTACATGTTTAATCACAATACATAATTTGAACAAATAAATTCTAGATCGTGCTTGAATAAATAATTTATTCTTTTTAAATATTTGTGTCAAGGATGTCATTTGCCCATGAGATGTCCTAGACACAGCTGGAGTACCCTAAGAGAAACAAAATTAACATAGGATATATAAATATATAATATTAAATATAAGTTAACAAATCTAAATTTAAATGACTCTTATTCAATAAAAATTATAAATAAGAGGTGTGAAAAATAGGATACCGCATAGCTTTCTAGGCCAAAATCAATGGTCAAAAGTGTGACATCGTGGATCTAGGAAATCTAATCCCTTGATAACATATGTCAAACACCAAATAAATATACATTAGAGAGTTAGTATACATTATCAACAATTATTTTGAATTCAAGGTATTATTCTATCTTAAAATATTGTAAAAATTTTTACCTCTGACGTCGAAGCTACATGTGCACCAAAAGTGGAAGGAATATGCAATGGTGTACTACCACCAGTTGTTGCATCCTAAAATGAATATTGTTCATGTATCAATTTAAATTGATCTATAAATAAAAATTTATTTACATTTATAAGTTTTAAGCGATTAATAAATAAAATATTATAAATAGAAATCAACACACTTGTATCTGCTCTCCACTACAAAACATCATATTCATCAACTCATCTATGAGAACCACATACTTTGTAGTGCCAACTTGACATATAACCCTACAGAGTATACAAAAATGGGATGTGGAATCATTTGCATAGGCATCGGTATCTGTCCCAGAACATATATTTTGACAGCTAGGACAGTAATGATAGATGGGCTCACTAGAGTCGAGTGGTACATTTGTTGCATCATCATGTAGTCCAAGAGGCTCTACTAACTATGTGCCAAGTTAAATGGTGACATCAGATAATGAGGTACCCGTTTGAAGAGTCTGTACCTTCATAGACTCCTTCGAGGTTATTGGGACTATGGCGCGAACCCTAGCTTTAGCAACTAGAGGTATGTGATTTTGGGGGTCTAGTACCATCCAAGCCTCTAGTCTATCCTGGGAAGAGCCTCTACCTTGGAACTCCCTCGTGTCAAAATAGTTCAATCTCTCACCGAAGATAAACTCGCAATATAGTTTCGTCAACAATATAATGGAACCTCATAATTGTTACAAGGTGGTTCGTCAAAGACTATATACCACCTATCCCAAAAAAAACATTTTTTATCCCAAGATAATTACACCAATGTATAGGAAAGCTCTTTGAATCAAGATGTAAGGTGGGTCTTGTTGGTTTTAGGGTCAATGAAAAGATCACATGTATCTACTTTTCTTATCAAATTTTTTTCACCCCATCATAAGACAACCCAGTAACATAAAAGGCATGACATCTATCCTTGTATGTACCCCATTTTGCAACTTGCCTAGAAACTTTCATGGTACTATTGGTCATTGGTTCTAAGGCTGTAGAAATGGATGAATTATGTTCATGCTTAGAGGTCTTCAATCTACTCACTAATTGAGAAATTTGGGTTGTATTTTATGATAATTGATTTAATAGATTCTCCTTTGTGGTTTGTATAGGGTCTATTGGAGGAGATGGAGGATCTCTATTTTAGGTTCTTGTTGTTGTTGTATGTTTTGTTGGGGGGCATTGTTTTGATAATCTGCCATGAATATATTGGAAAAATAACAAAATCAATCAAAAAATTTGATATTACAATTAAATTTCAAATAAAAACAAAAAATGCATTATTTGAGGTATACTAACCTATGTGACATGGTGGAAATTTGTTATAGTTTGCGAAATACAATTGGGTTTTTGTTTTGAACCATCACTGTTTATTTTCACCTCGTGATCAAGGATTAAAATGACCCAATCAGTCATAATAAAACACTTTTATATATTAAAAATGTGATTGGCATTTAATATTAAAAACCCCAATTACAATTTTTAATAGATAAAAGCACATATGCATTCTTTGTTCCAGGCTTAGAAATTTTCAAACCTAAGCGCAATTGGGTTATTTGAATTTAAAGTTACTCGATCGCGTTAGGGGTGTTTTGGGGTGGATGGTCACCTTTTTGCACACCATCTTGGTGCACTTACCCTACTTACTAATCGAGAGATTTTGTGGTAATCGCTTCAATTTTAATGTTGTTATAAAATGGATCATTTGAGTTTGGAAGTATATAGGATTGAATGGTCTTAATCTTCAAACTTTGTCTCCTAGTTTCAACCCTTCGAAGGAAATATTCTTGTTTCTTGTTTTGGTTCATTTACCTAGGTTGTCGTTGGAATTCTAGAGTGAAAATATTTTCATAATTATTGCCAATTCTTTTGGGAAATATAATGCTACTAATAATATCACAAATTTAGGGGTGCTTATTATTTTCTACATTAGAAAAACACAGATCTCCCTTCCCAATTTACTTTGTCCTCTAAATTTCATGATTGGATACAACAGATTCAATATTTAAATATTTGGTTATTTGTCATTTTTGCAATATAGTGGGTCATGCCCATAATTCTCACTTGAAAAATAAGAAACAAAACTTTGCCTTAAAAGAAGGATCAAATGTCAAGTTATAAGGATAAGTCTATTCCTACCTATGAGAAGGTTCAACAAATGACATTAATAAACAAAAATCCTCTATGGATTGTTTGAGGATAAATAATGCATTAGAGCTAATAAAAGGATGCATGAGTGCTTTTGTGTCTCCTCTTTAGAAACTCAAATTTAAAGAGAAGGATCCTACTCTTGTGATAAAGGAAACATCTTTGGATCATTTTTTAAACCACCTTGATTTCAAGCTAGTTTTTGTTAGCTTTAGTGTTATTGTGTCTCTTGCTTTTTTTTCATTTTTTACTTAGGGTGAAGACTTCATTTTTTGAAGCTTATAAGAAGTGGAGACCAAGTAATCACCACCAATCAACCATTATTTTAGTACAAGAGTCAACTCCGTTATGAAATCATCACACTAATATAAAAATTAAGATATATTAAACTATATATTAACATACAATAAAACTACTTCAGAACTAATATGAAATTAATTTTAAATATAATATGAAAAATCTGAATTGTAAAAGCAATTTTTAGACAAATTTAACTTATGTTATCTAACTACTTGAAACGGTAAACTTTAAATTTATACAAGACAAAAGTGTAAGACTTCTATAAAGGTTAAATAATCATGGTACATGTTAGTGCTCTCTTACAAGTTACAGGTGCATTTAACATATATGAGAGTTTGTTTTTTTGAACGGATAAAGCCTAGACGGTTTTCACCAAATATGTATAGAACAACAACAATTTCAATAATTAGAAAAATAAAAGAACATTTCTTAACTGTTTTTAAAAATATATTAATTAAAGGACTTTTAAATGTTTGGCTAATTGATACAAATATCATGACTTAAGAAACGACTTGCAAATCTTCTCCCAAATTTCTCTGTCAGGTTTGCTATTTGCTAGAGATGCCTTGGCCTCTTCACTCAATTTAGCCTGAAAAGTCCCAATCCAAAAAGAAGTTAGAAATTTGATCAATAAATAGTTCTTGCTTGATAAAATACTATTTTATTCAATCTTCGTGGAAGTTCTAAAGATATTAAATATGTAACTTACTTGTATACAACTTTTTTCCAAGAGATTGTCAATGAAATTCAGTAAAATGTCACTCGTATACTCTGGATGGCCTTGAACACCAAGAATGTGATTACCAAGGGAAAACATCTCAATGCTTGTTTTATCTGATGAAGCAAGAATTTCTGCACCCAGAGGAACTTTATACACCTATTTGAAACATTACCAAATGGAAAATCAGTATAAAATAATAGGACTATAATATTACTTTGAAACTTTTTGAATTAGGTTATGTGACTATACTTTATCAATGTTATTGATCACATTTATGATCCAATTTTCTTCTCTCATCTTAAAAATAGAGTAAGTGTGATCTAAAACACTGATGAAAAAAGCTTACATAATCTAACCTAAGGAAAATTCAAACTAACATTAGAGACCAAAAAATATATTTTCTTTAATTTAATATAACATTTTTTGGCAATATATGACTCTTAGATCTTTTAAAGATTTAATTAAATTTGTGATGCAAATCTCAACCATTAGAATGTTTGAAGTAGAATAGATGTTAACAAGTCTTTTTCTTTTACCTGATCTTGATGACATTCAAGGATGCTAATTATAGAAGGGATCTCCAAACCAAAATGCTTGGTGGACAACCTTTTAGAAACTATTATTTTTCTCAAGCCAATATCCCATCCAGTCAATGCTCTTCCAATTTTTCCTCCTAAAGCTCGACATAAGACCTGTTTGAGAGAGAAAAAGAAACCTACCAATAATTAAATATCAATGAGGAAGCATATTATATAAGTTAAGGTCTACATGGCCTAGTGACACTTTTTTATGTGTAGAGATAATGCCCAAAAACGGGGGCTACATAAAAATAGAAAAAAAAAGCTACAAATATGTTTTTAATTGATTGAAACTTCATATAGATATCTAATACACATTTCAACATACACTCTGATACACAATTTCTCACGTACATCTTCTTTCATATGGGTGTTGAGTAAAGTTCTCAGCATGACATACATTACTAGATGGTCCATTAATAGTTGGTACATTTTCCATGACTTTAATCTATTTATAACATTAAATGATTTATTAGTGGAATATTTAATGATAATTTTATATCTCATCAATAACAAAAAGTTATAAATATTATATCTTTATTGAAAAAATGTGTTTTTATATAATTAGATTGTTAATATTTAAAAACAATCATGTACATTATTTTAACACTAGACTCTTAGTGTGTTCTTTGAGCCATGCATTGTAGACAATCACACCAAAGATCAATTGACCCCATACCAAACTTTCCCTCTCCCTCTGACATATTTTTACTTTACATATGTTGAAAATGGTGTACTTTGTAGCTACTTTATGATTTGCTCTGAAACTACAACAAATAATCCATTTCTGTCATATTCACTTATTTAACAAGTTTAGAATCCATCTATTGACAATTATATTATTTACAACATATTTTTTCAATGGAATTTTGAAATATGTAGATATTATGGTATCTTTTATATTAGTGTAGGTAAATTTTCTAGAGTTCATAAAAGTAACCAATGTTTTTAGATTTATCATATATTTTTTAAAAGAAAATTCAAATCACAATCAATGTTTCTAATCAAAATAAATGATCCATCATAAAAAAAAAAAAGAGAATAATAGATTAAATCTAATTAAATATATTTTTCAATCTACATCAAATTCAATTAAAAAAAAATCAATCATATACACTACCTTATATATTATTATATAATTTATTTTTTATAAAAAATACATATATTTAATTACTAATAATAAAACTCAACAAACACCTTTAAAAAGTACACTTACTAAGTACAACCATCAGATGTTCGCTAACCATGAACTTTCTCTTCTTTAGTAACTAAATTTGTCTTTAGTAACTAAAAACAAATTTAATATCAAAGAATATATGATTTAATGCCAAAATGTATATTGGAGACTGAGTTCAAAACTTAAAACAAAATAACAACAAATTTGATGTTCTTGTAACTTGGATTCAGCTGTCCACTTCACAGTTTTGATACTGCTGTGGGTGTTTTTGGCTAGTACTGTAATTTTAGCTGTATTCCTCTGTTCTATAACTGTTTTATATTCTGTGACCGTGTATTCTTAATCTCATAAAATAAAATAAAGCAATCTGGAAAAAATGATTAAGGAGATAGCTGTCAAGGAGAAAACAATTATTTTGCAGTGAGGGAACTGGTAAGGATTTGAAATAAAAATCGTCTCAACTGGACAGAGTGGCAAATCAGGGTTTTCAACCAAACAAAAAAAAAAAAGCCTAAACTTTAGCAGGTTGAACAGTTCTAACTTCCTAAGTTGAGCCACATCTCAAATCGGCTAAAATGGATGAAAATTTCAAGACAGAAGAAAACAATCAATACGCGAACTTATACAAAAATTCCTCAAAGATTTGGTTGCACAGACCGAGTCTAAATAGATATTACCGCTGAGAAATCAGTCAGATCGATGAAATGTCAGAGCAGATTTCTTTGAAAAAAGGGAAAATTTAACGAAATAAAGAGAGATCACATCTCTTATGTTCAAATCGGCTAAAATGGATGAAAATTTCAAGAGAGAGAGAGAAGAAATCAAACAATATACGAACTTCTCAAAAATTTCAGAAGATTTAGCTGCACAGACGAAGTCTAAACAGATAAAACCGATGAGAAATCACACAAATCAATGAAAATGAAAAAACCAGAGCAAATTTCTTTGAAATAGAGGAAAATGAAACGAAAGAAAGGGCAGGGCAGGACAGGGCACCTGGTGACCAAAGCAGATTCCGAGAACTTTGATCCGCATTGTATGCAGAGTCTGGAGAAAACGGCAGAGCTCCAAAATCCACTCATCGTTTCCATGCGCGTCAAATCGGCTGCCGGAAACCACAAATCCGTCGTATTTATAAACATCTTCCATGGCCGGAAATTCCCCTTCCAGTACTCTAAACAGATCCCATTTTTCTTCAGCCTCGCTCAGCATCCCCTTAAATAGACTAAAATAACCTCCGTAAATCTTCTGTACATAGTCCTGATGAGGCGCACACAGCAAAACTCCAAATCTCCTTCCCATTCTTTCGGTTTTTCGAAATTTGGAGGCGCCCTGCTGAGCTGAGGAGTGGAGAAAGAGTATGAATGCAAAGACCCTTAGAAAAATATGAGAGAGTGAAAAGGAAAAGAAGAATGAAGCATATTTATGTCAGGTGCAGGATGATTTGGAGGGCATATAAATGCCCATTGTACAAGTGCGGGGCATGTGGATTTATCACTGCTTTTCCCCCAACTTTGGTTTTGGTGTTCTTTTGTGGCGTGGTTTGTACAAAAGCATCTATGCAAAACAAAACATTTAAACCCAAGGGCAATAAAAACATCTTTTTGCACGTGATTCGTGCAAGACATGATCATTGGAGTTTGTTGAAATGTCTTCTGCACACTAGCACGCATTCTGTGTGCATTCAATTTGAGGTCATAGAACACAATGTGTTCTCCAACATCAAATTTTGCGGTCACTTATGGACATATTTACCTCATAGTTTCTTAATTATCATATTTGATAGTTTGAAGTAATATTTTGGTGTTGCCTAATCTTCATACACAAGACACTAAAAGATACAGATTTATAATACAGGGGTGCATATCATGAAGATCATATGTTGAATTTTTTTGCGAAATTCTGTTGTATTTTCTACATTTTCAAAATTGTATAGATCTTTTGTTGACGACTTTCATATAAAAACTTTAACTCCACAAGTGTATTATAACTACTAAATAATACATTAGAGATGACAAAAGCAACTTGCAAGCCACGACCATCAATTAAGTCTTGGAGGGAGAGAATCAACCCTAGGACCTATATGGGAAAAACCCAAAGCCCTTAGCTAACTAAACTACCTATCTAGGCTTGTGTTTATTTATTTGTTATTGTATTGTTGGTTCAATTTTTTACGCAAACCTCTTGTTATAGATTAGTGTAAGAACTGTATTTTTCTTCTTTTTAATTTTATTATTATTATTATTTTGCTTAGTATTTGTGGCTTTGAAAATTGAAGGGAACAAGAGCTCGAATAAATGTCTAGTTCAATTAAAGTAGTTCCAAATCCTTCATTATCTTGTATTGTTTGAGTCTCCCCGGAATAGTGGATTCATAGTTCATAATGTGCTATGCTAACAAAGTAATAGATCATTCATCTCTATCTCTTCGTCAAGAACAATTAAACACCATTTACAACTTAATATAAAAAATAATGCAACATTAGATATAGACAACAATTTACATTATGAAAATTGAATGCTTGACCACTAAATTGTCTACCTAAGATAACAAATAAAACTACCATTCAACAACATTTGATTTAAAGAAGACCATTGATCACTCGTAAATTAAAGTCTTCAAACTTTATATCCACAAGACCAAACTAACTCTCTCCCAATCAAACAAAATCAAAGCACATTTACACAACCAATTTGTTAACCTCTATATAAACAACAATTCATTAGAATTCATATTTGTAAGATTTTTAAAAAACAATTAATAACTTACTTAGATCAGACTCACCATCTATCACTTGGATACGATCAGATTGTGAATAATAAAATCTAATCATCGAAAATTGTACATTAAAAAAAATCATAATAATGATTGTACTGGTGTATATTGATGTAAGATGCCTTGCACACTTGTATTCTATCAAATGGAGCAGAGACAAAACTGTCATTCGCCATTACGTAGGCTTGTAAATTATTCCATTCATGCACTATAGTATTTAATTAAAGGCGTGTCCGTTATTGTCTTGAAATTTGACGCTTTCCTGTTTGCCTAAGACAAAATTTAATATAAATTGCACGTCATTCACCTTAACAAAA